>CAXKVI010000002.1:21051513-21271513 GCA_964058755.1 Campiglossa producta | reverse complement strand
AAGCTTTTGGATGAAACCCCTCTTTTTACAGACTAAACTGCCCACAGTGCAAAAGAGTAAAAGGTCGTATATTTATTAAGAAATATCTTCAAAAAAATAAATTGAAGACAAGTAGAAGTATGACCTTAAAAAAATAAATAAACATCTACTACAAGACACGCACCCGGCAGCTGGTCTACCACAATTCTTGCACGAACTCTGTCATAACAAAAAAATGTGTTCAAAGCAAATAAGAAGTATAAATCTGTCATTATATGTGGCGCTGCTGACAGTTCCAGTGAATAAACAACTCGAAGCTACAGAATATAAAACAAATGCTTACTCAGTGTTTATTTGCTTAGAATTTAGAAATCCGTCGCGAGCATCAGTAATAAGTAAGCCTTTAAGCCAAAATACAAACAAAGAGTGTGTGCAAGCTTGAAAGCTTAACAAGTGAGAAATAGTTGCAACGAAGTACAATTACTACAGAACACCACCAACAACAATAGTGTCATCAGTCGATAGAATTACGCAAATACAATAAGCAAACAAAATGCAACTACTGCAGCACCACAAAAAAAATAAACTAAAACTAATCTCATCACTACTCCTCGTCACGCTCGTCACATGCACACGGGCCACCTACACCAACGAATTGCCCGATGACCAGGCTGATGTAACAGACCCAGCTGATGCGGACAGTTATAACAAATATCCCAGTAGCAACAAGTATGTTAGTAAATGTAACAAACATCCGTTAGCCGCACTTACCTTCCAACTAAGTGGCAATAACTTGCTTTGGCCTTGTGAATCTACTAAGAATATATACGTTCAATCTGGTCGTTATGTGCCTCGTAATGTGATCGTGACGCGCGCTCAATTATTACGTGATGATGCTTTTGTTGCATTGCCACGCTATAAACAGGGTGTGCCATTTACGTTGGGACGTGTGCAATTGAAAAAGGGTCAGTGTGTGGCAAAGATAGCGCCATATCCTTGTTGGGCCATTCAGGAAGAGGGTAACTGTCAAGCGCTGCAGTCGGTGGTGGATATTGTCGTGGATACGAATGTGAGTATTTTATTTACATACGTATTAGTTTGTTATATTATAGACTATGTATTAGGAGGGCTGCAGGATCAATCAGTGGTGGGGTATCGTTTTCATATTTCTTTTTTTCGTTTTATTATTTTATTTCATACATTTTTTTTTATTAATATTTTTTTAATCTTATTTTTTGTTTTTTTATGTTATTTTTTTTTTTACATATTTTTTATTTTATTTTTTGTGTTTTTTAATTTATTTTTATCTTATTGTACTCTTTTTTATTTTATTTTATTTTATTTTATTTTATATAATTTTATTTTATTTTATTTTATTTTTTTTTTTGTTTTTTTTTTTGTAATTTTTAAAAAATTTTTTTTTTTGGTTTTTTTAGTTTTATTTTATTTTATTTTGTTTTATTTTATTTTAGTTTATTTTATTTTATTTCATTTTTTATTTTATTTTATTTTATTTTATTTTTTATTTTTTTTTATTTTTTTAAATTTTATTTTATTTTATTTAAATTTATTTTTTTATTTTATTTTTTTTAATTTTCTTTTATTTTATTTGGTTTTATTTTATTTTATATTATTTTATTTTATTTTTTTTTTAATTTTTTATTTTTTTTTATTTTATTTTATTTTATTTTATTTTATTTTATTTTATTTTATTTTATTTTATTTTATTTTATTTTATTTTATTTTATTTTATTTTATTTTATTTTATTTTATTTTATTTTATTTTATTTTATTTTATTTTATTTTATTTTATTTTATTTTATTTTATTTTATTTTATTTTATTTTATTTTATTTTATTTTATTTTATTTTATTTTATTTTATTTTATTTTATTTTATTTTATTTTATTTTATTTTATTTTATTTTATTTTATTTTATTTTATTTTATTTTATTTTATTTTATTTTATTTTATTTTATTTTATTTTATTTTATTTTATTTTATTTTATTTTAATTTATTTTATTTTATTTTATTTTATTTTATTTTATTTTATTTTATTTTATTTTATTTTATTTTATTTTATTTTATTTTATTTTATTTTATTTTATTTTATTTTATTTTATTTTATTTTATTTTATTTTATTTTATTATTTTATTTTATTTTATTTAGTTTTATTTAATTTTATTTTATTTTATTTAGTTTTATTTAATTTTATTTAATTTTATTTAATTTTATTTAATTTTATTTAATTTTATTTTATTTTATTTAATTTTATTTAATTTTATTTTATTTTATTTTATTTTATTTTATTTTATTTTATTTTATTTTATTTTATTTTATTTTATTTTATTTTATTTTATTTTATTTTATTTTATTTTATTTTATTTTATTTTATTTGAATTTATTTTATTTTTTTTTATTTTATTTTTTTTTTTATTTTATTTTATTTTTTTTATTTTATTTTATTTCATTTCATTTCATTTCATTTTATTTTATTTTATTTTATTTTATTTTTTTTATTTTATTTTATTTTATTTTATTTTATTTTATTTTATTTTATTTTATTTTATTTTATTTTATTTTATTTTATTTTATTTTATTTTATTTTATTTTATTTTATTTTATTTTATTTTATTTTATTTTATTTTATTTTATTTTATTTTATTTTATTTTATTTTATTTTATTTTATTTTATTTTATTTTATTTTATTTTATTTTATTTTATTTTATTTTATTTTATTTTATTTTATTTTATTTTATTTTATTTTATTTTATTTTATTTTATTTTTTTTATTGTTTTATTTAATTTTTTTAATTTCGTTTTATTTTATTTTATTTTATCTTATTTAATTTTTTTATTTTTTTTTATTTAAGTTTCTTATTTTTTTTGTTGCTTTATTGTTTTTTTTTTTATTTTATTTTTTTGTTTTATTTTTTAATTTTTGTATTCATTTAATTTTTTTTTTTTTTTTTTTTATCTTCAATAATTTTTTTTATTAAGTATTTTATTTTTTTTAATTTTTTTTAATTTAAGTTTCTTTTTTTTTTTTTTGTTTTTTTTTTCAGTTGTTTTTACGTTATTTTTTCGTTATATTTTTTTTTGTTTTTTTTTTTAATTTTTTTTTTATTAATTTTATTTTTACATTTTAACTCCTATGTAATTTTTTTTATATTATTTTCTTTCGTTTGATTTTGTTTTATTTTACTTTGGTTTTTGTTTATTTTTTATACAAATCTTTTTTATTTTTATTCATTTCAAATTGTTTTTATTTTTTGTTTTTGTATAATTTTTTTTTTTTTTTTGTAAAGGAACCTTACGGAGCATCCTTTGTAAAATTTTACGATGGGTCATCTTTCTATAATGCTTTCAGCTAACAAATCTAGTTAGCCAATGTAACATATTTAATGAATATTTAATTTATAACAAATAAACTAAGTGTGACAGGCTACACAAATACATTCGCAACTTTGAGTCTTGAGTCGCAAATATTTGTGTCATCTTCTTGCCTTGACGAAAGTCCGCACAAGGTCATTGTCAACGGAATTGAGGGGTAGCAATGCCATATAATGGCGCCAATGGCTATGAGAAGCGGCAATATCTAAAAGGGAAGTAAATACCAAAGAAGGGTGTCCATTATTAAAGGTTAACTCATTTGACAGTACATTTGTGCCAAAGTTTTTGCTGTTCTATCAACACTCTGTTCAAACAAATTTTAAATAATATCACAACTCTTGAATGTCTAACAAAAATAACAATCGTTGAGGCTTAATTTAATGCAAAAAGGGTCTATTTGTCCTCTGGCTGGCTATTGTCGGGTTTTGTGGTAGCCTCAAGGCATATGCTGTCATCCGTTGCCAGATGCTGTCAATAGGGAATCTCTGAAAGGCAGCATTGTTTTAATACAAACTTATTGGGTTAAGTGAAAATTGTTTGAGATGAGAGTAAATTTTTTTTTTTTTTTTTTTTTTTGCGATGAGCGTGAACACAGAGTTTTTATTTCCCCCAAGTGAATTTTTTTTTTATTTTAACCCACCCTATACTAACGAAACAATGTTTACAATATTTATCCATATGTGTATCGTATGCACACGTATTAAATACATTCAATGTTTCAGAAAATATTTGCATATTAGATTTAGCGAAATTTTGAAAATATGAAAATATAATCAAATCATCATCGTATTTATTGTGTATATATTAAACTATGAAATACCGACATTTGGTCGAATGTCAAAAATAATTCCGCCTGCCGCTGTCACTTGGCTGTTTATCTGTTAACGGGTCGGCAAAACAAACGAACACCCACTCATCCCAATAAATTTACGGGCAGAGCTAAGTCCGGTTTTACACTTCTCAAGTATTGCTTTCAACTCTGCTGGCGTTCTCTTTTGTGTTTCCTATTCGTGTCTACACTTGTCAACTTTTCTTGAAAGCAGTTATGAAAGAAAATATGGGGGTACAAGGATGAGTGAAAGAGATAGCAAGAAAAACTTGAAACAACTTGATGGTGATGACTTGACGGTACGCTTTCAAGTGTACTCTTCCCCTCGATTCTCACCCCCTTCGCCTATGTCGCGGCAGAATTGAATTCAAGACTTGAATAATGTAAAAGGGGTGTAAATAATAAAATTAAATTGTATGTAAATTTGTGCATATGAATAATGCAATGTGATATACATTTGTATGTATGTATGTATGTACGCGAGTGCATCAACAAGCAATGTAAGTAAAATTTTATAAGCTCATATAAATTTATAAAATATTATTTAATATTAAATTTTTGCGTTTGCAATTTCGCAATTTCGCAGTCAGCAAAAATAATAATTTGCAAATTTGATTTTACTGACTGCAAGTAAATAATAATATTTTAAATTAGCTCACTTAAAGTAAAAGCAATGCGCATTTTGATAATGAGAATTGTACCCAGTGGAAAAATATGGGAAGTCGATATAGTCGATCAGTCTATCTTGACATTTATCCGATAAAAACTAGTTTCAAAACTTTGTCCTTAAAAGATAGGCCACCAAATTTTTCTTTTATATTGGGAAACAGTCTTTTGACCATTTGATAATTGCATGTGATGTGATGACATATCAAATGAGATGATATTTTTCTTTGAAATTAAGTAAATTTATGAATTGCTCTAATATCATATACATATTATTTAGAAAGATTAGGAGCTGATGGCCTGAGTAGCCAGTGCTCATTCAGTTAGTGCTGATATTAATACCAGTACCTAACTATTAGTAATAATAATAATAGAAAGATTAGATGCCATATAAAGTGTGATCGGTACAGGACAAACCTCAATTTACTTTTAGTTTGCGGGAAAACTTCATGACCATTTGACAATAGAATGTGATGTGATGTATTCTTCGAAAGATGTCGCCTTTACCTGAGCGATGAATATTGAGATCATATGATATTTTTGTAAAGAAGCAATTGACTATTTGATTTTTGCAATGTCGAATGATTTTTATTTTTAGTATCCAAGCGTCGTGATGTGTAATCACTTTACGGGTTTTCTCACTCTTATATAATTTGTGAGCAAAAATGTATGAAAAGGTGAAATGGTTCGCAGTGAAAAATTTATTAGAATTACCCTGATTAAATTGCGGTGCGATGTCACCTCACAATATCACATAATCGCATTTTCTTTCATTTTTGTTTTTTATGCCAAATAAAAGCCGAAAATATTAAAAAAACATCTATGTAGCGAACGAAAATTATAGATAATGGCGATTTTGTGAGCAGACGAATTCGTCGTCTGAGCTATCGTTCGTCATACATAATGAGGAAAATATTTTTTGCCGTCATTTGATAATTCCATGTGACATGATCTCATATATTTTAAAGTTTACAAACTTTGAATTTATCGCCAACGTAATTTTCCATTTGATATAAAGGGAGAATGAAGTGTCAAATAAATTTATGTTGATATTATGAAAATCCGGATGGCGATGTCATATCACAAAAAACGTCATATGATAATTTTTTGTTAGAAAATAACCAAATTTCTTTCCCTTTTTATTTTGGTAAATATTTCCTTGTCATTTGATAATTCCATGTGATGTGATCTAACGAAAATATCATTAACCCATTTGATGTGATCTCATATCATATGACATTTTTTTTATTGGTAAATACATAAGTAACCCAATTTCACTTTTGTTTTAGTTAACTACAAATTTATTGAATTTTTATGGCTGTTTTCTCAAAGGTTTACAAACTTTGAATTTATCGCCAACGTCATTTTCCATTTAATATGAAGGGAGGATGAAGTGTCGAATAAATTTATGGTGAACTTTAATACTTAAAGCTAGATGAGAAAACGGCCTTTAATTTGTTAGTTCAATGCTTGATGTGATCATATGATATTATGAAAATCTGGATGGCGATGTCATATCACAAACAGGTCACATGATAATTTTTTGTTAGAAAATAACCAAATTTCTTTCCCTTTTTATTTTGAAAAATATTTCCTTGTCATTTGATAATTCCATGTGATGTGATCTAACGAAAATATCATTAATCCATTTGATGTGATCTCATATCGTATGACATTTCACTTTTGTTTTAGTTTCCTGCAAATTTATTGACCTTTTGATTTGTTAGTACAATGTGTTTCATCATATGACATCAAATTATAAAATACCTGATGCGATGTCATATCACAAATGAGTCATATGATTATTTCTTTGTAATAACCAACCAACTTATCCATTTTATTTTCGCAAATATTTCCTCGTCATTGAAAGTAAGAAATTTTTTTATTAGTAAAAATTTAGTAACCATTTGATTGGTCAATGTTTTGAATGTGATCATGTGACATATTTAACGATGTGATCATATGATAATTTTTTTATTAGAAAATAACTACCTTTTTTTATTTTGGAGAAATCATTTAGATTCCATGTGATGTTCTTTCATGACATCAAGCTAGACAAGGACTCCTTCCCTGTCATTGATAACGAAATAGTTCAAACACCGCCCTTTAAAATTATTGTATGTATATCTCCTAAATTTAATATAAACTTAAAACTTTGCAGGGCTTGCTCTGGGCTTTAGATGTCGGCCTTGTCAACACATTGGAGCAACCAATACGTCGTTGTGGGCCAAAAATCGTAGCAATAAATACTGCAGACAATAAAGTTGTGAAAAGCATTGATTTAAGTGATTTAGTAACAGCAGAATCACGTTTACAATTCATGGTAGTAGACTACTCAAAGGACAATAAGCCTTTTGTGTGAGTAACATTTTTTAAACCTTAAAACAAAACTAAAAAAAAAAAACGCCAACACAAATCAGCCTTTTGTATTAAGCAATTAATAAAAAAACTCTACTCAATCTCACCCCCCTACCCGCTCTCCTTTACAGTTATGTAGCCGATGCTGGGGCACGTAGTATACTCGTCTATGATATTGCTGGTGGTAAATCGTATCGCATTGTTCTACCCAAAGCCATAACACCAACGACCGATGTTTTGTATATGGCGCCTACCATTAATGCGGATGGTAGTTCAACGATTTACTTCACATACCTGAGCTCACCACGTTTATACTCGATTAAAGGCGAATATTTGCGTGTTGGCCAAGGTGCCGGTTCGATAGTGGATGTGGGCGCTAAACCATATGGCAAACAAATCGTTTTACTTGGCGCAGATGGTGGTACAAATGTATTCTTGCGTTACAAAGGCGAAAATGATATTTATATGTGGAATGCAGAGACATGTTTTAAGGCTACGAATTTGCAGGATGTACAACATGGCGGTGATTGTCGTTTGGCGACGCAGGTTTGTAGTGTGCTTAACTGAGCTTAGTTCGCTTGGTGCTTTATGTCTGGAATGAGTTTGTGCTCATTTTTTATTTTATTGTTTATAGGTGCTGCCGGGACACAAACGTTTCATGTGGGCGTTGGAGAGCAATTTCCATGATTTTATATCGGAGCGCACAGGTTGTAATGGTGCTTCAATTGTACTGCATCCAGTTGTGCGTGATGGCGAAGCTTAATTCGCTAATTTAAGGACGCAGCATAGTTTTAGAGAATTTAAGTGAAGATAAACATGAAATAACAAACTAATTTATTATTGTACTAATACTTTATTAATATTTATATTTTTTTTACCATACAAGTTATCGTTATAAAGACAACATTTTTTTTTCCTTTTTTCATCATCTGTTATTCTTTTGCTCAGCAGCTTTTCCTCTATTTCTCCCTCTTCTATGCTTTCTTTACCTCTCTATTTCTCTCTGTCCCTCTCCTTTCTAGTTCTTTTTTCCCCACATCTCTCTCTATTACTTAGTATGACGCTCTCGCTTTTTCTGTTTTACTCTATTACTTTTGTATTAACATAAAAAAGTTTTTCTTGCACCTCTCTTTTTCCTTCTATTTTTTTCACTTTTAATTGTTCTGTTATGTATCTCAACCTTTTCTCATAATCGTCTAATCTCACGCTTTCATTTTCTCAAAACTCTCTTCAAATCTCTTTCTATTTCTCACATCGATTATCTTTATTTCAAATTGTATGATTTTATACTAAATAAACATTTCTTAAAATGTTTGCATTATATGAGCTTCAACTTCAAAAAATTTAAATTCAATTTTAAAGAAAATTATGTTAAATGTATGGTTCTGGACAATGGTCCGCTCTCACCGACAAAAAAATTCAGCTTCACAAATCTATAACTAAACCAGGCCTAGGCCCGGTTTCTCAACTAAGTTTAAACTCGCACTGAAAAACCGGGTCCTAGTTGGACAATTGTCCGAAAATCTGCGAAAAATATTCACACCGGTTATAACCAGGCCGAGGCAGCTAGTGGGGCAATTGTCCTTAAGTCTGAGAACCAAATTCCCAAAGAACAATGAAATTGTTGCTGCGCTTGTGAGAGCGCTATGATCACGCTGACCAATCAATGCATGCCATTTGTTATGCTCAATCGCGCTCTTGGAAGTGACGAGCAACAACGTACGCTGTTGTTTTCGTGGTTGTTATACCCCTTTTACATTATTCAAGTCTTGAATTCAATTCTGCCGCGACATAGGCGAAGGGGGTGAGAAACGAGGGGAAGAGTACACTTGAAAGCGTACCGTCAACTCGTTTCAAGTTTTTCTTGCTATCTCTTTCACTCCTTCTTGTACCCCCATATTTTGTTTCATAATTGCTTTCAAGAAAAATTGACAAGTGTAGACACGAATAGAAAACACAAAAGAGAACGCCAGCAGAGTTGAAAGCAATACTTGACAAATGTAAAACCGGAGTTAGTGAGCGACGGAGCAAAAACAGATGTTTTAATTTCATTGGTGCGATGGCTGCTCTTTCACCAACACAATCACAGTTACAATTTTGTCTCGGCCTGGTTATAATGCTCTTTGCTTGCCCTCTCGGACAATGAAAGTGTTGAAAATATTTTCGTAAATCAGGGATGCGCATTATCTTATTTTTGAGTAACGAGTGATGAGTGATCGGTTAATGGTTATTCAAAAAAATCAAATAACCATTTTGGGAATTATTTCTGTAATGTTTCGGGATAATTTGGGGACTGTTTTCGAAAATGTTCTGGGATCACTTTTCGGGATCATTTCGGAGCTGTTTTTGGGATGTTACCAAATCATGTTATTTTCGAATAAAAAAACCTGTCACTCATCACTCAAAATTTTATAAATGATGAATAATTTTTTTATTTTTTATTTGACTCATTTTTTATTTGAAGTGGTCCAACCCTGGTTGGTACGACATAAAATACCAAAGGTAGTGCCGATTTAAAAAATATAAAAGAAGTTTCACTTCTACTTTAGTTAGAGTTCAAACAACAAATTTTATTTTATTGATAAGGCAGTTTTCGTTAGACAATTTAGCTCGAACTTCTAACTTTATCGAGTACAAACTCCACCCACACACGTTCCTATTATACAAGCAGCCTTAGCCTCACTATAACAAGTATTTTTGGGACAAGTTCGTGTAGTCATTTTACCATTAACGCACTTGTGATAAGATTGACAATTGCTGTTCGATAAAATCAAACGATTATGATCACAGGTGCCCCTCAATGTAGTAGCTAAGCCATCAGTCGCCAGTGATGCACTTTGACAACCATCCGCAGGGTTTTGTATATTACAAGTTAAGCCATCACCACAGGTTATCATTAACGCATGACCATCTTGAACATTTTTATTTAGGCAAATATGAACATCTGTACCGGAGCATACCAAATCGGCGGACGTGGAGCAATCTTGACTTGAAATGCGACCAAATGTGCAGCACTGTGGAATGGGAAGTGGTTAAAATGTATATCCAGTAGATATCCAGACTGGCTTACCATACAAAAAAGTAAAATCCAAAACTTCATATTTACGTGCGACTAAACAAAATGTTGACCAATTTAATTCAGATTTTAAGTGAACTGAAATTTTTTTAAATCTCAAAACATTTATATACTAATTCAGCCAAGGTCGTTATCTATCTAGGTATTTTTTAATAATATACGCGCAATAATTTCCTCGGTTTTTATTATCTTTTAATATTGATTAAAAAATGCTTGAGGTGTGCAAACTTATTGACCTGATAAATTTCGAATTTGGTTCAAGGACGTTCGAGATATTTTAATTTAATCTAAACTAATTTCTAATATGTGTTATGCTATGGATACACACACGAAGATTATAGCGCCATCTATCATCCAATCCGTCATTTTGGTTGTATTTCTTGCTAGATATCGCCCATGAACCAGGGAAAGAAGATTGTGCCAAAAGCGATACCGTTAGAATGAATTTGCCTGCTTTGACAGAATCAGCTGATTGCTACGTCATAAGTTGCTACAGAATTGCCACCATACTCTACTTTTACCGCTGGTGAGATGCAAAAAAAAAAATGTGTTGTGGGCCTGCATATCGCCGATAATTGTTTATTTATTGGCGACATCTAGCGTCCAATCCGTCATTTTGGTTGTATTTCTTGCTATTTTTTTTTTTTGTTTATTTTATCTGAATTTTTGGGAATTTGGAATGAAGATTATGCTCAAGTTAATTCCCAAAAACGCATTTAATATCGAATTTGCGCTAATGTATCAGTAGAGGTCTAAATTTATCGACATATCGATGCAGGGTTGCCACCTATTTGAAGTTTTTAAAAAAGTTACCTTATACTCTATTTTCCACTTCGGAAGTGGGCGTGGATGGGAAGCGATATCGACCAATTACATCACGTATACTCCCAGTTATGCTAGTAAAAAAAAAAAAAAAATTTCATCGTTCTACCGTAATCAGTTTAAAAGTTATTACCAGTGAAATTTTCAAATATGCCATCCTGAAAAGTGGGCGGCGCCACACCTACTTTTTAAAATTTATCCAAAAATCATAATAGAATTACTAGGGGTTCATCCTACCATGTGATATTCGAAATTTTCGATCTCGAAAAAGGGGGCGTGGTTATCATCCGATTGTGCCCATTTTTAATAGCAACCTACCTTGGCCAGAAAGTAATGTGTATACAAAATTTCATGCAAATATCTCAATTTTTACTCAAGAAAGACGGACGGACTTGCCTTAATGAACTCCGTTTTCCAACCTAACTTTCATATATGTAACTCTATATATATCTCTATTATTTTGTGCCGTTACGTAGTACCGTTATTTATAGAAAATTATAATACCCTTGTACTAGTACTAATACGCTGGGTATAAAAATGGGTATGAAATGAAAAATAACGAGCAAAGCTCGGTCGCTCAGGTTATTACAAAATATGTGTACTCTAGGCCCATCAGGTCGGAAAAGTAATGCCGAGGAACTATGTATTGGGCTCCTGATCCCATCCTCGGCCAAATAGTCCAAAAAATATGACTTGTCACTAAATGACGAAGCTTTTTGCCAACCCTGGGTTTTCGAGATTTTAAAATTACAATCCCGGGTCCCTGAATTCGAATGAATAATTCGATAGCGAACATACCATATTTTTTCTTTTATCAAGAGATATTTTAACTCAGAACATACATAAGTACCATAGGTCCCGCCCCAATTTTGGGATCGGACCCGATAAAATTATTGGGTTTTTGTCGAAAAAAATTTTACTGAAAAAAATTTCAATTGATATTGAAGTCAAAACGCGTTTTAGCATTAGAGCATTTTCATGGGATTAGTTTTATTCAAATCCCGTAATCCAGAAAACCCAGGATTTGAATAAATATAATCCCGGGTTTTCAAAACGAAAAAATAGCGCGGTATGCCTGGGATTCGGGATCGGCATTCCTCGGGCTCAATGCCTTACCACTAAATAACCCAACAAACACCACAATAAATCTAATTTTTTATTTTAAATGTGATCTTTATTAAACTTCAGTTATTAATTTTGACAAGCACCAAAAACACAAGATGCGATCTGCGCACTAAAATGAGTTCCGGATGGACATTTATGATGACGTTGATTGCCATTCACAGCCGAACAATAATAATAACTACTACAATCCTCCGGATCTACATTGAGACCAACTTCAGTACATTTTCCATCTAACGTTATCGTAGGTATTTCGTTTGATGTACCATTACCGCTGTAAGTTGAATTTGCAGTTGGACTTAAAACTGGAGCTTCCGTCGATATGACACCCTGTCGACAAAAGTAACCATCGAATACTTCACCATCCGAACAGCGATACAGAGTTGGATATAGAACACGTTCATCTTGATTTGCGAATGCCTTACAAATGTAAAAAATATTTGGGTTGCTAGGCCAAGCGTGCGCTTCGCCAGCGCTAAAACACTGGAACTGCCTATTCATGCATGACATATCACCCAACGGTAAAGAACATTGCCCTGACGCAGCATTGAATGCCTTATTGCCAGCACATTCCACTGTCACCGAGACGAGCGTGGCGCCAGCTAAATAGCACATGTGATATTTTTGACAATCATAGGGATCTGGGAAGACGCCATGCGATGTACATGGAAAATTACCATCGACTGCAAATGGATGACATGGACCGGTCGTATTGCTACACATACCCAGACGGGAATTGCAGTAGAAGCCGTTTTGTGTGTCACATGTTTCGACTGGTATATTTACCCAACCGCTGGAGTGACGTACACAGGTTGAGAGTAGCTCGCACGTCTCACAAATGGTTCCGGGTGATTGACGACCCTCACACGTATTGGTCTCACGTGGTTCAATGCGACCGAGGGCGGATGAATAGCATAGAAGACACACGATGCTTGCGAGCTGTGGGAAGAAATAAGAATACAAGTATATAATTGAGAGTAAATAGGCTGTGATAATAAGAGCGCAGATATCTATACTCCTTTCGATAAGAAAATGGGTCTAATACAGGTGACTGGGAGGATTCAAGGACGAGTATTCGGGGGCTATAGAGTTTTATTTTATTTTATTTTTTTTATTTTATTTTATTTCATTTCATTTCATTTCATTTTATTTTATTTTATTTTATTTTATTTTTTTTATTTTATTTTATTTTATTTTATTTTATTTTATTTTATTTTATTTTATTTTATTTTATTTTATTTTATTTTATTTTATTTTATTTTATTTTATTTTATTTTATTTTATTTTATTTTATTTTATTTTATTTTATTTTATTTTATTTTATTTTATTTTATTTTATTTTATTTTATTTTATTTTATTTTATTTTATTTTATTTTATTTTATTTTATTTTATTTTATTTTATTTTATTTTATTTTATTTTATTTTATTTTATTTTATTTTATTTTATTTTATTTTTTTTATTGTTTTATTTAATTTTTTTAATTTCGTTTTATTTTATTTTATTTTATCTTATTTAATTTTTTTATTTTTTTTTATTTAAGTTTCTTATTTTTTTTGTTGCTTTATTGTTTTTTTTTTTATTTTATTTTTTTGTTTTATTTTTTAATTTTTGTATTCATTTAATTTTTTTTTTTTTTTTTTTATCTTCAATAATTTTTTTTATTAAGTATTTTATTTTTTTTAATTTTTTTTAATTTAAGTTTCTTTTTTTTTTTTTTGTTTTTTTTTTCAGTTGTTTTTACGTTATTTTTTCGTTATATTTTTTTTTGTTTTTTTTTTTAATTTTTTTTTTATTAATTTTATTTTTACATTTTAACTCCTATGTAATTTTTTTTATATTATTTTCTTTCGTTTGATTTTGTTTTATTTTACTTTGGTTTTTGTTTATTTTTTATACAAATCTTTTTTATTTTTATTCATTTCAAATTGTTTTTATTTTTTGTTTTTGTATAATTTTTTTTTTTTTTTTGTAAAGGAACCTTACGGAGCATCCTTTGTAAAATTTTACGATGGGTCATCTTTCTATAATGCTTTCAGCTAACAAATCTAGTTAGCCAATGTAACATATTTAATGAATATTTAATTTATAACAAATAAACTAAGTGTGACAGGCTACACAAATACATTCGCAACTTTGAGTCTTGAGTCGCAAATATTTGTGTCATCTTCTTGCCTTGACGAAAGTCCGCACAAGGTCATTGTCAACGGAATTGAGGGGTAGCAATGCCATATAATGGCGCCAATGGCTATGAGAAGCGGCAATATCTAAAAGGGAAGTAAATACCAAAGAAGGGTGTCCATTATTAAAGGTTAACTCATTTGACAGTACATTTGTGCCAAAGTTTTTGCTGTTCTATCAACACTCTGTTCAAACAAATTTTAAATAATATCACAACTCTTGAATGTCTAACAAAAATAACAATCGTTGAGGCTTAATTTAATGCAAAAAGGGTCTATTTGTCCTCTGGCTGGCTATTGTCGGGTTTTGTGGTAGCCTCAAGGCATATGCTGTCATCCGTTGCCAGATGCTGTCAATAGGGAATCTCTGAAAGGCAGCATTGTTTTAATACAAACTTATTGGGTTAAGTGAAAATTGTTTGAGATGAGAGTAAATTTTTTTTTTTTTTTTTTTTTTTGCGATGAGCGTGAACACAGAGTTTTTATTTCCCCCAAGTGAATTTTTTTTTTATTTTAACCCACCCTATACTAACGAAACAATGTTTACAATATTTATCCATATGTGTATCGTATGCACACGTATTAAATACATTCAATGTTTCAGAAAATATTTGCATATTAGATTTAGCGAAATTTTGAAAATATGAAAATATAATCAAATCATCATCGTATTTATTGTGTATATATTAAACTATGAAATACCGACATTTGGTCGAATGTCAAAAATAATTCCGCCTGCCGCTGTCACTTGGCTGTTTATCTGTTAACGGGTCGGCAAAACAAACGAACACCCACTCATCCCAATAAATTTACGGGCAGAGCTAAGTCCGGTTTTACACTTCTCAAGTATTGCTTTCAACTCTGCTGGCGTTCTCTTTTGTGTTTCCTATTCGTGTCTACACTTGTCAACTTTTCTTGAAAGCAGTTATGAAAGAAAATATGGGGGTACAAGGATGAGTGAAAGAGATAGCAAGAAAAACTTGAAACAACTTGATGGTGATGACTTGACGGTACGCTTTCAAGTGTACTCTTCCCCTCGATTCTCACCCCCTTCGCCTATGTCGCGGCAGAATTGAATTCAAGACTTGAATAATGTAAAAGGGGTGTAAATAATAAAATTAAATTGTATGTAAATTTGTGCATATGAATAATGCAATGTGATATACATTTGTATGTATGTATGTATGTACGCGAGTGCATCAACAAGCAATGTAAGTAAAATTTTATAAGCTCATATAAATTTATAAAATATTATTTAATATTAAATTTTTGCGTTTGCAATTTCGCAATTTCGCAGTCAGCAAAAATAATAATTTGCAAATTTGATTTTACTGACTGCAAGTAAATAATAATATTTTAAATTAGCTCACTTAAAGTAAAAGCAATGCGCATTTTGATAATGAGAATTGTACCCAGTGGAAAAATATGGGAAGTCGATATAGTCGATCAGTCTATCTTGACATTTATCCGATAAAAACTAGTTTCAAAACTTTGTCCTTAAAAGATAGGCCACCAAATTTTTCTTTTATATTGGGAAACAGTCTTTTGACCATTTGATAATTGCATGTGATGTGATGACATATCAAATGAGATGATATTTTTCTTTGAAATTAAGTAAATTTATGAATTGCTCTAATATCATATACATATTATTTAGAAAGATTAGGAGCTGATGGCCTGAGTAGCCAGTGCTCATTCAGTTAGTGCTGATATTAATACCAGTACCTAACTATTAGTAATAATAATAATAGAAAGATTAGATGCCATATAAAGTGTGATCGGTACAGGACAAACCTCAATTTACTTTTAGTTTGCGGGAAAACTTCATGACCATTTGACAATAGAATGTGATGTGATGTATTCTTCGAAAGATGTCGCCTTTACCTGAGCGATGAATATTGAGATCATATGATATTTTTGTAAAGAAGCAATTGACTATTTGATTTTTGCAATGTCGAATGATTTTTATTTTTAGTATCCAAGCGTCGTGATGTGTAATCACTTTACGGGTTTTCTCACTCTTATATAATTTGTGAGCAAAAATGTATGAAAAGGTGAAATGGTTCGCAGTGAAAAATTTATTAGAATTACCCTGATTAAATTGCGGTGCGATGTCACCTCACAATATCACATAATCGCATTTTCTTTCATTTTTGTTTTTTATGCCAAATAAAAGCCGAAAATATTAAAAAAACATCTATGTAGCGAACGAAAATTATAGATAATGGCGATTTTGTGAGCAGACGAATTCGTCGTCTGAGCTATCGTTCGTCATACATAATGAGGAAAATATTTTTTGCCGTCATTTGATAATTCCATGTGACATGATCTCATATATTTTAAAGTTTACAAACTTTGAATTTATCGCCAACGTAATTTTCCATTTGATATAAAGGGAGAATGAAGTGTCAAATAAATTTATGTTGATATTATGAAAATCCGGATGGCGATGTCATATCACAAAAAACGTCATATGATAATTTTTTGTTAGAAAATAACCAAATTTCTTTCCCTTTTTATTTTGGTAAATATTTCCTTGTCATTTGATAATTCCATGTGATGTGATCTAACGAAAATATCATTAACCCATTTGATGTGATCTCATATCATATGACATTTTTTTTATTGGTAAATACATAAGTAACCCAATTTCACTTTTGTTTTAGTTAACTACAAATTTATTGAATTTTTATGGCTGTTTTCTCAAAGGTTTACAAACTTTGAATTTATCGCCAACGTCATTTTCCATTTAATATGAAGGGAGGATGAAGTGTCGAATAAATTTATGGTGAACTTTAATACTTAAAGCTAGATGAGAAAACGGCCTTTAATTTGTTAGTTCAATGCTTGATGTGATCATATGATATTATGAAAATCTGGATGGCGATGTCATATCACAAACAGGTCACATGATAATTTTTTGTTAGAAAATAACCAAATTTCTTTCCCTTTTTATTTTGAAAAATATTTCCTTGTCATTTGATAATTCCATGTGATGTGATCTAACGAAAATATCATTAATCCATTTGATGTGATCTCATATCGTATGACATTTCACTTTTGTTTTAGTTTCCTGCAAATTTATTGACCTTTTGATTTGTTAGTACAATGTGTTTCATCATATGACATCAAATTATAAAATACCTGATGCGATGTCATATCACAAATGAGTCATATGATTATTTCTTTGTAATAACCAACCAACTTATCCATTTTATTTTCGCAAATATTTCCTCGTCATTGAAAGTAAGAAATTTTTTTATTAGTAAAAATTTAGTAACCATTTGATTGGTCAATGTTTTGAATGTGATCATGTGACATATTTAACGATGTGATCATATGATAATTTTTTTATTAGAAAATAACTACCTTTTTTTATTTTGGAGAAATCATTTAGATTCCATGTGATGTTCTTTCATGACATCAAGCTAGACAAGGACTCCTTCCCTGTCATTGATAACGAAATAGTTCAAACACCGCCCTTTAAAATTATTGTATGTATATCTCCTAAATTTAATATAAACTTAAAACTTTGCAGGGCTTGCTCTGGGCTTTAGATGTCGGCCTTGTCAACACATTGGAGCAACCAATACGTCGTTGTGGGCCAAAAATCGTAGCAATAAATACTGCAGACAATAAAGTTGTGAAAAGCATTGATTTAAGTGATTTAGTAACAGCAGAATCACGTTTACAATTCATGGTAGTAGACTACTCAAAGGACAATAAGCCTTTTGTGTGAGTAACATTTTTTAAACCTTAAAACAAAACTAAAAAAAAAAAACGCCAACACAAATCAGCCTTTTGTATTAAGCAATTAATAAAAAAACTCTACTCAATCTCACCCCCCTACCCGCTCTCCTTTACAGTTATGTAGCCGATGCTGGGGCACGTAGTATACTCGTCTATGATATTGCTGGTGGTAAATCGTATCGCATTGTTCTACCCAAAGCCATAACACCAACGACCGATGTTTTGTATATGGCGCCTACCATTAATGCGGATGGTAGTTCAACGATTTACTTCACATACCTGAGCTCACCACGTTTATACTCGATTAAAGGCGAATATTTGCGTGTTGGCCAAGGTGCCGGTTCGATAGTGGATGTGGGCGCTAAACCATATGGCAAACAAATCGTTTTACTTGGCGCAGATGGTGGTACAAATGTATTCTTGCGTTACAAAGGCGAAAATGATATTTATATGTGGAATGCAGAGACATGTTTTAAGGCTACGAATTTGCAGGATGTACAACATGGCGGTGATTGTCGTTTGGCGACGCAGGTTTGTAGTGTGCTTAACTGAGCTTAGTTCGCTTGGTGCTTTATGTCTGGAATGAGTTTGTGCTCATTTTTTATTTTATTGTTTATAGGTGCTGCCGGGACACAAACGTTTCATGTGGGCGTTGGAGAGCAATTTCCATGATTTTATATCGGAGCGCACAGGTTGTAATGGTGCTTCAATTGTACTGCATCCAGTTGTGCGTGATGGCGAAGCTTAATTCGCTAATTTAAGGACGCAGCATAGTTTTAGAGAATTTAAGTGAAGATAAACATGAAATAACAAACTAATTTATTATTGTACTAATACTTTATTAATATTTATATTTTTTTTACCATACAAGTTATCGTTATAAAGACAACATTTTTTTTTCCTTTTTTCATCATCTGTTATTCTTTTGCTCAGCAGCTTTTCCTCTATTTCTCCCTCTTCTATGCTTTCTTTACCTCTCTATTTCTCTCTGTCCCTCTCCTTTCTAGTTCTTTTTTCCCCACATCTCTCTCTATTACTTAGTATGACGCTCTCGCTTTTTCTGTTTTACTCTATTACTTTTGTATTAACATAAAAAAGTTTTTCTTGCACCTCTCTTTTTCCTTCTATTTTTTTCACTTTTAATTGTTCTGTTATGTATCTCAACCTTTTCTCATAATCGTCTAATCTCACGCTTTCATTTTCTCAAAACTCTCTTCAAATCTCTTTCTATTTCTCACATCGATTATCTTTATTTCAAATTGTATGATTTTATACTAAATAAACATTTCTTAAAATGTTTGCATTATATGAGCTTCAACTTCAAAAAATTTAAATTCAATTTTAAAGAAAATTATGTTAAATGTATGGTTCTGGACAATGGTCCGCTCTCACCGACAAAAAAATTCAGCTTCACAAATCTATAACTAAACCAGGCCTAGGCCCGGTTTCTCAACTAAGTTTAAACTCGCACTGAAAAACCGGGTCCTAGTTGGACAATTGTCCGAAAATCTGCGAAAAATATTCACACCGGTTATAACCAGGCCGAGGCAGCTAGTGGGGCAATTGTCCTTAAGTCTGAGAACCAAATTCCCAAAGAACAATGAAATTGTTGCTGCGCTTGTGAGAGCGCTATGATCACGCTGACCAATCAATGCATGCCATTTGTTATGCTCAATCGCGCTCTTGGAAGTGACGAGCAACAACGTACGCTGTTGTTTTCGTGGTTGTTATACCCCTTTTACATTATTCAAGTCTTGAATTCAATTCTGCCGCGACATAGGCGAAGGGGGTGAGAAACGAGGGGAAGAGTACACTTGAAAGCGTACCGTCAACTCGTTTCAAGTTTTTCTTGCTATCTCTTTCACTCCTTCTTGTACCCCCATATTTTGTTTCATAATTGCTTTCAAGAAAAATTGACAAGTGTAGACACGAATAGAAAACACAAAAGAGAACGCCAGCAGAGTTGAAAGCAATACTTGACAAATGTAAAACCGGAGTTAGTGAGCGACGGAGCAAAAACAGATGTTTTAATTTCATTGGTGCGATGGCTGCTCTTTCACCAACACAATCACAGTTACAATTTTGTCTCGGCCTGGTTATAATGCTCTTTGCTTGCCCTCTCGGACAATGAAAGTGTTGAAAATATTTTCGTAAATCAGGGATGCGCATTATCTTATTTTTGAGTAACGAGTGATGAGTGATCGGTTAATGGTTATTCAAAAAAATCAAATAACCATTTTGGGAATTATTTCTGTAATGTTTCGGGATAATTTGGGGACTGTTTTCGAAAATGTTCTGGGATCACTTTTCGGGATCATTTCGGAGCTGTTTTTGGGATGTTACCAAATCATGTTATTTTCGAATAAAAAAACCTGTCACTCATCACTCAAAATTTTATAAATGATGAATAATTTTTTTATTTTTTATTTGACTCATTTTTTATTTGAAGTGGTCCAACCCTGGTTGGTACGACATAAAATACCAAAGGTAGTGCCGATTTAAAAAATATAAAAGAAGTTTCACTTCTACTTTAGTTAGAGTTCAAACAACAAATTTTATTTTATTGATAAGGCAGTTTTCGTTAGACAATTTAGCTCGAACTTCTAACTTTATCGAGTACAAACTCCACCCACACACGTTCCTATTATACAAGCAGCCTTAGCCTCACTATAACAAGTATTTTTGGGACAAGTTCGTGTAGTCATTTTACCATTAACGCACTTGTGATAAGATTGACAATTGCTGTTCGATAAAATCAAACGATTATGATCACAGGTGCCCCTCAATGTAGTAGCTAAGCCATCAGTCGCCAGTGATGCACTTTGACAACCATCCGCAGGGTTTTGTATATTACAAGTTAAGCCATCACCACAGGTTATCATTAACGCATGACCATCTTGAACATTTTTATTTAGGCAAATATGAACATCTGTACCGGAGCATACCAAATCGGCGGACGTGGAGCAATCTTGACTTGAAATGCGACCAAATGTGCAGCACTGTGGAATGGGAAGTGGTTAAAATGTATATCCAGTAGATATCCAGACTGGCTTACCATACAAAAAAGTAAAATCCAAAACTTCATATTTACGTGCGACTAAACAAAATGTTGACCAATTTAATTCAGATTTTAAGTGAACTGAAATTTTTTTAAATCTCAAAACATTTATATACTAATTCAGCCAAGGTCGTTATCTATCTAGGTATTTTTTAATAATATACGCGCAATAATTTCCTCGGTTTTTATTATCTTTTAATATTGATTAAAAAATGCTTGAGGTGTGCAAACTTATTGACCTGATAAATTTCGAATTTGGTTCAAGGACGTTCGAGATATTTTAATTTAATCTAAACTAATTTCTAATATGTGTTATGCTATGGATACACACACGAAGATTATAGCGCCATCTATCATCCAATCCGTCATTTTGGTTGTATTTCTTGCTAGATATCGCCCATGAACCAGGGAAAGAAGATTGTGCCAAAAGCGATACCGTTAGAATGAATTTGCCTGCTTTGACAGAATCAGCTGATTGCTACGTCATAAGTTGCTACAGAATTGCCACCATACTCTACTTTTACCGCTGGTGAGATGCAAAAAAAAAAATGTGTTGTGGGCCTGCATATCGCCGATAATTGTTTATTTATTGGCGACATCTAGCGTCCAATCCGTCATTTTGGTTGTATTTCTTGCTATTTTTTTTTTTTGTTTATTTTATCTGAATTTTTGGGAATTTGGAATGAAGATTATGCTCAAGTTAATTCCCAAAAACGCATTTAATATCGAATTTGCGCTAATGTATCAGTAGAGGTCTAAATTTATCGACATATCGATGCAGGGTTGCCACCTATTTGAAGTTTTTAAAAAAGTTACCTTATACTCTATTTTCCACTTCGGAAGTGGGCGTGGATGGGAAGCGATATCGACCAATTACATCACGTATACTCCCAGTTATGCTAGTAAAAAAAAAAAAAAAATTTCATCGTTCTACCGTAATCAGTTTAAAAGTTATTACCAGTGAAATTTTCAAATATGCCATCCTGAAAAGTGGGCGGCGCCACACCTACTTTTTAAAATTTATCCAAAAATCATAATAGAATTACTAGGGGTTCATCCTACCATGTGATATTCGAAATTTTCGATCTCGAAAAAGGGGGCGTGGTTATCATCCGATTGTGCCCATTTTTAATAGCAACCTACCTTGGCCAGAAAGTAATGTGTATACAAAATTTCATGCAAATATCTCAATTTTTACTCAAGAAAGACGGACGGACTTGCCTTAATGAACTCCGTTTTCCAACCTAACTTTCATATATGTAACTCTATATATATCTCTATTATTTTGTGCCGTTACGTAGTACCGTTATTTATAGAAAATTATAATACCCTTGTACTAGTACTAATACGCTGGGTATAAAAATGGGTATGAAATGAAAAATAACGAGCAAAGCTCGGTCGCTCAGGTTATTACAAAATATGTGTACTCTAGGCCCATCAGGTCGGAAAAGTAATGCCGAGGAACTATGTATTGGGCTCCTGATCCCATCCTCGGCCAAATAGTCCAAAAAATATGACTTGTCACTAAATGACGAAGCTTTTTGCCAACCCTGGGTTTTCGAGATTTTAAAATTACAATCCCGGGTCCCTGAATTCGAATGAATAATTCGATAGCGAACATACCATATTTTTTCTTTTATCAAGAGATATTTTAACTCAGAACATACATAAGTACCATAGGTCCCGCCCCAATTTTGGGATCGGACCCGATAAAATTATTGGGTTTTTGTCGAAAAAAATTTTACTGAAAAAAATTTCAATTGATATTGAAGTCAAAACGCGTTTTAGCATTAGAGCATTTTCATGGGATTAGTTTTATTCAAATCCCGTAATCCAGAAAACCCAGGATTTGAATAAATATAATCCCGGGTTTTCAAAACGAAAAAATAGCGCGGTATGCCTGGGATTCGGGATCGGCATTCCTCGGGCTCAATGCCTTACCACTAAATAACCCAACAAACACCACAATAAATCTAATTTTTTATTTTAAATGTGATCTTTATTAAACTTCAGTTATTAATTTTGACAAGCACCAAAAACACAAGATGCGATCTGCGCACTAAAATGAGTTCCGGATGGACATTTATGATGACGTTGATTGCCATTCACAGCCGAACAATAATAATAACTACTACAATCCTCCGGATCTACATTGAGACCAACTTCAGTACATTTTCCATCTAACGTTATCGTAGGTATTTCGTTTGATGTACCATTACCGCTGTAAGTTGAATTTGCAGTTGGACTTAAAACTGGAGCTTCCGTCGATATGACACCCTGTCGACAAAAGTAACCATCGAATACTTCACCATCCGAACAGCGATACAGAGTTGGATATAGAACACGTTCATCTTGATTTGCGAATGCCTTACAAATGTAAAAAATATTTGGGTTGCTAGGCCAAGCGTGCGCTTCGCCAGCGCTAAAACACTGGAACTGCCTATTCATGCATGACATATCACCCAACGGTAAAGAACATTGCCCTGACGCAGCATTGAATGCCTTATTGCCAGCACATTCCACTGTCACCGAGACGAGCGTGGCGCCAGCTAAATAGCACATGTGATATTTTTGACAATCATAGGGATCTGGGAAGACGCCATGCGATGTACATGGAAAATTACCATCGACTGCAAATGGATGACATGGACCGGTCGTATTGCTACACATACCCAGACGGGAATTGCAGTAGAAGCCGTTTTGTGTGTCACATGTTTCGACTGGTATATTTACCCAACCGCTGGAGTGACGTACACAGGTTGAGAGTAGCTCGCACGTCTCACAAATGGTTCCGGGTGATTGACGACCCTCACACGTATTGGTCTCACGTGGTTCAATGCGACCGAGGGCGGATGAATAGCATAGAAGACACACGATGCTTGCGAGCTGTGGGAAGAAATAAGAATACAAGTATATAATTGAGAGTAAATAGGCTGTGATAATAAGAGCGCAGATATCTATACTCCTTTCGATAAGAAAATGGGTCTAATACAGGTGACTGGGAGGATTCAAGGACGAGTATTCGGGGGCTATAGAGTTTACCAGCTGTAGCGATAAACCAACAGGCTATGGTTAAAACCTCTAAAGAGATTTTTGTGCCGAGCTTCTCTTCCAATTTGTGGTGTGCTGCTTTCTAATTAGTGGGACCTCCAGTTTTTGCCAACTCCGAATGGCACCTGCAAAGCTTTAGGCCTTTCGAGGCTTTCTCGTTTTTCAACCATCAACCATCAAATAAAGGCTGTCAATCTGTCGAATTGTTATTTACACGGTGGAAAGCCAAAAAATGGACCAGAAATCGACCGAACCCGTGTAAATGACGCTTATTCCGGAAGGACCCGTCCGATATTAGACAGAGAGAGGTGGCACCAAAGGAGGCTTAGATCCTTCATCTCACGATACCCGTTTTTTCTAGGTGAGACAATGTTTTTTATTCCTGCAAAGGACTGCCCTTATCTCTAATACTCCCCTTAACATACAGAGAGTGTTTTTGCGGTTACAAGCATGAGCTATTCCTCTGACCTCAGCACTCTTATGTCTAATGCTCGAAGGTAGGATCAGTTATT
Organism: Campiglossa producta; assembly: GCA_964058755.1. Classification (NCBI taxonomy): domain Eukaryota; kingdom Metazoa; phylum Arthropoda; class Insecta; order Diptera; family Tephritidae; genus Campiglossa; species Campiglossa producta. The sequence goes on along the minus strand of CAXKVI010000002.1, from coordinate 21,246,715 downwards.
AAGAGCTCCCGCAATCGATTGAGTCCTCCCATGCAATCGATTGAGCTTTCCCATGAGCTCTTCGCCACGTTCACCATCAGCCGGTCTCCGCCCTGATTGCCCTCTTCACAAGTACGTCGTTTATTAAGCCAGAGAGTGATTTGAGACGTCCGAGAGAGTGCTTATGTTGAAGTTCTATTTGTCGACCACAAAAACTGGTATTCGGCGCGTCTAGCGAATACTGAATTTTATTACAGCACTTAGGCCCGGTTTTTCAGTGCAAGTTTAAGCTTCAGTGTGAGTTTAAACTTAGTTTAAGCGGCCAATTTGTATGGGATAAACTCTAGTCAACTTTGTCTGTGGTTTAAACCTGCTCTGAAAAACCAGGCCTAATTAGTTTAAATTTCCGCTGGTTGTTGCGACGTAGGAATCGTTAGAGTACGAAGCTTACCAAAATTGTTGAATGGCTTTTAGATAACCCCATGGTATTTTTGGTTAGTTTCCTATTTTAGGATTTCAATTGTTTTGGTTGAAATCGACACTTTAAACACAATTAACTTTTTGTAATTTACTAAAAATTATAATAAAACTCTTTTAAATTTTTTTCCTCAAAATCACATTTCCAAAACGATCTTTCTATCTCCAAACGTTTCACTTGTCTGAAACAGATTCTTACAAATGCTTCATATAAAAGCATCAAATTTGTGTCATCTTTCACTGATTGAGATATGTTCATAGATAGGTGTACCTACAGATAGTAGTGATGTTACGGAAGTGAGTTTAGCGGAAGTCAGGAGTCGAAATCGGATGTTATTATATATATTATATTTTATCAGAGGTGGTATAGGATCGTAATATAAGGAATTCTTCAGCAGGATGCAGGAAGACTTGAATTGTAACTTTCATAATTTAAAATGAAAATTCTGAGCTTGAATTGTAATTTTGTTAATTGGAAATAGTACTTCAGAAATTAAATCGTATTTCCGAATTTGAAATGAGAAATCTCAATTTTAATAGTAACTTGTTATAAACTCAAAAAAAAGTGTCTCTTAAGGCTCAGAGAATAAAAAGACGAAGTCGGAATTTGATTCCCAATAATTTGCCAATCTCCGACCTTGCGCAATCGAAGTCGAACATCCGCCACACCACTAGTTAATACAAAAATTTGGTATGTAGTACTATTACAAGATTCATTACGCATCATGTTTGACTTTTATTTTCGGTAAATGCTATCTATCTATCTATTAGCAAAGACCAAAGAAGCTTCAGGTAAAAGAAAAGTGGAGCGAGAAATCTAACAAAGTTAAGATAAATATTTATTTTGGCCAAATAATTTCCAATTGCTTTAAAATGGCGAGGGCCACTTAATTTAGTGTAAATATTAAATATTTAGATGTTGAAATTGATCATTTTTTCTTTTTATTAAAATTGCCATGGGCACTAGAGCGTATCACGGTGTAACGAGGAAAAAACTGTTGACAATGTTCCTCCCAGTTTGAACACTTACCTTATGAGGTTTTCAAAAACAACAATTTTTAATATTTTTCTCACCTTGTAAAAACAGCGAAATTTGTGTTTTTTTTCTATAATTTCTATATTTTAGGTTCGATTTTCAAAAGTGATACATTTTTAGAAAGTTATGCACCAAGGCAATATTTTATCCATAGAAACTTTTAGCCCATGATGCCAAGTTCAGCTTTTATTCTACTCGTATATTTTACTAAAACCAAAACCCTGTATTTGAAAAAAAAAATTGTGTCCTGAAAACTAAGAAAAAAAGGATATTTACCTGCATATAATGAGGAAATAAATGTAATGAATTTATGCTAAATCTTTCCTTGACTCTAAAGCCTCAACTACATAAAGCTTTGTTAACCTCGCCTGACATTTGCTGCCTCAAAACTTTGCGTCCAACTTCAGAGGTATGCTACAATGAACGCCTTAACGCTTCTCTTTTATACATTTGTTTTCGTTATTTATTTCTTTGCATTCAGAGTGTTTTGGTCAATTTCTTAATTTAATAGAGAATAAATGAATTAATTGTTATTTCCGCAAACTTTTTATTCTTTAATCAAAGCAAAGTCATCAACATCTGATTGTCAAAGCGAGCAAAGCAAGCAAAATTTGAGAGTTTACCAAATTTTAACCTTGCTTCAACTTTGAGGTCTCCAATTTGCCATGCTTCGTTTAAATACGTATACTGAACTTTTCTGTCAAAGTCAAAGTTCGAGGTAAAGTCAAAATAAAGCTTTATGTAACTGGCCCTTAATTTGATGTAACGTTCTCGGCTACTTAGTTTAGCGTCGTCGGCAACTTTTGTACAAGAATCACTTACTACGTGAACAAATCGCTTAGTATTTTGAGAATGGCATAGAAAATGTAAGGCTATATTTACTTTATTCAAAAAAATTTGTTAATACAGGGTGTTGGTTTTAAATAAATTTGAATAAAAGCACAAGTTGGTGTCGCAGGTTAATGGCTTTATGACAATATATTGCTTGTTGAAATCAAAGACTAATTTCGCTGTTTTTACAGGGTGCCGAAAAATTGTTTTTCCCCATTTTGGAAATCACCAACAAATAAACATTCGAACCAGTGGGGAACATTTTAAACTTTTTTTTTGCGATACGCTCTAATGGGCACATTATCAATAGTAGGTTATTAAATGACGTTGTTCCCTTTAACTTAACCTTAAAAGCTGTGAGAGCTTTATAATAAGTAGACCACTAGAGTTTACCGTTGAACGTTAGATTTGGAGCAAAACGAAAACTATTTGCTATGAAAAGTCTACATATACTAAAATGAAGAGCGGTTTGCCTACCTTTGCCTGAATGTCAGAACCCTAGGGAGCAATGTTGTTTCCTACTTACTGGTTAATCTCTTCGTGAAAACAAAAACTTACGGCTTTATAGTGGAATCGTATCTTCATTTATAATTCGGAAAGCGTTATTTTTTTGTGATGCAGATGGCATTGGCGTCACCAACTCTATTATGACTATACACGACATCATCACCATCTGCATACAAATAAGTGATACAGATTGATTCTTTAAACCTGACACCGAATATACGATTACACCCCATAAAAAAATTTCGAAGCAGATTTCGATTGAGATCTCTTTATTCCAGTTCTTCGTCTGAGCGCGGTTATTTGTCGAAGCCTGAAATTTGTCCAAAGTTGTATTTGTCTCTGGACTTATAGGATCTATACACAGTGCGTCTGACTCGCGAGTCATCTGTGTACGTGTTGACTTGCCGTCATTCTACAAAATTTTGATTTTCTTGAGTCATGACTCGAGCCATGTCGGTGTAACTATGTACTACATAAACATTTTCACTAATACACCTAAACTAACTCTTGACTCAGACGCATCGTCTATAGGCCCTATTAGAGTCTTAATAGCATGAACTACTTTAATATATGAGCCCCCTAATGCACAATTGGTATAAGTCCACTTTTCTCGGACTGGAATATTAAAGGTTTCGTGATTTCACAAGCTAGTCCTGCTATTTATTTGGTTTCTATGGGTGCTAGGAGTTACTCCGTTACCGTGTTGTATAGAACACATTTTCCCCTACTTAGCGCCATGCCTAACTAAAAAAACGAAAACTGGACTTATACCACTTTTGCTTTAAACGGCTCATATGTTGGCATAATTTTGGTCCCTGGCTGTGACTATATTCTTAAGTAGATAATATATAAACAATTGCAGTAAACAGCACCCTCAAAGCGAATGACGTATTAGTACCACAAACAAAGCCGTTTAATAACAAAGATTTCTCTGAAAAAACAGCTTCCAAAGAATAAGATGTTTTTAATGAAATGAAAAAAAAAAAAAACAATTTTATTTTTGCTGAATTTTCTTCGAATTTCTCTATTTATGATTCTCCGTCAAAAGCTGTTAAGTCCGCTTTTCAGTCAAATGATTTTTGCGTAGTGCTGGAAAGGTGAGCGATTTATGCTAGGCACAAACATGAGAAGTAGTCTGACGTGAAATCAGAAAACCATACCAACTCAGCCCTAAAATATCTAAACAATGAATAATCTATTTTTTTGTTTTACGAAAATGAGTTTTTGATGAGAAAATTCTTTTGAAAATTTCTCTATCAGCCAATTTTTTTTTTTTCGGAGCGCAAAAACTTGTATCAGCATAATTACAACGTGCTACAAAAACAAAAGTGAATACACTTTCAAAGCGACCTAGTAGAGATTGTTAATCTGCCCGAATTATACACGACACACCTTTCAAAAGATTTTTAACGCCCCCAAAATCTGGTTTTAAGGTCAAAAACCGTTTTTTCAGTGTCTTCGGTTAAAAAAACTTCGTTTAAAATCCAATTTTCAACCGATTTCAAAATTCTCAACGGTTTTGGATAGAGAAATGCTGACACTTTTCAGATAAATATAGTGTTTTGTTCATTTGAAAAAAGTATGACATGTTTTTTCGGTTTTTCTGGTTTTGGCGTTTCTTTTTGGCACTCATTGGCATGATTCATTTTGGGCATGTGTCATCGAGAGGCATTCACTACTTAACTATACCAATTTTTTTTTTTTGCAAAGAACTTCAAGTTCTCAAGCTATGCAGCATAATGCAAAATCAAATATCTTGGTCTCCAGCGCCCTATAGGTGTACGGTGTGTAATAAGGCGGGTCGATCTCAAAATCGCCTAAGTGACCAGGAAAATCGTATTTTAGGAATAAAATTAAAATGAGGAGCTTCAAACCAAAACGCAGAAAATTAAATTTTTATTTTTTTTTTTGAGATATTGATGGGATTCGATTTTCCCTTCTGAAATCTATGTAACATCGTATTTTAGCTGGCAATTTAGCCATGGAAGGAGAGTTGTAAAAGGGGCTGTAAATTGCGGTTAGATGGCAACCCTAAGTGGAAACCCTACGTGAAATTGTCATATTTGGAATACGGCCTAAAATACCTTTCATTTGATACCCATATTGGCATATCTATCTCTATATTTAAAAAAAATTGGGATAGGTGGCAACCCTGTAAACCGCCCTAAGTGGCAACACCCATTTATATAATCTTAGAATGAATAATTTCCCGAGATATACCAAAAAATAAATAAATTTCGGTTTGCAACCCTGCTTAAAATGATCATATTTGGAATATGGTCGAAAATACCTTTCATTTGATACCCATATTGGCATATCTAGCTCTATATTAAAAAATGGGGATAGGTGGCAACCCTGTAAACCGCTCTAATTGGCAACACCCATTTATATAATCTTAGAATGAATAATTTCCCGAGATATACCAAAAAATAAATAAATTTCGGTTTGCAACCCTGCTTAAACTGATCATATTTGGAATACGGCCGAAAATACCTTTCATTTGATACCCATATTGGCATATCTAGCACTATATTAAAAAAAAATGGGGATAGGTGGCAAACCTGTAAACCGCCATAATTGGCAACACCCATGAATTCTGCTCGGCCTAGCTATTACAATTTGTGCAATGTTAGCTAGATTCTAGAATTTCATCTCCTATTTGATTTGCACAGCTGAATATCGTGATGAAAATCGCCTACGCCTGAAAGTCTGTAACATAAACGTCGGCTACAATTTCTATTTCCGTTGCATAATTTCCGTTGCATCTTCAGCCTTTTTCTCAAATTTTACTCTCAATCAAAACTTCATATTGCCCCCCAAGAAGTTAACTTCAAAAATATTTTCCTATAGGGTTGTAATAACCTCCATCTGATTTCTAAGCTAAACTAAACATATCATAAAACAAAAAATTAGGTCAGTTAGTTAGCATGATACTACATTACTCATTGTGGCACTTCATATTATTCGCACCTTGCAAACTATTTGACAAACCAGTTTTTTTGCGCTCCTGAAAAATTGAATTTTTGTTAATGTCGGTTATTGAATACCAATTATAATTTAAAACGCAACACACAAATTATTTATTGTTATGCAATTTTATTTAGGTTTAATATTTATATGAACAATCCTTATCGTCCAGGGCATCCTGCATTGCACCTCCTTGCCGCTCTCTTGGCTGCTTTCTTTCTTTGCTTCTCCATATTATACGCACTATACCTGCCCCATCCCATATTCTTCTTGATTTTTTTGATCAATCCTTTGCCATAAGCGTTAGCTAAATTATCTGAAACTGATTCTAGGCTAGCAGCAGCATCATCTTGTGCGTTGACCCCGTTCACAGCAACCTCTTTAACTTGTGCCACTTGTTGTTTTTGAACAGCTAAGGCTGTGGTCCGATAGGCCATCAATCCAAGGATAAGAAAAACAAAAACCGTGAAATACTTCATTTTAATGAATTTGTTATTCACTTGCAGTGAGTTCAAAGACTGATTTTTTAATTAAAATGTCGCGTTGTTATATAATGCAAGGTTTGACGTTACTCAGTACGTCGCGTGTGTGTCATAACGGTTTATTTTAGTGGAATATTTTTTTCTTAGAAGTTTAATAACAGAACAAATCTTTGCTTAAATTGAATTCAAGGAAATATTCAACTTTAACAATTGAAGCATTATCGGGAATAACGTTGTAAATGCATAAACCGGTTTTATTGCATATTACCTTTTGTATTTCTCTCTTGAATATTTCTTATACCACCATGAAACCTGCTAAGTTTCATCATTTTACTAAAATTAATTTCAAAGTTATGACCAGTCGAATTTTCAAAATTACCCGCAGGCGCCCGCTTTAAATTTTTTTTTTTAAATCATAATATAATGACCAGTGCGATTCACTATACTATACTACCAAAATAAAGGACTGATGGCTAGATGTCGTCAAAAAATAAACAACTATCAGCGACATCTAGCGTTAAACCGCAAGAAATACGCTAGAAATACGATAGAGGTCACTAAAAACAAACAATTATCTGACCTCTAGCTTTAAACCACAAGAAATACAACCAAAATACTAGATGGCGCCGAGATGGTGAATTGTTAATCTTCAATGTTGTATATATCAGGTTAAAATTTGGATCTTTTAAAAGAGGATTTATACGCGATAATCTCCGTGTGTGTATCCATAACATTACGTAGTACCGTTATGGGGACAAAATTATAATACCCTTGCACTAGTACACAGAGCCAAAAATGCCTAATAAAATTAATAAGATTGTCTTCATGATCAGTTTTTGGGCAAAGGGGTAGTCGCAACGGTGGAAACGAAGAAAAAACTATAGGGAAATCTCTTTGGTTTTAAGAAGAAATTCTTATTAAAAAACTATACAGAAATGTTAAAAAGAAATCTTCTCAATTATATTTATGTGATTTTCCTTTGAAACATTAACAACTATACACATTTTAGTAATTAGACGCTAGCAATCAAAAGTGAGCGATGGCCTGATGGTTAACAGCTGGGTTTATGATTCCGAAAATTGTAAGTTCGATTCTCGGTGAGGGCAACATCATTTTATTTTTCAATTAAAATATTAAAAATAAAATCTTCTTAATAACATTAAAAAGACAAGACTGTCCCTACAATAATAAGAAGCACATCTTCTTGAAGAAAAACTATACAGATATCTTATAATTTTTGTTCTATTTTGAAATAACAAAAATTCCGCCTGGACCAAATTTTTATAGAGAGCTAAGTTTCACCCCTAGAAAGAAAACTTCAAAAGTCCCTATCGATCCGACGTGTGCCAAAAATATATTTAAGAGCAAAAATCTACATATATTCGAAGGTCGCCTGGATAAAAGATGTCGTATGGGGGCTTCATATAACATACGACAATCATTTATCCGGCCAACGATATGTCTATTTCGACCGAACTATATTTTATATACATAAGTTTTGACAATTGCGCCAATAATAATTAAGAACACAAAATGTTTATTGATTTGCAAATTTTATTTAAGTTAAATATGTATGTATGTGAAGAGTTCTCATTGCCAGCCATTCCTCTTTGCCATGTTATAGGCACTATACCTGCCCCATCCCATATTCTTCTTGAGTTTTTTGATCAAGCCTTTGCCATAAGCGTTAGCTAAATTATCTGAAGCATCTTGTGCGCCGACCTCGTTGGTAGCAATCTCTTCATTTGCGACCGAGGCTGTAGCCTGGTAGGCCACCAAGCCAAGGACTACAATAGTAAAAATTGTGAAATATTTCATTTTATTTTTAATGGATGTATTTGTTATTCTTTTGCTTAAGCTTCAAAGACTGTGCTTTTATTGAAAATATAACGGAATTATATAGTGCAACTTTTGACCTTGTGCGGTACTTAAAAGTCGCAGAGCTGCTCTGTTTTATTTTTAAACAAGTGAAGCCTAATTTTTATGAATTTTTCTATGATTTCTGCTGGGTTGTAGCTTAAATTAATTATAAGTGAATAATAATGAAATTAAAAGGAATTTGAACAATTCAATCTTAATTCTTCAAATAACTATCAAATTTGTACAACTATCTTTCCATTATTCGGCATGTGTTGACTAATTCTTGGACCCGGCTTTAACTCTACTCTAATTAGGTAAATAAAAAACAATTGCTTTAAAAAGTACCGCAATTATTCAACGAACAAAGTCGTCAAAATACCAGCTCCCTTTCCCATAAAAACTATAACGGTTTAATAAACTCCTATTATTCAAAATTTGTATGAAAATAAACCAGGGTTGGGCCATTTTGAGTGAAAAATTATTCAAATAAAAAATAAAAAATTATTCATTATTTTAAAAATTTTGAGTGATGAGTGACCGGTTATTTTTATTCATAAAAATCAAAGTGATAAATAATAAGTTATTTTTATTTCAAGCGATTCCTGAATAAATGACTTGTTATTCATCACTCAAGAAATGTTGAGTGATGATAACGCGTTATTTTTATTTATGGAATACTTGAATAACGATAAAACTTCATTTTTAATCAGTTATTTACAAATGAAAAATTTGTCCATTGAGACCCCGGAAAATTATACCCATATGACATCATATGATATGACATCACATTATATGACATCATAACATATGACATGACAGGATAAGACATCATATGATATGACATCACATGATATGACATCACATGATATGACATCACATGATATGGCATCACATGATATGACATCACATGATATGACATCATATGATATGACATTACATGATTTGACATCATATGATATGACATCTCATTATATGACATCATACACAGAGCCAAAGGTACCTAATAAAATAGAACAAAAATGATAAGATATCTGTATAGTTTTTCTTCAAGAAGATGTGCTTCTTATTATTGTAGAGACAGTCTTTTTAATGTTATTACCAAGATTTTCTTTTTAATATTTTAATTGAAAAATAAAATGATATTGCCCTCACCGAGAATCGAACTTACAATTTTCGGAATCATAAACCCAGCTGTTAACCATCAGGCCATCGCTCACTTATCCGGCCATCGTATACTAACTACACCTTTGTACTAAATGTATAGTTTTTTGGATAAGAATTTATTCTTAAAAACAAAGAGATTTCCCTATAATTTTTTCTTCGTTTCCACCGTTGCGACTACCCCTTTGCCCAAAAACTGATCATGAAGACAATCTTATTAATTTTATTAGGCATTTTTGGCTCTGTGTATGATATGGCATCACATTATATGACGTCATATGATATGGCATCACATGATATGGCATCACATGATATGACATCATATGATATTACATCACATGATATGTCATCACATGATATGACATCACATGATATGACATCACATGATATGGCATCACATGATATGACATCACATGACATGACATCATATGATATGACATCACAAGATTTGACATCATATGATATGACATCATATTATATGACATCATATGATATGGCATCATATGATATGACATCACATGATATGACATCATATGATATGACATCACATGATATGACATCATATGATATGAAATCATATGCTATGACATCATATTATATGACATCATATGATGTGACATCGTATGATATGACACCGAAATGATCCCGAAAATGGTCCCGAAACGATTCAGAAAAAGGTCCCGAGGTTACGCCGAATGTATTGCGCATATGGGTATAATTTTCCGGGTTCTCGATGGACAAATTTTTCATTTGTAAATAACTGATTAAAAATTAAATTTTATCGTTATTCAAGAATTCCATAAATAAAAATAACGCGTTATCATCACTCAACATTTCTTGAGTGATGAATAACAAGTCATTTTATTCAAGAATCGCTTGAAATAAAAATAACTTATTATTTATCACTTTGATTTTTATGAATAAAAATAACCGGTCACTCATCACTCAAAATTTTTAAAATAATGAATAATTTTTTATTTTTATTTTTTCGTCACTCGTCACTCAAAAATAAAATTTTGCCCATCCCTGAAATAAACCAATACACAGTGGTCCAAAAGCGTTCAAAATCACCTAGAGATCACAAAATTCAACCGATTTGAAAAATTTAAACGGGGTTTTGTTAACATAATGAAATGCAACAATTTTTCGAAGCGTTTTTTTTTTTTGTTTAATTTTTGTTATACCCAAATTACACTATGTAACAAATTTTTCAAAATTTGAAATTTTGCTTTCGTGGCTTCCATGAGCTACATGTCCTTTTTAATATATAAAAACTGCATACTCGAAATTTTTATACCGCCTATAATTTTGAGTTAGAGGCAAAAAAACCCCTTTTTTCGTTAAAATCGCCCAAAGGGCACACAACTAAACCGATTTAAAAAATTTAGACGATGTTCTGTTAACAAAATGAAATGCAAGGATTTGTAGAAGCGCATTTTTTTAATTTTTGTTTAAAAAAAATTACACTGTGTAACAAATTTGTGAAATTTAAGAATTTTTTTTTTTTGTGGCTTCCATGAATTGTAGGCCTTACCAAGCTTACAAAAACTGCACAGCCAGTATACCGACAATTGAGCCAATAATACTTCAGAGCACAAAACGCAAATTTTTTTATTTTTATGATATTTTATTTAGGTGTAATATGTATAGGTATATATTAAAAATGTTTATTTCCATCCATTCCTCTTTTTTTGCTTGTCATAGGCACGCTGACTATATCTGCCCCATCCCATGTTCTGCTTGACTTTTCTTCCAAATTCTTTGCCATAAGTGTTAGCAAAATCATCTGAAACGACGCCATCAGCAGCGTTGTCAGAAATCTCTTCATTTGCTACTGAGGCTGTGGCTTGGTAGACCATCAAGCCAAGGATTACAAAGGCAAAAATGATGAAATATTTCATTTTGTTGGATGTATGAATATATTAATCACTTGCAGTTAGCTTCAAAGACTGTTGTTTTACCGAAAATATCGGGGTATTATATAGTGCAAGGTTCGACCTTGATAAATACATTCAAAAGTCACAGCTGTTTTATTTTTAAAGCATTTTAAAGTAAATTTTTTTATACAATAGCCCATAATTGCTTCTAATCGTTTATTGCAGTGGAATATTTTATTTAGACTTTGTGTGCCAAACAATATAAAAAGTAAAATTTTTGACAGAGCAAGGGTAAATTCTGACAGTTCAAGCGGTGAACTAAAAAAAAAACCAAGGACTGAAACCGAAACCGAAACCGTAACCGTAACCGATTAAAACCGATTCATTTTTCAAAACCGAAACCGAAACCGTAACCGTTATTTTGATCTGAAGAAGAACGAAACCGAAACCGTTTCAAAAGCCGGAACCGGTTCCAAACGGTTTTGAATTTTTTTAATGTATCACTTCTTTTACTGGGCACATAGGTATTTTCTTTTACAAACAGGTACCCTGAAAACTTTCATGGAAGACTGTCGAGCAAGGTTACAAAGACACGTTTTGACCTCAGTAAAAATTCTGAAAAGGGAAGTTTGACTATAGTTGAATGAAGCGATCGAAAAAAGTTTACGAGATCCGAAAAAGAAATGTTGAGGCTTGTCTCAGAAAGCACCACTCATATTAATGTTTTTGACGATTTTAACATTTAATTTAGCTTCCATTCTAATATTTTTCTTATAAAACAGTAGAGTTAATTGTAGGAATTCGTTTTGCAGAAATTTCATCCATGCATAGCGTTAATAAAATGTATTATTATATTGGAGAAATTTCATCATGGCCGCAGGAGAAAAGTTTGAAAATACAGACCTATTTCGAAGCTACATAGGTACTTGATTATTTTAGTAGTAAAATTTTGTTTTGTTCGTGTTTTTATTTGGGAACCGAAACCGGAACGAAACCGTAACCGAAACCGAAATAAATGTTGAAGAACGAAACCGGAACAGAAACCGAGACACGTTGCAAAACCGAAACCGAAACCGGAACGTTATTTTAATCGGTTTCAGACCTTGAAAAAAACTAATGGCGACGATATACCAACAGGTTATCATAACCTCTAACGAGATTTTTACCGAGCTTCGCTTTCCAACTTAAGGTGTGTTGCTTTTGAGTTTTACTTAGAAGTTGGCGGGACTTTGGGGTCAAATACAAAAAGCTTTGTTAACCTCGCCTGACATTTGCTACCTCAAAACTTTGCATCCAACTTCAGAGGTATGCTACAATGAACGCTTTGACGCTTCTCTTTTATACATTTGTTTTCGTTATTTATTTCTTTGCATTCAGAGTGTTTTGGTTAATTTATTAATTTAATAGAAAAAAATTAATTAATTATTATTTCCTCCAACTTTTTATTCTTTAATTAAAGCAAAGTCAACAACATCTAATTGTCAAGCAAGCAATATTTGAGATTTTGCCAAATTTTAACATTGCTTCAACTTTGAGGTCTTCTATTTGCCACGCTTCGTTTAAATAGGTATACTGAACTTTTCTGTCAAAGTCAAAGTTCGAGGTAAAGTCAAAATGCCGACTCCGAACGGCACTTGCAAAGCGAATGAGTTTTTGCTGAGAACCTTCTCATGGCAAAAATACACCTGAAGAGTTTGCTAAAGCTGCCGAGGGGCGACCCCGTTTAGAATAATTATTTTTCGAAATAATTTTTGGTGTTACTTTTGCCGGCCATCGAACCGCCACGACTTGGTGTAGAAGGCCGAACACTTAACCGCTACACCACGGCGGTGAACATGAACGTCAAAATTCACCCTAGTCAATGGGCTTCTTAAAATTTTGCAAACCACGAGTGTATACACATTAGGGATATCAATCCCGGGATCCCGTGCTTTTTAACGTGCATATCAACCCGGTTTTCTTCTTAACAGTCTCGGGATTTTCGGCATTGACAAATTATTTTGATTTTTTTTAATACACTACATTTTTCCGGGCGTACAATATTTTTAAATACTTTAATTTTTATTGTTAGGCCTTTCTAGCAATTTACTATAAACTGTAGGTCAACCACACCCAATATCGAAGATTTTTGTGTTAACGCTGATTCTAAGTTCCGTTTTTTCTTTCATGTAAATTTGAATTCAAAGGACTGAAAAACCGGTTGTTTATTTTTTCAAAAACGTAACCCGCCATTTTTTTTCACAGAAATCGTGTTTATCTAGAAAATCATTTTTGAAAACATCCATCAAAAACTTAAAAAAAGATTTGGTTGCCAATTTATTTTTTATAACAAAAGCAAGCAAGGAAGTCTAAGTTCGGGAAAACCCAAAATTCCCTCACTTTCCTCATGCTAAAATGTTGGAGAATAGGTAATTTTCAAGTCCCGGAAGGGATCCCGAAATTCTCGGTATCGCTAAAAGCGAAAAAAAATTGCAACCCTAGTATACATGTTTACACAAAAACAATTTTAAACGACAATAAATTGTTTTTCATTTTTTATATATATTGTATGATTACGCTATGCAACAAAACTACACGGTTAAAAATTAAAGCCTAAATTTTAAACTTTTTTGAACTTTATATACCTACGACTAAACCAAATTTGGTTTCAAATTAAATCTAGAGCAGTTTTCAAGAAAATTGACTAAATTAATGGGGACTCAATTTAAAACCAGGAATGTTTTAACAACTTTTTAAAGAAAACCAAGACTCTCCGGATCATGCCCGTCTACTCTACCCCTGAGCTACATCGCACACATAATTGTTGTTGGCTAAATTAAATCTTGAATAAGCTTTCAAAAATAAATGAAACAAAAAATAAAATTGTAGATGGAAAAGGTTTTAATTTTAAACCGAAAAGTTTTAAGAATAAAATAAAATTTAAAAATGTGTGCATTTGAACTTACTGAAAAGACTTTTAACACCTGATGATTAGAGTTGCTTTTATGGTATAGGGCATCATTTAGCGCTGAGTTGCATTCAATTGCGTATACAAAAATAGTAGTAAATAAAGGGGTATTTGAAACGTCTATTTTCAAAATCGTCCTTCTCCCAAACGAATTGAGTGGAGATGGCCGGTCTTGAAAATAGACGCTTCATTTCTTCTCTAAATTTTTATAAAAGGTGATAAATAATGACTTACACTTTATAAAGTTAAACTTTAATTTATAAAGATTATTTTACATTTTGAACTTGTAGCAATCCCTTTTCAGAAAATGTTTGCTACTTCTTAGAATTTGTAAAGATTTAAAAACGTACTGCAAAATGCAACAATGCGTTTTGTGTAGCAACTATGTTAGCATATATCGATAGTTCTTCGTGTGTAAAGAAAGAAAATTTTATAATAATGACAATTAATTCCTGTAAAAAAAAGTTCTTAGAAATACATACAATTAATAAAGTTTATCTTTACATTATACATTTTATTTCAACATTTTGAACTGTTAGCAATTACTTTTTAAAATATTTCTCTGCTACTTCTTCTTCTAATTTTAAATCGATAATAACCCTACTTTCGGATGGATCGGATAGTGAGGAAACGTTGCTAAGAATATCAAAAGTAAACAATATATACAAAAAAAAGGTTTTGTGCCCTTTTTGTGTAATTTCTCATTTCGAAGATACTTACTTAAATTTTTTCCTGTAAAATAAATTCAATTTACTCGATTTAAGTTTTGTATTTTTTTTTTTTTTTTTGGTTTTTCTTTGATACAAAATATATTAAAGGTGTAAACTGCTCCAAAATTGCCCCACAATTGGATATAAAAAAATTTGTACAACACAGCAACACTTTTGTGAAAACAAGAACCCTGTCTCATCGTTTTACGGTCCTGCACAAAACCCTCGTTTGCCCAAACAACAATAGCAACCCAGATTTTTAACATCGATTTGTATTGTGATTGAAGTTGATTTGTGTTGCCAAAATAACATATCACACCTGATATTATTCACAATGAGTATCGTGAGTAAATGTTTTGTTAAAAAATGTCATTTCTAAATAATAGGCTTTTCTAGAAAACTCTTTGTACTTGAATGAATAGTCGCATTAATTCTTTAGTTGTTGTCGTCGTAGGTATTTTGGTTCCATTTAATTGCCAATATTCGTACTTGTTCAGCTGTGACTTTTACGTACTTAAGGGTCGAATATATAAAGCTTTGTTAACCTCGCCTGACATTTGCTACCTCAAAACTTTGCGTCCAACTTCAGAGGTATGCTACAATGAACGTTGCGACGCTTCTCTTTTATACATTTGTTTTCGTTATTTATTTCTTTGTATTCAGAGTTTTTTGGTTATTATATTAATTTAATAGATAAAAAATTAATTAATTATTATTTCCTTCAACTTTTTATTCTCCAATTAAAGCAAAGTCATCAACATGTGATTGTCAAAGCGAGCAAAGCAAGCAAAATTTGAGAGTTTGCCAAATTTTAACCTTGCTTCAACTTTGAGGTCTCCAATTTGCCATGCTACGTTTAAATACGTATACTGAACTTTTCTGTCAAAGTCAAAGTTTGAGGTAAAGTCAAAATAAAGCTTTATGTAACTGACCCATAAACAAGGTTTAACGTTGCACTATATAATAGCTCAACATTTTCGGCGTAAGCACAGTCTTTAAGCTCACTGACAGTGATAAGCCAAGAAAATGAAGTATTTCACCGTTTTAACTTTTGTAATCCTTGCCTTGATGGCCTAACAGGCCACAGCCTTGGCCGGCAATAAAGAACAGGGAGAATCGGAATCAGATGACTTAGCTAATACTCTCGGTAGAAGTAACCAGATTGGCAGGGAATGGAGACATAGTAATTTGTTCGTTAACAGACATGGCTAATCAAAATTTGTGATATATATATTTCACCTAAATAAAATTGCATAACAGTAAAAAAGTTTTGTAATGTGTTTACAATAATAACGGATTTTCTGTTCCTTCTATAAAATAAGGTAACTTATAAAGTTACAGTGGTGTCTCAAACAATAGGCGCACCAAAAAAAATGTATTAATTAATTTTTCCATACAGTACAAGAAACAAATTTAATATTTTACGGAAGAAAATAACTCAAGACCGTCTACCAAAAAAAAAATCATCATTCATTGAAAATTTTGAACTAGTTGCAATAACTATTTATATTTCACTGAACACTTTTTTTTCATTTTTCATTTTTTTCTCTAAAAAACTAAAATTTCTTGACTTAAAAAAAGAAGATTTCCAGTAATTCTTCTCTTTTTGTGTAGGTAACCATTTCTTCGTAGTATGTCATTGTTTACTTTCGACATATATGTATATTCGAAGCATTGCTCTATTCACTTTTTTTTCTAAATAGTGAGCGTCACAAACAAAAACACCTACCATTTTATATATATAGATTAGCTGATGCCCACAACTTTGTCTGCAAAACTGGAAAAACGGACTATGAATACTTTTGTTCGAATATCTGGAAGCCACCGCCATCTAGCGGCCAAATTTTGTTTGATAATCTATTGTTATATATTAAATTATTCTGATAAAACATAATAAACAAAATATTTATCTCTAAATATTTTTGTTCGTCCTATGGACTGTACATGATAGCCAAAATGGTATCTCTCAAAAACACCTATAAGAACCGACCACAGTCAAACTTAGCACTATATAAGACCGACATTTTCGCTAAAAGTCATCGTCTTTGCAGCTCACAGCAAGTGAATAACAAATTTATCCATCCAAGAAAATGAAATATTTCACTGTTTTTAGTTTACTAATTCTTGGCTTGATGGCATACCAGGTCACTGTCTTGGTTGCAAATCCATCACAAGTTAAGATCGAAAATGAAGAGAAAGGAGTCGTCGAGAGTGCTGACAAAGGTCCATTAATGATAGACGCTCAAGATGTAGCTGCTGCTGCTGGGTTTGAATTGTTTTCATATAATTTAGCTAACACTCACGGCAAGGCTATAACGAAAGGTTATAGCCAAAGCGAAAAGATGTGGCGAAATTTTTTGAAAAGGGTCCACAAATACAACAAGAACAGTAAGTTTACATTAAAAGGATACAAACGCAGGCCTGAACCTCGCATGTAAAACCAACCGCTGATACTAAAAATCGAAGTGATTTTTAGTGATATGGTAACATTTTCGAAATATTTACGAAACATTTCTTTTAAGGTTCTAATTATCGCGCCACATATTTTTGTTGTTGTTGCTATATATTAAGTTAGTAGAAGCTGCAATAAAGATTCTGATAAAACTGTTTTGAGAACGTCTTTTTTTCTTGTGTGTTAGCGGTTAAGTGTTCGGCCTTCTAACCAAGTCGCGGCGGTTCGATGCCCGGCAAAAGTAACATCAAAAATTATTTAGAAAAAGAATTTTTCTAAAACGGGGTCGCCCCTCGGCAGTAGTTTGACAAACTCTCCGGGTGTATTTCTGCCATGAGAAGCTTCTCAGCAAAAAATTCATTTGCTTCGGAGTCGGCAAAAAACTGTAGGTCCCGCCAACTTGTAGGAAAAACTCAAAACCAACACACCACAAGTTGGAAAGAGAAGCTCGGCTAAAAATCTCGTTAGAGGTTATGATAACCTGTTGGTATAACGCCGCCATTAGTTTACAGACAATACTTAGTTGTTTATGTCTTTACTAATATAATTTATTCGTGAACGAAAATCGACACTGAATGAAGATGGCGCATTTCCGAAACTAGTTTGTCTTAAAACCAAAATTGACAAGGTATGACGGATAACATTTTAGTCATTAAGGGCCACTTGCATAAAAGCCGATTAAGCCTAATCGGTGATTAACTTGACAGCTAACCATACAAAATACGTCAATTAAACTCCGGTTAGTCGTTATCAGCATTTATGCAAGCGGCCCTAAAGCTTACAGGAAGTGGTTAACCAATTCGTAATTCAAGAAAATGAAATATTTCACCGTTTCAACGTTTCTAATCCTTTGCTTGATGGTCTACCAGGCCACAGCCTTGGAAGTCGACGCTCAAGGTGTAATTGCGGCTGCTGGGATAGAATCGTTTTCAGATGACTTAGCTAACACTTACGGCGGGGCTTTAAAAAGAGATTTCAGCAAAACGAAAAGATGTGGAATGATTTTATGAAAAGGGTCAAAAGCAGCGGCAAATACAACAAGAACGGAAAATGAAAACCAAGATTCTTCATATAATGATTCAACCTAAATAATATATTGTATAACAATATACAACTTTTGTTATGTGCTATGAATAATTGAAACATCATCGCGTATAACGTTCTACGTGTCATTTTTTTTAACTTATAAACATTTTGTATTGCTCTCTTGCATTGTACAGTTAACAAATTTTCTAAAATTTGACACACCAAAACGTTTACAGTGCATTTAAAAATAGTAGGGTAATTTAAAGTGACATACATCATTTTGCATAAAAGCGTCGAAAGTGATTCGTAACGGCAGTGTAAAACTGATAATATGAAAGATGTAAAAGAAAAAGTTAAGCAGATATGTAGATGAGAGAAATACATTTAAAAATTATGACTTTAGCGTTTTTTGCTCTCCTAACAAATTCTGATTTTGTAGCTTAGAACGTTATTCGCGATGATGCTTCAATTATTGGTGCAAAACTTTTATTTGTATTGTTGTTCTCCCAACTAAACTGAATCTGCACAGTAGTCGACGCTCGCACCCCATTACTAATTGTGCTAGTAGTGCTATGTTCTGCGGCTTTAACTTTTTTACAATTTTTTAAAATACTTTGTACTACTTATCGATCTATACAATTGAACACTAATCACACTGGACCACGAATTTCAACTTTTTCGCTTTACCAGAAATGCCGTTATGAAATTCGTATGTAAAATCACCCCCTGATTTCGAAAATTGAGTTCATTTTTGATTCTATGGTGCCGTTTTTGAGATATTTGCAATTTACCGTTATTCGAAAAAACCAAAAAGATGGCGCCCTTTAATTGCGTATATCTCACGAACGGGTGAAGCAATTGCAAAAAAGTTTACAGAATCGGAAAAACGATAAAATTTGCTATAAATGCATCATACATTGTTTTTTGCTCAACCAGATAGTTTTCGAGATATTAGCTTGTCATTTCATATTTTTGTTTTTTTTTATGAAAAAATATGAAAAAAATTATTCTTTGCGTGGGCAGCATTCCAAAACCACAACTTTTTTTCTAGATATTTTTTCTTTACGTAGAGCTCTGTTTTATTAGAAAAAAGATAAGCTATCATCGAAGAAAATCGATGCAAAACTACGTAAGTTATAAACGATCAAGTAAAAATACCCAGGTTGCGCAACTTCAATGTGATGTATACATACATATTTTAAAGGTATAAAGTGCAAATGGGATATTATCCGGATAAACGAATAACACCATAACAATGATAATACTTTTTCTTTAAATAAATCAAATAGTACTTTTAATACTCGAATTGTTTTATAGTAGGTAGAGTGGTTGCTTCGAAAGGAAGAGTGGTTGGGTTCGAAAGTGCTGTAGGCATGTAGTTATAAACATGTATTTCCGTCACTTATGCGTAAGTATGCAGGTAGATTTTCAAAATTATAAGAAAATTTTTAAAGCCGACATCTAAAGCAGGTAATATTTTCTTTTCCCGGCTTCGTATAAAAAGGAACCTTTCTGTCTAGGTAAGATTTGATTTTTTCAATTTTATATTTGTTCCGAGTATAAATATGAGTTAGGCGCCTTGAAACTTCAAAACATCTGCAAGGCTCGCCGGAGATAGTTCAGTTCATAAGTCGAATTTCAAAACCGTGATTTATTAAAAAAAAATAAAATGAGTAAAAGGACGCGAGAATTTGAGTGTGATAACGATCCAGATATGTTCTGTTTCATGTGTGGCCAATATACTATCATTAAGCTACGACGAGTGTTCTCAGATCGTATCAAAACTTTATACTCCAAGTATTTTGGCATTGAGCCTAAAAATGCTGAAAAACCATGGACACCGAACACTTTGTGTACATCGTGTCGAGTAGAATTGATTCAGTCGAAATCAGGACAACAAATAAAATTTGCTACACCAATGATATGGAGAGAACCTACTTGCCATTCAATGGAGTGTTATATTTGTCAAACGAAAGTGCTTGGCGTTGGAAGATCAAGAAGAGTAACTTATGCCAGCGTACCATCAGTGACATTACCAGTACTACATTCAACGACAGTTGCGGATCCAGTTCCATTGTCAACAGTAATATCTGAGTGCGGGGAATCAAGTTGTACTGAATTTCGCGTGGGAAACGAGAGAAACGTTCTCTCACAAGCACAACTTAATGATTGGATAAGAGATTTGGAACTATCCAAGGAAAAGGCAGAGATCCACACTTCCCGTATGCAACAATTTAAATTTGTGTCATCCGATGTTAAGGTGATATATTGTAGAACTCGTCACGAACCATTTTCCAAACACTATACCAAGAAAGACAGTATATGCTACTGCAACGACATTCCTGGTTTATTCAAAGAGTTTGGTCAAACATATGATTCAAAAGAGTGGCGATTGTTCATAGACAGCAATAAACTGAGTTTGAAAGCTGTATTATTGCATATTGGTAACAAAAAGCCTTCTATCCCGATCGCACATGCAGTAAATACAAAGGAAACCTACGAGGAAATGCAAAAAATTCTCAAATTTATCAAATATGAAGAGCATGATTGGAAAATATGTTCTGATCTCAAAGTCGTTGCAATGCTATGCGGTCTACAAAGTGGCTACACCAAGCACTGCTGCTTCCTCTGCAAGTGGGATAGCCGAGCTCGTAAGGACCACTACATCAGAAAGGATTGGTCGGAAAGAGTCGAGTTTACCGTTGGTGTGGATAACATAAAATATACCCCTCTTGTCAAGAAAGAGAAAATCATACTTCCACCCTTACACATCAAGCTCGGTCTCATTAAAAACTTTGTTAAGGCTTTGGACAAAGAAGGTGAAGCATTCGACTATTTGAAAACAATTTTTCCAGATATTTCTCAAGCCAAGATGAAGGAAGGTATTTTTGTTGGACCACAAATAAAAAAGTTGATCAACAATACTCAATTCAAAGGACTACTCTCATCAGTTGAGGCAGCAGCGTGGGAATCCTTTGAAAAGGTCGTTGCTTCTTTTCTCGGTAGACACAAAAGCCCTAACTACGAACAGATAGTGAACGACTTAATCAATAATTATGCGAAAATGGGTAAATATAAAAGGCTTATTAAAATTAATTTCCCAAAATTTTATTTACCTAACTAATATTTTCTTTCCAGGCGTAAATATGTCTTTAAAAATTCACTTTCTGCACTCACATTTGAACTTTTTTCCGGCAAATCTTGGCGACGAAAGTGACGAACATGGCGAAAGGTTTCATCAGCAAATGAAATTAATTGAGAATCGATATCAAGGATTCTGGGTCGTCGCAATGATGGGTGATTACTGCTGGTTTCTCATAAGAGAAACCGATCCTAAACTGAATAAGCGTCAAAGTAGAACACATAATTATTTCGACTACATAGTAAAATCAAATTAAGATAAAGATTGTTAGAATATAGTATAAACATAAATAAATTTAAAAAAAAGTAAAAAATATGGGTAATTTCATTCATGAATTAAACTTTGAACTCAATAGAAACAGAGCATAGCTTGATATTTCTCTCTTTCTTATACCATACATACGTTTTGAGCTATACGTTGAAATTGCGCAACCTGGGTATTTTTATTTGATCGCTTATAACTTACGTAGTTTTACATCGATTTTCTTCGATGATAGCTTATCTTTTTTCTAATAAAACAGAGCTCTACGTAAAGAAAAAATATCTAGAAAAAAAGGTGTGGTTTTGGAATGCTGTCCACGCAAAGAGTAATTTTTTTCATATTTTTTCATAAAAGAAAACAAAAATATGAAATGATAAGCTAATATCTCGAAAACTATCTGGTTGAGCAAAAAACAATGTATGATGCATTTATAGCAAATTTTATCGTCTTTTTGATTCTGTCAACCTTTTTGCAATCGCTTGACCCGTTCGTGAGATATATGTAATTAAAGGGAGCCATCTTTTTGGTTTTTTCGAATAACGGTAAAATGCAAATATCTCAAAAACGGTACCATAGAATCAAAAACGAACTCGATTTTCGAAATCAGGGGGTGGTTTTACATACGAATTTCATAACGGCGTCTCTGGTAAATTTTGGCCGTCGACCAGTGTCATTGATACTGTATATCTCCATATCCAATTTTCAAGTCCCTACCTTGAACCGTTTAGAGATATTCAGCTTGAAAAATTAAGTTTGTATGGGTGGTAACACGTTCCCCTTTCTGATAATACCCAAGTGTATGCGTGAGAATGGCATTGACTCATATAGCTCCATACCAATTCTCAGGTCCCTGCTATCCTTTAGATATATTACAAATCCTTTTTGATATGTATACATATTTAGGTTTGAAAATTAGGTATGTATAACTCCCATTATTTTTGCGTTTGTATGCGTGAGAATGGTATGTCATTGATTTGGTTTATTTTCGTACCAATTTTCAGGTACCTGCCAAAAAAAAAAGGGTTTTTATAGATATTCAGCTGGAAACCGATAATTTTGAGAAATTGAACTTATTCGTTTACTTATTTGCCATAAACTAGATATTATATCATTGTTTCCTATTATAATTAAGAGAAAAATTTTAAATAGAGCTAGAACAATTGGGTGTCAATTGAAATTTAATTGAAATTCGATCATTGGTATTCCAAGAATAAATGCTTTTTATTTTTTTGCACCTATTATAGAAAACAAAAACTTCCTGGAATTTCAAGAATTTTTCTTTAAAAAGCGTCAAAAGTTTTGGTAAAACAACAGTATTTCCACTGCAACCAAATTGTAACAACAAAAATGAGAACTTTAACCGTTTTTACTTTGGTAATCCTTGGCTTGATGGCTTATCAGGCAATAGCTATGGCAACAGGACATGAAGAAACAGCTAATGGAGCTCCAATGGTAGTGAGCAAAATCGAAGGAGAAAATGTCGAATACATGAGCCAAATGCAAAGAGGTTACTACAAACATTCAAAATACAACAAACCTAACAAAGTATACTATGGTACACATGCCGATTATTTGCCCGGTATGTGGGGTAACCTTAGAAGATACAAAAAGTCTGGTTAGTTGCTCGGCTAAGCAAACTCTTCTAACATCAAATTCAACCTGGTCCAAACTATTTAAACTTGGGATGTCCCTAAGAAGAGCCTGGTGGCAATATTCGTATATGACAATATTCGTATATTCGGAGAGTGACAAAACATGGTTAAGACAACAACAATTTCAACCTATATTATTCATTTTTGTTTTTCTGTTTTTGCTTAATCGGACGCTGTATTGTTCTACAGAAAACTAACCACTTTTATATATAAACTAAATTACACTGCATTTGTCTTGTGACTTTTTGTTTATTACTACATACTATATCAGCTAGTCATCTCTCTCCATTTCCCTTTCATATATTAGACGGTATCTCCGAAACTAGTTGAGATCGAAGCTCTCATTAGCATCTTTCGTTTCTCTTTCCAACTTGTGGTGTGTTGCTTTTGAGTTTTCCTACAAGTTGGCGGGACCTACAGTTTTTTGCCGACTCCGAACGGCACTTGCAAAGCAAATGAATTTTTTGCTGAGAAGCTTCTCATGGCAGAAATACACCCGGGGCGACTCCGTTTAGAAAAATTCTTTTTCTAAATAATTTTTGATGTTACTTTTGTCGGGCATCAAACCGCCACGACCTGGTGTACAAGGCCGAACACTTAACTGCTACACCACGGCGGCCGCCAACATTTTTAAAGATGTGGCTCATATTCATGCAAGGTATGAAGCCGGCACAGTCGAGGACAGCCCTTTCCTTACTTGTTTTAAAATGTTTTATTACTATGTTGTTTCTGTCCGCGGATTTTTGCATTCGGTTTTAAACCAAATGCCTGTTGAGTAAGGGTCGTGAAATTTTCTCACCATAGTTCAGGTCGCAATGACAATGCAAAATTATGGAGAAAAGAAATTGGATAGGTATCGCGTGTTTGACTGCCTTTTCATTAATAAATATATATATTAGGGTAATTCAAATAAAAAAAATTTGATTTTTTTTTCGGTCTTACCCCCTGAAACTTTAGGTATTGATCAGAAAACAAGCCTTGCAAAAAATTTGCGCTCTAACTTAACCCTTAGGGGTGGCTATTTTTTTCGCCCTTTCCCATACATTTTGTATGGAGAAAAATGGCATTTTTTTCAAAGAGAATTTTCTTTCAATTTTTTAAACTTTTTTCAAAATATTTTTACATACTCTTAAAGTTGAAGCTTCCAAAATGGTAAGCCATGTGCGATTATCTCAACTATTAAAATAATTACAGCCATTTAAAAATGACTGAGTTTTGTACTATTGCACACACATACACAGTAACACGTATAGAATCTAGTAAATTTTAAATGGCTGTAATTATTTTATTAGTTAAGATAATCGCACATGGCATACCATTTTGGAAGCTTCAAAGGGGGTAAGACCAAGTCGACATTTTTTTTTAATCACCCTAATATATGTATATATATCTTAAATCGAAACCCAAGGCGAATTCATACAGGTGGGTTCGAGCGAATTCGGATCTACACACACGCACACACTCCTTGTAACTGAAAATGTCAGACAAAGCAACAACATAAGCAATTTGACAGCTACGATTCGATTTTCAAGGAAGAAGAAGAAACCATATGATGGGAGGATGCCAGCTGTAATGAATTCGCCTTGTCGAAACCAAAAGAAATTGAAATTATTTGTACGGATGAACGGTCTCGAAAAAACTTAGCCAAAAGTGACGCATTTGGTGCAGTGTAAACGTAGCTTAATTGAAAGGTTTAGAATAACATGAAAAAAAGTTTGAAAAATTGCTTAAACTTTAGACGGGTTTAAAATTTGGATTCATTTTTTAGCCGTGTGGATTTCGAATTTTTTTATTCACTAACTCCGTGCAAAGGCGGCAATTTTTCCGATATTTTTGGGCTATCTTATGGTGCTGGGCGACTTTAATGCCAAAATGGTCAAGGAAGGAGTCTTTGCTCCTACAGTTGGGAAATTTAATCTCCACGAAATAAGATGCCCCAACGGCACTAGGTTGATTGACTTCGCCGCTGCTCGCAGTATGATCATCAGTAGTACCAGGTTCCAGCATAAACAAATACACCAAGCCACCTGGCTGTCCCCTGATCAAAGAACAAGAAACCAGATTGATCATGTCATGATCGTTCGATAAGCTGTACGATAAGCTGTATGACCTTTACGCAAATCTGACCATAGTCCAGCGAATTAAATCCCAAAGGCTACCCTGGTTGGGTCATGTCATGCGAATTGACAAAGAAGCTCCAGCGCAGAAAGTTTTCCTATCGTCACCCGAAATCGGGAGCAGAGGAAGGGGGAGGCCTCGAATGAGATGGAAACAACAAGTGGAGGATGTCTTAAACTCCCTTGGGGCTTCCAATTGCCGTCAGTTATCGCTAAAAAGGAAAGACTGGCGTGTTTTGATAGGCAACGGCCAAAATCGCTTAGGCGGTTAAGCGCCCATAAATGATGATGATATTTTACTTTATTTTATATTAAAGGGTTTATTTAGCTTTTACAATTCAAAATTTGTATGGAAATGTAATTTTAAAAAGCTCTACAGTGATTCAGCCATGGCCATGGTTTCTTCTTCTTCTTTGAAAATCGAATCGTATCTGTCAAATTACTCATGTTGTTGCTTTGTCTGACATTTTCAGTTAAAAGGAGTGTGTGCGTGCGTGTAGATCTGAATTCGCTCGAACCCACCTGTATGAATTCGCCTTGGATTCAACACAGTGAAAAAGGTTCACTAAAATTTTTTATATTTCGTTAAACTTTCAAAAAAAAAAAATATTTTGGACACGGAGGGAAAATTATGGTACGAACATCCATAATAATTGATACCAGATTAAATAAATATTAATAACCCTGTCCCACCAATGAATAGTCCAGTGTTCTAACGTTCAGCTACGGCATATTATAAAATTTTTAGAAAAATTTTCAATCATAAGAAATTAAAAAAAAAAATTTTAATCCAAAAAAAAACGTTACAACACCTTTTAATCCATAGTAAAAGTTATTGAGCTAATATGATCATGAGTCCCAGAAAAATTTACATTTTGCCCATATATATTATTACGCTGTCTCTACCATTATCACTATGCAGTAAATATAGTTTATGGATCTAGCGACAATAGAAATTCTTATCACGGTCATAGATATTGACATGGCATTCAAATATATTAGTATTCTATCCATAATCATCATTTGACTTTTATTGCAAACAAATGAGATTTGAAAACTCGCTCATTCTGAGTGAATATTGCATCAAACTCGTCATAACATTCAAGGCATTTCTCTCGGTGTATGGAAGAAATTATTTAACACCCTCGACGAAAAAAAAAATGAAAAAACAGAGGAAAGTTTAAGCTACTTCTAGCATGCACATTATTACAGTGAAATTGACTGGTTGAAATTTTTGATGGCCGTTTCGCAAATTTTGACAAACTCCCCTATACTTTGTGCAAATTTTTAGGACATTTTTGTATGGTACAGAATTTAATTGGCTATATTTTTATTAACGAAATTAAATAAAATTTTAGTGGACCAAATTAACTATGAGTCACTGTATATACGAAATTTATTTTTTGACCTGTGAGTTTGGAAATGTACACTTTTTCCCATATATCAACATTTCTTGGGAGGTGCGTAGCCAGCTTTAATATTTGAAATGCTTCCGTAACGGTTTTTCTTAAAACTTGGCAGCACTCGATTTTTACAATCCACTCACCAGCCAGCTGACATTTACTTTCCACAGCAGTTTTTTATTTCTTACCAAATTTTGCACCAGCTCGCACAAAAATGTAAATAGATCGAAAATAAACAATAAATAATAAATTGTGTAGCTACCAATCATGGACTTTATACCAGAATCAGTTTTACTTGGCTTTGATGTGCTAATCTTAGGACTGTGTGTACGCGAATATGTGAGCTACAAAAAACACATCAGTTGCCTGAAGGTAAGTTTAATCCATATGCCAACTATTCATTCAAGGTTATCACACACATACTTCCTTCCAGGGTGCGCCACAATTAGCCATCGATGATGATCTCAAACACTTTGTTGGCTCAAGTAAAGATAAGAAGGTGCCATATGCGGTGTTGCGTGGCACAGTTACACCAATTGGTGTACCATTGCGCAGTGTGCTGTCGCCATCAGTTACCGGTGTACTGCAAGTCATTAAATTAAGGTAAGTTGAGTAGATAAAAATTTGTTCATGAAGCTCATCTAATCTTTGTTTTAAGTGAACATTGTGTACAGCGCGGCATTGCGGGATTTTGGACCGAACAACGCAAACTTGTACACGTATCATCGAATGAGATGCCATTTGAATTACGCAACAATGGCAATAGTGTTGAGATCGTCGATGCACTTAGCGCTGCTGTGCTAGATTTGGATGTGGTCTATGATAATTATGAACCATCCTCGTTATCCTTCTTCGATCATATGTTTGGCTTCTTTTCTGGTGTACGGCAAAAAGGTATACAAACAACCGAGGAAGTGTTACGGGATGGCAGTTTCATAACCGCTATAGGTGAACTGGAATTAGATGGTAATACGTTGCGTTTACAGCCATCACCTGTAGGTCCGCTCTTTTTGACGACCGCAACGAAATCGACGCTAATTAAGAAATTTGAAGAAGCTAAATCTTCTATGCTGTAAGTTGATTGCTCGGTGATATGATATGATGTACCTATGCTAGTTAATTTATTATTTCTCTATATCCTTTTCATTTACTTTTTACTTGCTAGAGTCAAAATAATTGCCTGTAGTGCAATTTCAGCTTTAGTTATTGGTTATATGCTACGCAAATGGTATGCCAAGAAGAAACAAGATCGTGATTTACGCAAAATCAAAGAAAATTTGGACAATGAAAGGCGCTCGAGACGCGCACGTACACGACCAATGCATCTTACCATTGAACAAACGTGTGTTGTGTGCACGATTAATCCAAAAGAGGTGAGAGCAAACAGACACTAGTTATTACACGACGATCATCAGCGACTTAACTTTTTATTTTATCTCTTATAATTTTTTTATTTTATTTTATTTAATTTTCTTAACTTTATAGGATGTTCTGTTTTAAATTTTTTTGTGGTTTTTTACAGTATTTTTTTATATTTTAATTAATTTGTTATACCCAGCATACTAGTACTAGTACAAGGGTATTATAATTTTGTCCACATAACGCTACTACGTAACGGCACAAAATAATCGAGATAGATATAAGAGTTCCATATATGAAAGTTCTTAGGATGAAAAGAGGACTACATTAAGGCATGTCCGTATGTCCGTCCGTCTATCCGTCTGCCCGTGTACACGATAACTTGAGTAAAAATTGACATATTTGCATGCAATTTTGCATGCAGGTTACTTTCTGGCCAAAGTCGGTTGCTTTTGAAATTAGGCGAAATCGGATGATAACCACGCCCCCTTTTTCGATATCGAAAATTTCGAAATCACATAAATTGACATATCTCGGTAGCTGAAAAGGCTAAAATGATATAATTTTTTTAGGTGAAACCCCCTGGACATTCTCTTATGATTTTTCCATAAATTTTTTATAGTGGGCGTGGCACCGCCCACTCCTCAGGGCGGCATATTTGAACATTTGACTGGTCGCAACTTTTAAACTGATTACGATAGAACGACGGAATATGGCACAAAGCATACTAGTATCGTTGGCAGTATACCTGATGAAATTGGATAAAATCGCCCTCCAACTATGCCCACTTTCGATATCGAAAATTTCTAAAATCACCCAAACTTACATAATTCGGTAACGGAAAGGGCTAAAATTATATAGTTTGGTAGGATGAACCCACTAGTCATTGTATTATGATTTTTTGATCAATTTTTTAAAGTAGGTGTGGCACCGCCCACTTTTCAGGGCGGCATATTTGAAAATTTTACGGGTCACAACTTTTAAACGAATTACGGTAGAACTATGAAATTTGGCACAAATCATAATAGTATCGTTGGAAGTATACCTGATAAAATTGGATAAAATCGCCCCCAACCACGCCCACTTTCGATATCGAAAACTTCGAAAATTACTTAAGTTGACATAATTCGGTAACGGAAATGGCTAAAATGATATAGTTTGGTAGGATTATGAATTTATGATAAATTTTTTAAGGTAGGCGTGGCACCTCCCACTTTGATGAAATTGATACAAGGTACACTAACGTAATAGGGAGCATGCCTGATGTAATTGGACGAAATCGCTTCCCAACCACGCCCACTTCCGAAATGGAATATTTCGAAAATCATATGAAAACTACCGCTGGGTATTTAATGTTCGGTTAACCTGAACTTACTTGTTTTATTTTATTTTAATTTATTTTATGTAATTTTTTATTTTATTTATTTTACTTTCCTTTATTTAATTTTATTTATTTAATAATATTTTTATTTTATTTTACATTTTTTTATTTCATTTTTTAGAATTTTTTTATTGTATTTTAGTTTATTTTGATTTATTTTTTGTTTTATTTGGTTTCATTGTAATTTATTTTATGTTACTTTTTAGTTTTATTTTATTTTGATTAATTTATTTATTTTTTTATTTTAGTTTATTTTATATCGTTTTTTTTATTTTATCTTATTTTTATTTTATTTAAATTCGTTTAATTTAATTATATTTAAAATAATTTTATTTTATTACAACTTTTTTCTCTTATTTTATTAAATTTTATTTTGTTTTATTGTATTTTAGTTTACTTTATTTTATTTCAATTTATTTTTTATTTTATTTTATTTGATTTTATTGTAATTTATTTATGGTATTTACGGAGAATAATATAGCCGATCACCTAATTTATATCTACCACACTATTTTAATAAATCAATATTCTTTAATAACATTACTCCTCTTACAGGTTATCATACTGCCATGTGGACACGTTTGCGTCTGTGAAGATTGTGCTGAGAAGATTGTTGTAGCTTGTCCTATATGCCGTGGTAAAGTTGTAACAAAAGCTGCCGCTTTCATCGCTTAGTACTTAATAAATTTTTTTATTATTATCTAAACAACTAACATTTGAATGCGGGCAATCAATCACAAAGCTAATTTCTTTATGCAATATAAATGCTATTAAATATAGATCTTTTGAGATAAAAAAATAAATGAAACTACAGGATAGGCGCACATATTAAATATAAAATATATATAAAAATGCAATATAATAATATTTATAACGTTAATAATATACTAGATGCATACCATTTATATTGTATATATGAATCGTCTATTTACAAAACCGGCCATCTCCACTCAATTCGTTTGTGAGAAAGCTGGTTTTGAAAATAGACGATTCATACATATGTAATAGGATCTTAGTGAAAATTTGTGCAAAAAGGTATACAAACATTTCAAAAAAAGAAGTAAATTTGCATTAATTAGAAAATAATTATTAAATTAGATTGTAATTCCGACAATGTTTACATAGTAGAAATAGCGTAACAATAGATAATTTCCTACTTGTAGTAAATAATGTAAAATCATTAAATGCGATACCATAGCCAAAACGAAACACACCAACAAAAGATAACAGCATTTATTTCTTCATTATCCCTTGGTATTTCCTTTGATCCTCAAGCATTTCCAGAAACACGCAATATTTACGATCGTGGTATGCAAGGGTGCTTGCTTTGGGCTTCATCAGTACACCTGTACCGCCCATATGTTTGGATGTATCCTGCAAAGATGAAATACATTCGGATTTGTTTTTGCAAAGTTCTTGGGTTAACTCTGTATTCTTATGTGACATCTAATTCAATATATTTATATGATTCACAACACAATACAGAGTAATCTCGCTGTTGTAATAACTTACCTCTAAATTATCGAATTCCTTAGCAGCACAAGCTCCCAGCATAGCTGCACCAACTAGTACCATTTCTTGTTCATCGGGTATAATAGCAGGCAAATTGCAGATATCAGCATGAGCTTGCACGTAAACATTATTCTTAGCCAGTCCACCACAAAATAACATACTCGTGTAGGGTACACGTTTGTACTTTTCAACAAGATTGTCGATAATATGTCGTGTGCCGTACTGCGCAAGGACATGAAAAGTGTAATACAAAAAATATAATTGCGGAAGACAAAAAAGACAAAAAATGGGAAAACCAAATCATAACAAATACAAAAAATTCCTCTAAACTTACCGCCAGCGCCTGCACGAATGCCAAATAAGCCAAAGCTAACGATTCTTCACCCGAGTTCATCCTGAGTCCCGATATCTGAAAAATGTTCATATATGATTAATGCATTTTTTAATATTCTTCAACTCTAACATGGCTTTCAGACGCTTGCGCATTAGGATGGTCCTTGGGACTCAACCGCAGCATCGATAGAACTATAACCGGAGCTATAATGCAGAAATTTTGGACCCAGTTGAATACGGCTAAGGCGTCTCGCACGAAGGTCAAAGTTTAGATTAACCTTTGGAAGCTGTTTTTATCTAATATCCGCGATTTGAACCCGGAATCTTCGGTCCAGCACACCTCTATATATTCACTATATTCTAAGCTCCCCCAACCAGAATAACCTTTTACTAGACTACCGACCCCATTTTTCATTGGTGTAACACTCATTCTCTTCTTGCTTCCCCTCTTTTCTCTTGATATTTCTCTTTCACTCCGTCTCTTTTTCTCTCTAGATCTCTGTATTCTTCGCTCATAAAGGAGTCCGAAAAGTTAAATTTTATGTACAGCTTACCATTCCCTTTAAATTCGGATCGGCCACAGGTGAGCGATTGCCATGGAAATCGGGCCAAACATGCAGATCTTTCGTCAGAAAGCATATATCGTCACAACCTTGCTGTGCAGCTATCTTTTCCAGCATGCTATTCAAGTATGTATAGATGTGCCTAGAAAGGAGTAGAAAGACATTCAGAGTTTGTCGGAACAGTCTCACATCATATAATTCTTACTAACTCATCTTTGCCCAACTTTTTCTGTATGTTTTCATATTGCGGATGTGATTTACAAATAAATTCCAATAAAATACCGGCAGCACTTTGCCCACCTTCATTGAGAAAGTACTCAGGGAGAATAGCACCACGATATGGACCCCAAACACCATGAGCCATGACAGGTTCGCGTGTCAAACTCATGTGACAAGTCGAAGTGCCGCAAATGAGAGCCATCTTTCCAGCAAGATCATCTAGTGCGGACTCCAGGTTTTTGTCCTGCGCATCGAGCCTAGCACGACAACCGAACATACCCAAAGCACCAGCGTGTGCGTCTATCAATGATGTGCCAACAACTGTGCCTGGGAGCAGCGATAACTCCTTGGCGGCTTGCTCGCTCAAGCCTGTTTAAAAACAAAAGGAAAAAGTAAAAAGTAAAAACGGTGAGATTGGACATTTATTTTTTAACATACCTTTTCCCACCGCTGATCCCGGCTCAAGTATTTTCTGCCCAATTATTTCAAAATCATTTCGACACAAGTCTTCCAAACCGATTTTCTTGAGATAATCTTCGCTCCATCGCATATTCATCGCATCGTAATTCCATTTACAAACGACCGAGCAGAGTGAGCGCGTATCGGTACCGGTGCTACGCCATGTCAGAAAATCGGGTAAGTCGAAAGCACGCCAAATTTTCTCCCAAGTCTGAGCTATGTTATTTTTTAACCACAATAATTTCGGTATTTCCATTTCGAGCGAAACCTGTCCACCGACATACTTCAGCAGTTCGTGTTTGGTCTCATTGATGCGTGCAGTCTCGGCATGCGCACGATGATCCATCCAGAGTATGATATTTTGCTCACTTTTGGAAGTTTTGCTCACCGTAAGTGGTTCACCATTTTTGCCCAATACGACCAAGGAGCAGGTGGCATCGAACGAGATTGCTTTGATATTTTCCTTTTTGGCATCTTTGGTTGCATCCTGAAATGCAAGAAGGAAAGGGTTTGACAAAATTTTAATTGAACAGTTCTGTCTAGTGAACCTTGGGAGTAGTTTAAAAACGGTCCATCTTTTGAGCCCCTTGCGAGCGGTCGGTTTTATTCAAGAAGCTTCAGACAAAACGATAGAAGCAAAAAGGACTTCACTCGGACAACAAAAAGGTCCGTTGTGTTACCACGATATAGTTCCGTGAAAGCAGCTGTTGCAGGAATGGTTTTCCAAACTGATCTCTAGCGATAAAAGCGATATTGTGAAACCATCGAGCTCCGAAAATCGAATACAACCGCTTTGGTTCAGAATAAGCCCCCTACCATGCAAGAGATAATGTCAGCAATCGCTGGCTCAGTAGCTTCCCGAACATAACTATCGTTAGTCCGGGCTTAATTAACGGCATTAACTGGCACCCGATGGTGGCTTTGGCATCTGGCTATCATCCTGTCCGTCGATCGAGCCTCCGATTTCATAACCTCGGAGAAAAGATCATACGATAAGTTTAAAAAGGCTAAATGGGTTGGCTTTATGGAATTCATGGAGAGCTCCTTTGGTGCTCTTCCCATTCCGATTGATGTATGCGTAGGTGAGCGTAAAATCCGTGAGGTCATAAAAAAGGCTGCCGCCCGCTTTATACCAGGTGGTAGAATAAAAGACATAAGGCCTAACTTCCCAGCTGAGGCTGCAGCCCTGGCCAACGAACGGGGACCTCATACGCAACATCGATCCCTCAGATCCGCAGATCGGTGATCGCAACGCGGAAATCAGACGTCTTGTCAACGAACAAAAACATGCCAAATGGTAGGAGCACCTCAGGTCTTGTAACCTCTCTACCGGTGTTGGGAAATTATGGTCCACAGTCAAAGCCCTGTCCAATCCTATGGGTCCGCCTAAGAATGTCGACATCACCTTTGGTGACAAGACTTTCAACGACCCAAAGGCTCAGGCTTTTTGCAGACAGTATGTCCCTCATCCTGCCCCAGACAGGACAAGACGTAGAGACTTCAGGAGCGCGCACAAACACAAAAACTTTGCCCCGCATCACCGCTGCAGAGGTTCAAGAGGCCATCAGGAAAGCCAAAAATTCCAAAGCCATGGTGCACCTCAAACACACGGGCGCAATTGGAGTTAAGTACCTCTCCTCTCTTGTCGAATTCTTCACTGCTCGTAGCTTGACATTGTCGCCAGCAAAGTCCTCGGCGACATTATTCACGACTTGGACAGCGCAAGTGAGCATGGAGTTAGAAATCTACGCCATGCGTCGCCGATATGGTCGCCGGAGCTTGCAAACGTTCATTGGAGTCAGCTGCAGGCCTGCCAAAACACCGCACTCAGAACCGCTAGGGGGTGTGTCCTGATGAGACATCAGGAGACCTATACCTCGTTTACATCATGAGGCGGAAATGCTCCCAGTTAAGGAGCACAATGAAATGCTAAACAAAAAGTACCTGTTAAATTATTGCAAACCGCAGGATCCTAATAGGTAACTGATATCCGCACCTTGTATCAACACCGTTGGATCCAGAGTATGCACCACGGGCCCTGAAGAACATCCAGGATACGTCTGTTGACCACCAGCTAGTTTCCTAGGACTCCCGCTAGAAGACATTGATGACGATTTAGGCTAAGCATAAGTATACCCATGGACCTCAAAATACCCTACTAGATATCTGGGCCAACGGGTTCTCAACGCAGTCTTGAAGTAATCTGTAATAGTTATAGCGGATAAAGGGGATCCCAAACTGGTCCTAATGGAATTGATAAGGAAACCGAGTCTTTATTTCACCCGAAACCTCGATTAAATGAAGCCGTTACCTGACTTCCTGGGGAACTGAAGAAAACGAAACATAAACCAATGAACTCAGTTTCAAACGAATCGTTGTTCTGAAAATGGATGGATGGGAGCCGAAATAGGGTCCGATGGAATCGATAATGGGTCTAAAGGACCGCATCCCGGTTCGAGTAGACCTGAAATCTGGGTTCAATGGAGGCAATACTTGGTTGGAGGAACTCGAGAAAGGATCTAAACTATCGGAAACTCGGTTTCGAAACCGAGAAATCTGTCCCAGTTCGGGTAGACCTGAAATATGGGTTCAATGGAGGTGATACTTGGTTGGAGGAACTGAGAATGGATCTAAACGATCGGAAACTTGGTTTCGAAAACCAGAAATCTAGGTTCAATGGACCAAACACGGGATCCAATGGAAACGTATCCGGTACGTTCCGATACTAGCTTCTGCTGGCACTAGCTCGACTGCCGCGGGGGCCGATTTTTTTGACCCCGAGAAACCCTCGCATCGTGTAAATTTTAATATACTTTTAAGACAGCCGTTCTGAATTATAACTTAGAACCAGACTTGACAAACCCGGTACCTAAAATACTCGGCCCCGCACGTCATTATCAACGGCTATGTTGCTACAAACCTGCATCGTTATAATCTCAAGAAAAATCAACCTACACACATAGCCTTTCATCTGAGTACAATAGTTTAATCTCAAGGGGTCAGAAGTGAAGGTTAAACGATGATAACGATCGCTTTCTTATCACTATCTGCATTAATAGATAAAGTAGATGTTACTTTAGTTTGGCTCACCTTCACACAATGACACACTGAGTTCCAAATATCCTGGGACG
This sequence comes from Campiglossa producta, assembly GCA_964058755.1. Classification (NCBI taxonomy): domain Eukaryota; kingdom Metazoa; phylum Arthropoda; class Insecta; order Diptera; family Tephritidae; genus Campiglossa; species Campiglossa producta. The sequence goes on along the minus strand of CAXKVI010000002.1, from coordinate 21,210,871 downwards.
ACTGCTCGTAATGGTTGGTTTCGGGATTCCAAGTTTGTATTGGCTTCACACATTGCTTGAGCACTTTACCGGTACGATCGACAAGCGCGGCGCGTACACTGCCTGTACCAACATCGACACCTACAAAACGTGAGTCGGACATAGCTGATTGATCGTCACACTTGGAGCGAGAAAATTGAAACCAATTTGAGTATTTACTTCCAAATGAAAATTTATGTTCACCACTTGTAACTAAAACGCGACGCCTGGGCTGCAACTGCGACTGCTGATGGGCGCAATCTGAAAAGACTGAAAGCTTCGGACTAACAATTGACTGAAGCTTATGAACTTATTGCTGATTTTTAGTTACTTTTATGAGTGTTATCAGTATGAAATTGGTAAACAATTTTGAATTTGAATCGACACTGATAGCAGAGATCACGTACACAGCCAAGTTTATGCATTCAAAACTTTTAGTTGTGGGTAATTGGTTGTAATAATGAGACAGAGATTGCAAATTTGTATAGCGTTCGTAAACGATTCTTTTGAGTGAAAATTATGAAAAAATGTTTACATTTGAATGAAGTCAGAGTACAAGCTCACTCAGCTCAAAGTTGACGGTTGTCTTGAGGAACGTAGTGTGGGAAGGGGAGGCAGTCAGTCGAGTGCTAACAATGTAATATAAATAAGAGAGCGGGAAATACCAATAAGCTTGAGCTCGCTCTATGCAAATGATTTGCAGCTGGTGAAAGAAATTCCTATAGACAATGAGAAAAAAGCAGGGACCTAGGCTTTTATAAAAAAGGTCAACATCTAAGTATAATTTTGTTTACTTTTAAAAAGTGAAGATTTTTTTAAAAAATTATTCGATCGGTCAAATAGTCCATCATTTTGTACGGTGCAACTGAACATAAATCAAACTTTCGAAAGAAATCAAAATTTCTATGTAGAAATTTCTGCTGATTCTGAAAATGTAATCATTTAGTTTGAAAATGGAATAGTTTTCGAGATATTTTGAAATTTCAGTTAAAATTAGATATATAAAAAGTGTTTAAAAGTTTCACGTTTTTTCTTACATTTTTGCTTCTCGAAGAAGGAACCAACCAAAGCCGCCTATGATAGCTTATTTCCGAAGTCCTTGGTATAGCAATTGGTCGAAAAAGAATAGAAAATTTATGAAGAAAAAGTTTTTTTTTTTAATATCTCAATGTTCGAACTGTCAAAAATCAGCTATTTCTTGTATTTTATTGGAATTTGGTGAGTTTGTGGAAAAATTTACAATTATTGCAAAATTTTGCAAAAAAAAAATGAGATTGTAAGAATTTCATGGAGGTTTAAGTGCTGCTAAAACAAGTAATAAAGTAAAATAAAATGAAATAAAATAAAATAAAGTAAATTAAATAATCTAAAAATGAAAAAACAAAATGAAGTAAAATAAAATAAATTAAAATAAAATAAATTATACTAAAATAAGATAAAATAGAATAAAGAAAAAAATGAAATAAAATTGAAAAAAAAAAAAATAAAATTAAAAAAAAAATTAATGAAATAAAAAATATAAGGCAAAATAAAAAATAAATAACAGAGAAATAAAATAAAATTAACAAATTAAATTAAACAAAATAAAATAAAATAAGATAAAACTGAACAAAGTTAAATAAAATCAAATAAATCAAAATAAAATAAAATTTAAAACAAAAATAAAAAAATAATAAATAAGTATTCTTGTATTTTTCCTTTTACGTTTTCTTATTTTATTTGCCTCGTTTTCGAAAAAAAAAAATTTAATTCCGCTAACAAATGCCTCGTCGGATTTATTTAAACTAAAATTTCCGACATGTTGGAATACAGAACACCAAATACGGTGAAAATCGGATTTCAACATTGATTCCGATAATTTTAAATCGATAGGATTTGAGAACACGATTCTGAAATTTCGTTCGGATTCAATTCCGATTCCGACAGATATCGGCTTTCAGAACAGCCCTGTAAATTTGAAAAGGTTTTGGCAGGTATCGAACCGACGTGCCTGCATACTCGTACTCAAGTGCTGTCCACTCAGCTACAGAGTACAATGAAATTCTTTGGGCAATAATCAATAGCTTTCATTTCATAACTTTTTTTTTATCTGATAAACAAATTTTTGTTACACTTTTATTTTACGAAATGATTACGAATTGTTTAAGTAAAGTCGAAATTGTTTCGACGATAGCGCCAAAGAGAATGTGAATTCATAACTGGATGGTATTTGGTTTTGAGTAATTTTTTTATTATTTTTAACTGTCATGGACAAAAGGGCTTACAATTTTACAGCTCACCCTAGTAACAACCATGGTTCTCTTAAAATATGTGTACACCCTGTGCGAACAGCTGCTTTTTGTTTATGTTCGAAAATTAACAGAGCCAAATTTAACGTGATTTTCACATACAAAAAAATTATGGTGCGCATAAAAAACCGGTAAATAAACTAAAAGAATTATTTATTTTAAAATAACTATAAAATCACATTTTCAGATATATTGTTGTACGGATAGTGCCACAAGCAGATGCAAAAATATTAAATTTTCACGACGGCGTGCTTACCAAATGTGTGCTGAGAAATGTGAAAAAATACTTTGGCGACTATGGATTGGGAACTGTGGAGCATGGATTTCGGGTGAAATATTGCAATGAGCGAACAAAAGTGGCTATAATTAGATGTTTGCATAGATCACATCGCACTGTGACGGCAACGTTGCCGCTGATAACAATGGTAAGTTTGAAGATGTTACAATGTTTGGAGGAGATTAGTCGTGAGTTCTCATATTTTTTTTTAGATTGGCGATGTGCGTGCCAAATTTCATACACTCTATACTGGCGCTACCATAATACAATGTAATAAATTCATAATAAATCATCAGCAGAAATTTTTGAATGAAATGGTTGGACAAATTGTTTCAGCGAAGGAGCGTAATGACTTTATTAAGCGTGTTATGGAATTTGATTTAGAGCAGTAGGCGGATATGAGATTAAGGCACAAAACCGGACAAATAACATGGAGCTGGTTGTCAGTGAGTAGACAGAACGATGCAATTTGACTAGCCAGTGCTTAATTTTTGCTGGGGTAGCCAAAAATATGATAGAATTTTGATTAGGCTTAATGTATACGTTTTGTATCTATAGAAGCCCTATTAATTTAAGGATTTATAGAAATATACACATTTTACATCAAATCATTGTGGTGCCAAATATGATATCGTCCTCTCGGGATCATGGACCATTTCGAGATAAGAGTATATGTCAAATATGTAAGCTCTACGGAACATTTATGGTCCTTCCCGTGATGCGCACGACGAGTATAAAATGCATTTTAACGATGAGCTGAACGAGCTTCAGTTATGTTGATAGTGCAACGAGCGTAAGGCCAAAGACTTCGATGGCTGCGCCATGTTATGACGAAGATTATCCTATCCTATGATAAATAATGTTGATACTATAGTATAATTTATAAATTAACACCCTCGATCAAAAATTAAAAAAAATTCAGTGATGCGTGGGAAATTCGACACGAACCATTGTCCATACAGGCCCATAGCAGCTACATCAAGTGGTTATCCTCTCCAATTCAATTGACAATCTATTGAAATATTTTTCGAAAAGTCTTGGGAACGATTTCATTGGATTTTAATCGCCTCTTTCAACAGGCATATTCTAAACCCCTAAACCGCAGGGATTAAATGGTTATGGCTAACAACCCTACAGGATATGCTGATATCTAAAAGGTAAACTAGAGCATGACAAATTCTTAATTTTCCCCTAATTTGAACACTAAGCATGTACATGTTGAAAATGGAAATACAAGTTTTCCTTTTATTGAGAAATATCTTAACCCAAAAGATATTAGCGACCAGTAAAATAAGAGTTAACTAAGAGGCAAAATGGTGAAGATTTAAATTTCAACAAATTATGTAGTTCTTGAGTGAGTTACTTACACGGTGCAATAAAACTGAAGTTTTTGAAAATCCCACCAGGTTTCTAAGTGGTTTCTAAAGCTTGTGGGTGTGCTGAATCCGAACCTGAAGTCAGCTCAGATTTTTCGGGTTATCTTAGTTTTTCTCTTCAGAGGGAGGTTGTTGTAGAAAAAATCCTTTTTTTATAATTTAACCATTTTTCTGAAGTCAAGGAACCATAATTTACTTTTGGTTTTTATATTTGGCAGGTTACAGATGTTACATAGTGCAATAAATTTGAAATATAGGAGTTATTAAGAAACAAAGTTTCAAAAAATTAAAAAAAAAAAACTATTTTTACTGATACCGATCTCTGAACAAACTTCCCTCTGGAGAGAAAAACCTAGGTCGAGCCGAGAAATTTGACTTCAGATTCGTATTCAGCCCGCCCAAAAGCTTCACAAACCGTTAAGAAACGCTCTGGGATTTTTGGCGGTTATACAGTGCTATTAACCAGTTAATAAAAACTGTTCACAATCAAAATTATTATTCGCAAAGTTAACTCAGCTACATACATACATATTTGGAATGAATTTAAGACAAAAATTTTGTTAGACTTAATACGAAATTACCAAATTTAATATAACAGTTTCTAACATAAAAAAATATTGCAATTTAGCTTAACAAAAACTACTTAAAAATGCACGAATAACATATCTTAAAATATATTTAAAATCGGTATTTGTTTCTACAAATTTTGTTATACAATTAATAAAAATGGCAAATAAACGCACATATCGATGGTGGAGTTTATGATCAAACTGTTTCAAAATATTTTTGAAGAAAGCATAATCTCAAAATTGTTTTCAAACTACGCCCATCTCAAGATTTATTTCACAAACTCCCTATTTCAGCTGAAAATGTATTAAATTTTCATGGAAACAAATTCTGAGTTAAGGATTTCTCCAACATAATTTTGTGCGTTTTTCAAGCCAATTCTGAGAAAGGCCATTTATAAAAAAAATTTTTAAATAAGGTGACTTTTCACTCAACCGTCGATATGTAAGTACATAGCACCTTAGTTCACAAAAGCCCTATCTACATAGGAATTGCATTGCAGATACGGTCTTTGTGAATTAAGGTGTCGTATGTATCTTCTATCTTGTGGGCTAACAATGAGGTCGTCCAGCAAGAGACCCCAATATTTTAAACAAATTGATTGATTTTATCTTGAACGCATTTACAAGTGTGCAACTATTTGTTTACTTAGAAATATATTTAAGTAAATACTCGAAATATTTGTAAGCTTAAAAGAGTACTAACATCAACTATAACTAACGAACTACTTAATATTATGAATATGCTAAATTTGGTTTCATAATTGTCACAAACATGCTAAGGATTGAGATTAACTTATACATATAAATATATTTTATACATTTTAAACTTCAACCAAAAACTTGCGACTTGTTGATCTTTCCCAAATGCGAAAAGCATTAAGTAAATGGTTAAACTTATGTTGCAAATCTCTCATAGTAAGCTGTTTATACTTCTTGCTATAAACATTCAAATAGATGCCCAATACGACAACTGCGCCAGACCAAAGATATCTGTAAAAAAAGAGAAAGATTTTAAATATAAAGTAGCTGTATTTCCTTGTCAAGTCGTGTGGGTCAAACACTTCCGATTTGAATGAAATCATTTGGACTTTTGACCAGATTTGTTTTTTTTTTTTTCCTTTGACAGATCACACTTTTATTATAAGAGGAAACACCTCAACAAATGTCAATCAAATCGAAGTGGGATCAATTCCAACATGAAATGACCCTTTTGAACTAGCTATTTATTTTGCTTACTGCCAAGTGAAGGGTTTGCTAAAGAAAACAAATGACAAAGCGATTGTGACCGCTTTACGCGCCGTTGTCACGGTGGCGGCGACTGGAGCGCCACTGCTGCGCACCAAAGCCAATACAAATTGGATGCCCAAATAACCCGATAAACTGAATAGAAAGCCATAGCCAAATGTTTCCAAATAGTGCTAAAATATAAAAACGAAACAAATATTAGTTTCAACCACAAACCATCTGCTCCACTACGCACCTGCAAGCAAAACGCAAATCCACTAAAGAAATTCCCAGTCACCATTAGTATGACCGACAAATAAATAAAACCCAAACCATAAGAGTATAGTACAATTTCACTACTGGGCGCATGATATTCACGCATTGCCTTCTCTTGTACATTTCCAATGGCGGCATCACATAGCAAAGCGGCCGATATCATACCCACACCAGTCAAATCGAAATTCGGCGATACTTGCGAATCGGCGAGTGTAAACCACGCCAGGCCAATGCACATGGCAGTAGCTGCCGCAAAATCAAGTGGTCCATAACGTTTGCCTTGTATTAAAATACTACCCACCAATACCGGTATTAATTTGCAGCATTTAAATATCACTTGCGTTGGATAGTTGAGATAACCCAGACTCGAATTGGACAAACCCATAGTGCCCAGTGTTAAGGCTGCAAGTAAGAAATAAGTACGCATTGGTATGCAACGTTGCCGCATGGCATCAGCACTGCCACCAGGCAGCACATGACTAGCAACACGCCTTGCTTCCAAATCGCGTTCCACTACACCAAAGAGGATGTAATAACCAAATTGTATTAGCGTGAGAAACCAACCATAGGGCTTGAAGCCCTCAACAGTGAAAATTAGCTCTTGCAGATAGCCATATATTAGATAGAGTACGAAGACACCGGCGCAGCTGAGAAGGAATTGTGTGGTGCGATTGTAGTAGGTGAGATCGAAGCAAAGTATACGCAGTTCCGGTGGGTTATCAGCATCCGTCGCGGACTTGTTGCCGTTCCTGTTGTTGCTCATTTTATCAATGCGCTTTTGTATTGTTTCGGTGAGTTGTGTTGGTATATGGCTTTAAAGAGCTATGATCAAACCATTTTCGCCAATTAAATCTAAAAAATATGATTTTGTTAATTTTACAAAAACCCAGAACGTCACTAATTCTTTGTTTACTTTCTCACAGCCGCCACATTTGCACTCTGTATTTATTCGAAATTCGAAGTTCTATTGTGGTATAATGCCTCGTTCACATTATATTGTGACCTTCTAGGCGTTCAGCAGAATCAATACGTCAGTACGTCGAAATAACTGACAGTAAAGTAGACTGCGGGTGTTTGTATGCGTTAAGGGTCAGTTACATAAAGCTTTATTTTGACTTTACCTCGAACTTTGATTTGACAGAAAAGTTCAGTATACGTATTTAAACGAAGCATGGCAAATTGGAGACCTGTATTGTGTTTTTTCGGCTGGCATAGAGAAAATCGAATTACCAGGATTTCCATTTTCGTTATGCGAGTCGAAAAAAGTAATTTTTTTTGTCTACCCTAATGATTAGTTTAGTATTATATTATTTATATTTATTTTTTTTATTATTTACATTATGTATTTTAATTAGTCTGCTTTTTTTTTTTTGATTAAGTTGAACAACATTTATTTTGCTATGTTATTACATAGCATTTTGTTTTTATCATTTATTTTATTTAGTATTAAATATTTATTCGTTTTTGTATTTTTTTTTTTATTTTTATTTTAGTATTATGTTATATTATTGTCTTAATCAATTGTGTCTTTTTAGATGGTCGAGAAAAACGAAGTTTTGGCTCACCACAAAGTGGTCAGGGAGACCAAAGTGTACGCAAAAAAAAACAACACAATTTTGTGCAGAATAAGTGGCGAGGGGGGAGACGAAATTCATAGCGAGCTCGCGGACATGTTTCCTTTGGCATCAATTGCAGCTGTATTCGATTTGGAGCAAAAGCTCGAGGACAAGAGCTATGAGGATGCCGCCGTAAGTATTTTATCCTTCTATGCCCTTTTTATTCGCTTGAATACAATTATTTACAAAAAAAAATACTTTTTCTTGATAGATCTCCTACTTATTTATGTTGAAGGGACCCACCGGCGACATAGAGTCTATGTTTAGACGCCTAATGACGGACGAGCTCGTTGGAGAATTTAACTGGGACGGAACTCATTCTAAAAGAGCGCTGTCAAAGTTAAAACTCATCAAAAAAGTTTTATATGGTAATTTCTTTTATTTTTCCTATTTACTGTTAACTGATACTAATGTTTAACTTTTCTCGCAGATGTTTTTAAACTGCAGGGCGAAGTCAGCTACATTAAAGCAATAAGAAAGTCGGTGGACCGCAGCCACAGTCGGGCCAAACAGCGCAGATACGTAGGATCAAAGCTGAACCAGAGTATTTAAACTACAAAAACAAAATGCTAAAGTAAATAAATGTAAAAAGGATAAATTAAAAATTATTAACTAAATTAAAAATACTAAACAAAACCAATGTAAATATGTAAATACTTATTGAAACAAAAAAGACTTAAAAAATGTGAATTGATATTTAATATATATATTTTTAGAAAAGTATTAAATACACAAAAATTAAAATTAAAAATTATTAACTCAATTAAAAATACTAAACAAAACCAATGTAAATATGTAAATACTTATTGAAACAAAAAATACTTAAAAAATGTGAATTGATATTTAATATATATATTTTTAGAAAAGTATTAAATACACAAAAATTAAAATTAAAAATTATTAACTAAATTAAAAATTTTAAACAAAACCAATGTAAATACTTATTGAACCAAAAAAGACTAAAAAATGTAATTTAATATTTACGTATTAATATAGATTTTTAAAAAAGTATTAAATACACAAAAATAAAGTTATTGTTATTCATATTCGCTTGAAAATAATATAAAATAAACTACATTATATAAAATTATGTGTTTTATTACAATTTGGAATAGGTAAGCGTTTTATAAAATAGCAGTCATTTTATTTTGTATATGGCGGTAAAAATTACGGTCATTATACAAGGAAAATTACGAGTAAAGCACTGGTAAAATAACCAGTAAAAACCCTTCAAATATTCCTGTAAAATGACATTCACAGAAGTAGTCATTTTCCTTATAAAATTTGGCTTAAGTGCAGTATACGGACAATTCCAAAATCAAAAAAAGGAGTGTGAGGATTGATAGACATGGTCAAGATGAGTATAACTACACAAATTTTTTTGTGGGCAATTGCTAATAACAGAAGTTATTAAGGGTCAAAGTTCATATGAAGCATTTTTTAAATCTAAATTTCTCTTAAAGTATCGAACCGATTTTCAAAATTTTTTCTTCATTGAATAGGTTGTAAAATTACCTTTCATTTGATATGCTGTTTGTATTCCTATCCCGTAAAATACTTAAAAAATTCGATGTTTAAAAGTGTTAAATTTACTAAGTAAATTACGCATATTTATTTTAATAAAAAATAATAAGGCTTACAATACTTTTCATGCGCACCAATTAAGTATTTGAATAGGGTTTGCAAGCCTCACCTATACTAAACTAAATGGGTGTACTATGCAGAAGGACTCACCGTGGCGGTAGCCACGGTTAGAGCACACGTCCGGACTCCGCCAAATGGGTTTACTACGCAGAAGTACTCACTGCGGCGGTAGCCGCAGTTGGTGCACACGTCCGGACATGGGATGGCGTAGCCCAGGGTTATTTTAAATAAGCGCGGCCGAAGGCCGCCTACGCGGAAAGGTGTTGAAATAAAAAAAATATGTTTTTTTTTTATTTTTTGTTTAAGTGTGGCAACATCCTTCTTTGACAACAAATTTGTTGTGAAATATCTGTGTATAGCCGTGCGATGGTGAAAATTTATAATTTTGTGAAAATAGATGAAATTTAAAAAATTGTGCGTTAGTTACCTATAGTGCCATGCAAAATTTGCAAAACTTCAACAACCATTATCTCAGTAAATATAAGGGTCCTTACGCTAAGATTATATATTTGTGTTCAGAAAAAGCTCCTCTATCCTCCTGAAAAAACCGTTTTTTTTCTAGCTGTGCGAGTCTATACTAAAATTTCCCCAATGCGTCGGAGGTGTTTTACACAAAAAAACTGTGAATTAAACCCCCGGTCGCTTATCGGCAAGTGTAAATTTTTTGGGGGTTATTTTTAGTAAAAATTTAAAATTTTGTACATACGCGGTTTTGCACCCACAGCAGTGGTACCTCAAATAAAAGGTAATTCAATTACCTATCCAATGCAAAAAAAATTTTGGAAATCGGTGCAATAGTATTGAAGATATTTTGATTTTAAAAAATGTTTTAAATGAACTTTGACCCTTAATAACTTTTGTTGTTGTTGTTTGCCCAACAAAAAAAATATACCGTTATGTTTCTTTTATTAATACCTATCGATCTCAACTTTTCGTTTTTTTATATCAGCATTGTCCGTATACTGCACTTGTTCCTAAAATTTCCGTAAAATGGCTAGTTATATGACTGGTAGCTGTGACGGTGTGAGCGGTAAAGCAAAATGTCAAAATCAATGAGGAAGAGCGAGATGCTAAACCATTGTCAAATCACACAGACAGGAACGTGTGAAATGGACCGGTAAAAAAGTCTACTGACAGCAATGTTAAAATGATGGGAAAAATTCGAAAACTTTCGGGAGGGCTACTCGTAAATTTACTAGTAAATTTACCCGAACGTCTTTGCAGGGTTTGCACTCTGTATTTATTCGAAATTCGAAGTTCTATTGCGGTATAATGCCTCGTTCACATTAGATTGTTAGTGGCCTTCAGCAGAATCAATACGTCAGTACGTCGAAGTAACTGTAAAGTAGACTGCGGGCGTCTGTCTTGAAGCAAGCGGCTCGCTATATAAATGTGTAAATATTCTCAAAAAAAAAAGAATTGGTGCATTTTCTTAAAAAAAAAAAGAGTTGAAATTGTTATTTACAGCTGTTCATAATGCAAAAGTTATCACACGTTAATTACCCATTAAGGTTCTTGCTGGGCAATTCTAAATGTGGAACACAGGCAGGGTTGCTGTTTTGAGGAACTGTGGATTGTATTGTTCGGCGAATGAGGCCAAATGTGATGGAATCCCAAATTTGGAAAATGAGATTTGTATGAAAAAAAGCGCCAAATTTGCAATTTTTCGCCAAATTTACCAAATTTGGTGCAGTGTAAATGTACTATTATGTTCGATACTGAATTTAACGAAATATGGCAGTACCAGTAGAAAAGGGAAATGTCAAAAAGTTTGACAAAGAGGAATTGATGAAGAATTCATTTTTTAGTTTATCTTTTCGTCGATTGAGTAAAGCGTTCAGCAGAATCAATCCGTCAGTACGTCGAAATAACTGACAGCAAAGTAGACTGCAAGTGTTTGTATGAGTTACGCCAGATACGACGGATACGTCAAAATAGAATTTGCTCTAAAATTTACGTACGTCACGTACGTGACGTATTGGCGGATTGATTCTGTTTCCCGCTTAAATGTTGTTTAATAAATAGCTGCGCTTAAACGCTTAAGAATTTGATAGAATAATTTAATTTAATTTCAATTAGTGAGCAAAATAACCAATAATATCAATTTACAAGCGTGCGAGTTTGGTAATTAAATAATAAATAAGTTTAGCATAAAAAATGCAATAACAAATGGAGGATGTGGCAAATGAATTTTGTATACATTTTAAATGCGTAGTGAATTTCAGTGTTTAGTGGGTTAATTGCTACACATAAAGAAATTTTTTGCAAACTTAACAAACTCCTATAAATGCAATTTGAAATTTAAAAGTGCGAATTAAACAAAATCTAATTGAATTGATTCTTTCACTACATTTTTATTTGTTGGAATTGTAGTTCAAGTGTCTAGAAAAAGTCGCAAAACCGGTTTGGTGTTAACGATTTTGTTTCTTATTTTCTGTTTCCCAATTCAAGAAATTGGCGATGATGCTGTAATACAATTAAGCAAATATGAAATTCGTTGAAATAATACGAAAGTTAAACAAGTGAAAGAAGTCGACAATAAAAAATTAATGCCATTTGCTAAAGAAAGTTGCATAGCTGCAGAATATGCTAATTGCTTCGGAATTATAAAGCGTTAATAAACAACAAACACCACAAGCAAACATACGCACACACGAATGCACACAAATATCTATGAACCTTGAGGTAAGTGCGGCTGTTTTATTTTTGCAAAACTATTTTTGGAAAGTTTTTTTTATAGCCTGGAAATTTTGTGATTTTGAATTTTTTTTTTGAGTAATTTTATTTAATTTTTTGGGTAATTTCATTTTATATTTTGTTTAATTTAATTTTTTTTTGTTGTTTTTTGTGTGAATTTATTTTTTATTTTTTTGTGGAATTTTTCGTTTATTTTTTGGGAATTTATATTTTATATTTTGGGTAATTTTGTTCAATTTTTTGTTTCATCTTTTTTTGGTTTTTTTTTTTGTAGTTTTATTTTATTATGTATCTTTTTAGGTACATACATATTTTAACGTTTGTGTAACTTTATTTAATTTTTTGTTTCATTTTATTTTATTATTTGTGTAATCTGGTCCACTCTAATGTACTACTTATGAAAATACGAGGGCCACATTGAAAGTTTTTATCAACAGCACTTTCAGTGCTATTCCGAATTGTGTGTTAATAACAACCCAGTAAAACCACCGTGACCGAAACTTTCAATACATTTACACTTTTTGCACTGTGACCAACACACTGGCATTTTAGTGGAGAAGGGAAGGATGAGGGAAAGGCGAAAAAGTGAGAACGGAACACACGTACACAAAACTTTTCGGACTGACTATTCTTGATTTGCTGTTAAGACCGTGATTGGGCCGCGTGCCGTAAACATATGCCACGTGCCGGTAACCGCGCTTGCTTGGAAGGTATGAAACCGTATAAAAAAACGTTCCGGTTTGGGTTTTATAACATGTTTCGGTTCCGTTCTCGTTCTTCATCATTTATTTCGGGTTTGGTTACAGTCTCGTACCGGGTTGGGTTTCAAATACAATTTTTATACAGAGTTCAAACCAAATCCTTCGTAACCTTGGCCGACAATACTCCATGAAAATTATTTGTTTAAAGAAAATATGTGCCCACAAAAATAACCGTTTGGAACCGGCCAAACTTTTAAAACGGTTTAATTTTTTTTTTTTCAAATAAAAATAACGGTAACGGTTTCGGTTTTGAAAAGTGAACGTGTCTTAATCGGTTTCCGTTACGTTCTTGGTTTCGGTTTCAGTCCTAGGCTATAAATTGTGTTGGGTAGTATCGAGACTTTGAAGAATCAGTAATAGGTATTTTGTTTCAAGTTTTTCTGACAGCTTTATATTTCGCCGTGCCATACGAAAACTAACACCAAAAATTTTGTGTCTGAAGAAAACTAACACTTTTATTTTGTGTCTGTGGAAAACTAACACTTTCAATTTGTGTCTGATGAAAACTAACACTTTTATTTTGTGTCTGACGAAAAGTAACACTTTTAGGTTTTCTCTGAAGAAAATGTACTAGCCAAAAGTGTTAGTTTTCGTCAGACAGAAAATAAAAGTATTAGTTTTCGTCAGACACAAGTTAAAAGTGTTATTTTTCGTCAGACACAAAATAAAAGTGTTAGTCTTCTTACAGAATTTGAAAAGTGTTAGTTTTCGTAAAAAATGTTAAAAGTGTTAGTTTTCGTATGGCACGTCGATTTTATCACAAAACCTGCTAATTTTCATATTTTAAAAATAAGGAAGTAGTTATGCATCTTGACAAAAACAATCGTTTTTTTTTTGGCTTAGGAATAAATCGATACATTCAGGTGAAAATCGCTTAAGATGTCAGAAAGCCGCCGACTTTAACCGACTACGGTAAATTTTTTCGTTTTTCGGAACTTCTAATTTAACCCTCGTATATATGTATTTCAAAGTACGTATTTAATCGTTGGCCCATTCAATTCACACGAAAGCGATTTTCGCCATTCCATTCCATTTTTTTTTCATTTGACAACCATCAGTTTTCTTTATTTTTTTCATATTCTCTTTTATTTTGTTTTGTTTTCTTCAGACAATTATTATTTTTTGTTTTCTTTTATATTTTCTAAATACGCTTTAAACCTCTGCATTTATCAGATACAAGTGGTTGTACACAAGTTTGTGTGTAGATATGTATGTTTGTACACTGTTGCTCGGTGGAAGAATGAAAATACGTACCGCCATAAATACTTCTAGAAAGTCGTACGTATTTAGATATGAGTGCTGTCGGTATGTGTCGTAAAGATTGGATAACCCATAATGACCTTAAAATGGAGCAAGATTATAAAGGGAAGTGAATTTAATTGATAGCGAGGGCGGGGTTTCATTTAATTCAATTTGGATTTCTTGTGCTCAAGGGTCGATTGTCTGTAAATAGCTACAGTATGCCGCCTTGTTTAGTTGGCACTTCCATTCGTGAATGCGGTGTAAAACACGAGTCATTCCGATACGTAGAGCAGGTATCGCCGCTCCAACAGCATTGACACAAGGTAACCCTGTGAGATTTGTTGTCATTTTTCGCCCGTGCCTTCTACTTCAACACTTTTACGAAACACATGAATGGAAATTTCCATGGTACTTTGTATAAAGTGCGGTTCACTAAAGAAAAGAATATTTTTAGATTTAGCACATTAACCATAACAATGTTTTTGATTTCGAATGAGGCCGGCCGGCATTTAATGCATTTTAGAATATTTACGACGTTTTTTGTTACATTAAAACTAACTAGACTATGATAAGAGAAATACAAAATAATAAAATAGTTACCAAGGCGAATTCATACAAGTGGCATCCTCCCGCCATACGGTTTCTTCTTCCTTGGAAATCGAATCGGAACTGTCAAATCGCCTATGGAGTGTGTGCGTGCATGTAGAACTGAATTCGCTGTTGTTGTTGTTGTTGTTGTTGTAACGTTGTTGCTACACTGCCCAAATGTCAGATAGGGTCACCCGGCGTGTATTTCTCTTGGCCGGGTCGATATAAAAAACGGCCTGGGTCATTTCGGTACGATGGGTACAGCACAAATACTGGTACCATTCTCGTAGAACCGGCAATACGTAGAAACTAGTCGTGTACCTAGGCCATGTAGGTCATTTAGCGTTACCCAGGGTGCACCCACGGGTAGGCGACCTACTCTTACACCCCAAACTGAATTCGCTCCAATCCACCTGTATGAATTCGCCTTGGTTGGTAATAGCAAGGCGAATACGGCAATAGTTATTCGCCTCGATTCTCTTCAAGCTTTTTGTAACGTAGAATGTCAAAGTGAAAAAGAATTTGAATCGATAATCATCGATTGTTTCTTTATTTCTTTCATTTTCTGACATTCTAAAGTTCCCGGCGAGCTAAAAACAAGAAGAAGTCAGCTGTTCACTTGTCATTACCATATGAATTAATTTGCCTTGGCGCATCGTTACTGAGCTGTGTCGAAGCCAGAATTGACAAGTATATTATCTACCCCCGCGTCCTCTAGCGGGGAAATTATAACCTATAAGGTTTAACCAAAGAAAAAATTGTCAAAATTCGGCGAATATCTTAAGATATTGCTCATATGTCTAAGTAAATATACATATATAGTTACTAAGTAAATATTTATTTATTTTCAAGTAAGTACACGGCTATCTGCATTCACTTATCTTTTCTTATCTGCATATTTAAGACATAATAGTGATAGTGAAATCTACAAATACATAACTACAACTGCTGTTAATGCACCAAGAGACATTCCTCGCTATTACCGGAATGTGCTAAAATTTAGGACAAATATTTGTAAATATCTATGTTGTGAGTCGCCAATGTAGTTTTTCTTGCCAGCTGTCTGTTTTTATAATTTTGATAGTCTACCTATTGGCTCTGTTAATCTTCCTTATCGCTAACACCATACCCATAACCTTAATCAGCTGTTCTAACCACCCTTTGGAAATCAATGTAAACGAGTTAGCGTTAGGTTTGGTTGGAACAGCTGATTAACGTTTTGGGTATGGCTTTAGCGATAAGGAAGATGAATTCTGCTTTAACGAAAATCAACTCCGCCTTATATTGAATATGATAAAGGTAACTAAAAAAAAAAAAAATAACTAAGCTTTTCACACAAAAAATGCCGAAAGAGGCCAGGGAAGTGAGCAAAGTTTTAAATGCAATGGCATCCGCTTCCTATAGTTATTACGAAGTCAAACAACAACTTCTTCAATCTTAATGAGCCCTAGCTAAAAGAGAGTGTCACAATATCTCCGAGTCGCTCTCTAACGCGCTCTGCTGAAATTCGGATATAAGATCTGGGCACGAGAAACCCCTGACGAATGTAGCATACTGTGAAAAAAGTATTAGTTAGTAGGTTTTAACTTAGTTTTGGTAGGAGCAAAATTTCTAAGAAGGCTGATTCTTAATGAATTTTAGCTCTTCTCTGCGATAAAAATACGTATGTAGCATGTCAGAGATTAAACATATTCTAAACGCTAATATCTGTTATAGTTGTACAATTGAATTCTAATGTCATTCTCCATGAGATTTGAATGTGAATTGAATTAGTTAGTATTATTTCATTAATCATTCTCGACTCGATACTTGGTTCGTTCTTTGGCATCGATCTCGACCGGAAAATTACACATTGTGGAACTCGAAATATTAGAGACTGTTGTTGTTGTTGTTGTTAACAATGCATTGCCCTGTCTAGAGTGTATGATCATTCTGAAGATCTTCATCAAGCTCTTCTAAGGGGAGTCCAAGGAAACGTGCAGTTTCAACAGGGTTTGTCCAGAGGGACAGAGGGGTTAGAAGAGTAGGTTCAGATGAACAATTGAAGAGATGTAGAGTATCATGGGGGTCATGCAGGGCATGTGTTTGAGATTGTATCATTAAGTCTGGATAAGTAGGAGTTTAACCTTACACTATATCCAGACCTAAGCTGTGCCAAGGTGACTCTTGTCTCCCTTGGTAAGGTGCGTTCTTCTTCAGCAATATCCGGTGGAGGACTGTTCAGAACGGGATTCACAGGTAGAGATCCGACAAAAGTGTCTAGTATTAGAGACTGTGCTTGCTGGGACCAGGGATGCTACTACCGACCAAATCGAGCCAAATCCGAAAGAATCCGAAAATGTTTTTCAGAAGAATCAACTTGAAATGAATTTATTTTCTTACTATTGATAACTATGTTTCGATTATGAGGAACGCAACAAATGGTGCACATAATGTTTACGGTCGACGAAAATAAAATCGAGTCCGTGTAGAATCCGCCGTTTATCTCGGTAGTATTGTCTTAAATAAAAGCGGCGCAGATGTGGACGTTCAGTCCAGCATAAATAAAGCAAGAATGGCTTTATAGGGCAACTGAGAAACATGTGGAGGTCCAGCCAAATATTTTTAAAAACGAAGTTACAATTGTTTAACTCAAATGTAAAATCAGTGCTTGCGAGACGTGGAAAAGATGAATCTTAATTCAGAAAAGCCTACAAGTTTTTATAAATAAATGTCTGCGCCGAATCATAGAAATTCGCTGGCCGGAAAGAATATCAAATGACGAACAAATCAGCCTTAAGGTGCCACAGAAGCAACCAAGCGAACGTGGTCGTCCCAGAATAAATTTATCGTGCCAGATTTGGTCCGAAATGTCAATTTCGGCAACCCTGGCTAGGGCCATGCAAATATAATTTGTTTATCGTAAGCAATTTTTAAATAAATACAATTTCGCAAATACATACATAATATCCATCTAAATATATTCGTATACAAAAAAACTTTATTTGGTCAGATTCAAGTTTCTTTTTTATATTTATTTTAATTAATATTCATAAATCTGAGATGCTATATTTGCCGTTTGTTTTGCATCAATATTTGAGAAGAAAAGATTCAGTGAGCAGTACTAGTTGGTACGCACAGAAATGTATGTCTTAATATGTATAAATATACATTAGAGTGTATTTAAAAAAAATCCGCTTTAAGTAGAACAAAATTTACTCAGCATTTGAGGCTACATTTTTAAATAATTAACCGATCAAATGAGGAAGTTTTAGCGGAGCCTTATTTTTGAAGGGTGTTCTAGAATTCTTCGAAACCCAAAGAAAATTCAAATGCTTTCTCTCAACAAACTTTTAGGCTTAGTTAAGTTACGTTAGATCTCCATTTGAGAACTAACGGGCTTCTCAAACCTCAAGGTTTTTTCTTTCTCAAAACCGAATAATCTTGAGAATCATAGCGTGGATGATGGCGATTGGAGAATGCTGTTGGATATCAACCTTGAAAACTAAAAAGTTATAAAAATATCACCAAGATTAGTGAATAGTTGTTGTTCTTAAATATGTACATATATCTCGAAGCTGGAGAATATGTACGTGGAGGCTAGTGTTGTCAAAATATCTCAAAGACTGAATAATATTGTTGGATATCAACTTGAGAACTTCAAAGTTTTTCAAGGTTTCGAGAAATAGTTGATCGATAACTATTTGTTGGGCTTTGTAAAAAGCGAATTATCTAATTATGCCCTGTACCATAAGGTTGAATGCTACTAAGGCTAAAAAAAAGTTGATTGATGTGCTACCCTAATGTGCATGTAGTTTCTAGTACATACATAGCTACATGAGTTCTGTCATTTAAACAAATCAACACTCACCCTCTCCAACCACCCATTCTACAACGACTCGCTGCAATTGAATGTGTCTGCCCGCATATTCTTTGTTTAAAGCACATTTCCATTAACTAGTCGTCGGGTAAGTGGGGTGGTGCAGGAAGCGAAGTCTTACACATACGTATGTGCATACGTTTGCACAACTACCACATATTATTCACTGAAAATGAAAATGATTTACTGAAACTGGAAATCCTAGTTTATCATTTAGAAGCAGCAATGCCATTGTCGGCAACTCGTCTGCCACCACATTGACTCTGACTCCAGAGAAGTTCTGTGCATTCAACAAGCGATGCAATCTAAAATGCAACTGCTGCAAGTACGAATACTCACTGGCATTTAGTGTAATTAAAACATGACTGAAGTGCAATGAAATGGAAGCACTCATAGTTATCAGAATTTTAGCTTCGTTGTGCTCCGCTTATATGGAATGTTGTGTTTTCCTATAACATATCCCACAAGATGCTTCAAGTGTCAAACCAAGCGACTGCAGCTACCCAAGGTTTAAAAAGAAAACGTTTGCGATTTTTCTTGGTGCACAACTCTCTATGTAGTGGCTCCATAAACGAATGCCCGTCGGATCCCAAAAATACTTATTTACATTTCGAGTTTACCAAGACGGCTTCATACGAACCACGTTAAAAGGTCGTCGATCTGATTAGGAAAAACGAAGTCGCGATTATATCGAGTTTAATATGGAAACACATCTTTGCTCTGATGTTTTCAGCTCACCCAGGCGACTTAATAGTTTAACCTCTAAAATTTTTTTTCGCTCAGTACGTTCTACACTAAAAACCGTATAAGTTTAGTTTCATGAGAATGAACAGAGAAGAGAGTGAAGCTTAACCCAAGCGTAATTTAATGGAACTATTCGGGAAGCAAAATCCAATTGTACATATTCGGAGACAGCAGACAGTTATGTATGTCTTACTGAACACTTGCTCTTTTTTTCTCTGGAGAATAGAAATTGGATCTTAATTAGTCAAATTTGAATACAGACAAAGATGTTTCGGACCACTGATTTTTTAATGGATGATTTTCACATATTTGTCGTAGAATAACTACCATCCTGCGTTAGTATCTAGCGTTGTTAGACCCGTACGAATGACAGGGTTCCAACCACACACCCCATGCTCGCGGATTTTTTTATAGAAATTAGTTCCGTCTTAACAATTTAACGGTTTTAGCCAGCTTTGGCTCCTTTTAAATACTCAATTTTTTACCATTTTTTGAAGAACACCACCCTTAAGTAGTATCAGGTAATTTAAGCCTCCGTCCCATGAAAAAAATTTCAGCCAGACACCTCAGAACTGCGGAATTTTCATAATTCCTATTGAGCGTTGTTCAGGAGTAATGGTTAATGGTCCATTATAAAATGAGTGTTGTCTGGTGGCTTTGGGCTCTCGGTCTAAATCTATCTATCACGTTTTGGCCACGCTACTTCATACTGGCTTATGCTTTTGATTTATGCTACGCTGGTTATAAAAATGCAAATAATTCATATTTACTCAATAAACACGCTCACACGCTAAGAACATGTGCTATGCTACTTGTTTTCAAAGTGCACTGAGCTTAGATTTCATATGCCTTAGCATGAATTGTCTGCTTTCTTCATGCCTTCTCTCGTACACTTTTGTATGCATGTTGCTTACGTGCAAAAATGCTGCTGACGTTGCAAAATACAAAGTAAGCTATGTATATTTACTTGTAAAGGGTGTTCCATTTAGTGGTAAAACATGTCAAAACAAATGAGGTGGGGAGGAAAAAAATACTTTCGTAAGGCCTGAGTGCAAAAATACAGTAATGAAATAAGAGAACGACTTTCCATGTAGACTTGAGCTTTTGTCTAAGCCCACTCGTAGACATTTTATTACAAAAATCCCTACGGTAGTTAGCTAAACAATAATAATATACTTAGTTCAATGCTAATAGAGGACACTCTAATGTTATACATATGTACATACATGCATATATATGTCAGTAACCATAGTGCACATAACTTTGCTCTTCATCAAGCAAAGCTTTTGAGAATGCTGACATTGAATAAAAATAAAATTCCAAGTGCTATTTAAAAGAGCGCCAAATACAAAAATATTGTAGAATTTCGCAAGTATGAAACGTTTGTTTTTAAAGTGGCATATGTCAGGTTCTTTTATATTTAGGTTTTGGCGCCTTTTAATTTATTAACACGAGTACAGTTTTTTTGAAAAAAATTACCTGAATTGTTATTGGATTTCATTCCATACATACTAGTTTTATTTGGTTAAAAAAATTCCAGTTCCAGTTAAAGTTATCAATGTCTCGATTTTTTATAACTAAAGCGACTTATGTTCACTATTCTACTATTTCAAAATAAACAGCTCATATATTTTTAGTAAGAAACGCTGTAGAAACTCTTCAATTTTCACAACTAACTATATACAAATAAATATTATTTTTATCAGGCGCTTGATTCGAATAATAGCTTACACAGAAAAAAATGGCACTGTTAAAATCAACAATCTCCTACTGTTATCTTGAAATTCAGTTGAAGTGACGAAATTTTTTGTTGAAGTATCTCCATTCAACTGTTGATTGAACAGTCATATATCTGTCAATTTTAATTACCAAAATTTGGTAGAACTGACATAATTTGCGATTCGCGGTGAAGGCAATGTAGCAAGGGTGGTGAGGCAACGTAAAAGAGTGTGGTGTATTTCCTTAAAAGCGCTGGCAAACACAAGTATGCGATGACATTATGATAGACACCTGAGTTCGGTTCTCGGTGAAGTCAATATAAGAACTCTGAAAAATAATTTGGCTGAATCAACCCATATTTTGGTTGATATGACCAGCTCATTTTTCTCTGTGTAGCACCTCGATTGTGGTTTCCTTTTACAATAATATTTACAGCTAAAATAAAGTAACAAATAGTCGTTTGCGTTGAAATTCAGACGAAAGTGTTATTTTTTCTATAACGAAGAAATACTATATGGAGGTACATTCGAGAACTAGCCCCATTCTCCAATCTCAAACGTTAGAGGACGACTCGAGAAGCACTCGAGAATCACATCGAGAAAACTATAGTTTTCGAGTCGAGTTCTAATGTCATTCTCTAATGGAATTCTAATGTGAATTTGCAAATGCTCGCCTTTTGGCTACTTTTCTAACCTATCTCGAATCGAGTTCTAGTGTAGTTCTCTTCTGTTGCCTTCGAATAGAGAATAGTTAGAGAATTACCATAGTTATCTAACGTAAAGACGAACATTTCTCTAACGTTAGAGACTGTGTTTGTTGGGAATATGTGTTTATGTGTATACAATATATACATAAGTTTATGTACACAGATTAGACTGGGAGACAAATAATTTTTCTTGATATCCAATAACATTCTCCAACCTTAGAGATATTTTGATAACTTTATAGTTCTCAAGTTGATATCGAACATCATTCTCCAAGCATTCTCTAACCTTTGGGATATTTTGATATCTTTATAGTTTTCAAGTTGACTTGGCCAACAACTTCATTTTCCAATCTTCATCCTTTGATATGCGAATTAAATTTAAAGAACCTAGACTAAAACTTATGGCCCGTAGTCATGGTCGAATAAGGTAGGTACTAAAGTTAGTGCCAGCTTTTTTGACAGATAGTCCGTTTCGACTAGACTACAGCCTTATGTAAATAAATTTTTGTCAACTAATTTATGACATTCTAAATTATATAAATCATGTTTTATTTTACTTACGGCAATTATATTCACTATCGCCATCATACTTTGGGTTCAATTAGAGAATCCCACTCAACCTTTCATGCTTGTCGGGTTGAGGTAAAAGGGGATTGAGCTGTGAAGTTTCATATTTTCAAAAAAATTACTTTAAATCATCCTACTTTGTCTGCTTAAAATTTTAAAGCAAATAAATATTTAGCACAATAACTCTTCAAAAGATGGTATGAAAAACATTTCCTGAAAGATCAATTCGCGTACATTTCATTAAAACTCTTATAAAAATGTGTAATTAAGAGTGAATCATTTTCCGTCGATTGAACAGCTAAACAATAAGACAATAGTAGCTTGTAGTACACACAATCTATATTTAGTTACGCATGCTAGCGGAATGCAACATCTGTTTTGAAATTGATTTCAGAAATAATATTTAAGTAGGTAATTTTACTTTTCAAAAATACCCATATTGTACCTACAACTTATGCAAAACAAATGAACCGCGAAAACCTGCATGCAGTTTAAATTTTTTCATTCCCATATTTACATATGTAAGTCTAGTCAAATGGGTTTTGAAAGCAATAACCGTATATAATAATTATGTGGAGTGTTTAACCTTAATCAAATTGGAACAATTTTTACATTTTGCGCCACAAAATGTAGTTTTCCGAAAAGTCCTGGAAAAATTGGTGCGAATTCCAACAAACGAAAAATACCTGAACGTAGTCTCATTTTGCCTAGAGTATGTATCCAATTGTTTTATATTTTGCTATATGTATTATTTTCATGAAGACCGCGCTTGATACAAAACAAATATACTGAAAACCGTAATTACCTGCACAGATATCCACAACATGTATTAAACAAACTGTCACACTAATTTTCATAAAAACTTCCCTAACCTGTCATTAACATTGTTTGACCTATAACTATCACCGGTAAACAAATGGAAGTATATTTGTATTATTGCATGTAAACATTAATATCATACTATATAATTCATGAAAAAACCCGTAAAAACATTTGCGTGTTTTAATGGGAAATTTGTCAACGTAAATATATGTATACGTAATAATAATGAATATGGACTATGATGTCATTAGAACTAGAACTTTCAAAGTCAAGGTCAGTTAAATAATTACTTCCATACACTGAACAAAAAAAAAAATTCCAAAGGCATTCCAAACGGTACATCAGAATAGGGATCACACAACATTTATAGAGCGTGCTCTTAGTTGGCCTAGAACTAGCTTCTCCAGTAACTATCTAGCTAAAGCACTCGCACGAAAGAAAATCGCTTTGTCCGAAGCTTGGTTTGATTTCAAATGACAGCTGTAGAATCGACAAAAACTATGGTGTATGCTAATGCTTTTATCATGAGCCTTATGCAGGATTTGCTGTGTGAAGATCTGATTCAATTTATTTTAAAAAAATTTACCTTATAGATGTACTTACTTATTGATTCATTGTTATCATCGATCTTTTTATAGTAGTTAGTTAAGCGTATTACCCTTTTGATCTGGATCGTCAGTTCAATTGGGATTTGCTTATCAGTTTGATGACTTTACATAAATAAATAGCAATAAATGAGCAATTTGCAATTTTATTGCTTTTGACTTTGTTGTGTGGCGATTATAATTACCCTGCAAAAAATCGTTTGACTAATCTTTAAAGAGAGTGAATCGCGATTCATCGTTTTCGTCCACAGTCGACTTTAATTGATATCAACTAACTAGTCTCTAATGCGCATAGTTGGTATTATTGAATTTTAAATTTTGCAGCACATATGTATGTTCGGAGGTGTTGAAAATAAGCTTGTTCAGTCGTACAAGTAAAGGAACAAAGGGGATCTGTTCGACAATATTCGTTTAGGCATATAAAGCACCAATTAGTCGCTTCATAGGGCATGCTCACACAAAAGGAATCACTCCAAACCATATAAAGTGTTTCAAACTGGCATTGCTTGGATACTCCTTTTCGAATCATTCCAGGCTTATCCGCATATTATGCAGGGTAGTTTTATATAACTAATGCATGTATGTATGTTGGGGTAACCTTTGATATTTTGCGCCTTGCAAGATTAACTAGGTGTAATCAGTTGTACTTAGATATATTTTTCAAAAGGTTTTGTATGTTGTAGTTAGCCATTTTCCCTTACGAACTTTATTCCTCCTTTTTGCAATTTTTATTTTTTCCTACAAGTTAGCGGGACCTAGAGATTTTTCTGCCGACTGCGAACGACACTTGCAAAGCAAATGAGTATTTGCTGAGAAGCTTTTCATGGCAGAAATACACCCGGAGAGTTTGCCAAACTACTACCGAAGGGCGACCCCGTTTAGAAAAATTCTTTTTCTAAATAATTTTTGATATTACCTTTGCCGGGCATTGATTCGCCACGATTTGGTGTAGAAGGCCGAACACTTAACCGCTACACCACGGCGGCCACCTACTTGTCTAAGTTCTACTCGCTTTTATTCGCTCTGACTTTACAGATCCTTTTGTTGTTGTTGTTGTTGTTTTTGTTGTTGTTGTTAACAGCAAAAACACTCCCCGAAAGTTTTGTGCAGTGATGCCGAAATTGACCGGATATGAACCCGGTACGGTGCGGTACTCCCTTGCGGTACTGCCCGACTGTCGTGGTAGCGATTTGGTATGACCAGTGGAACCTTCTAAGTCATGTCATCCCTCCAGCCATGAGGAAGGAGAAGATGGGTAATTAGAGGCATCATATCCGTAGATCAACCATCGAGTTAGCACGACAGTACCTATGTGCATATTAGTCGCTTCTTACGACCGGTAGATATGCCTACCTCGGGCATATTCTAAACCCCTAACCAGCAGGGGTTACGCCTCTCGTACTCTCTGACTTAAACTTGCACTGAAAAACCGGGCCTAAGACTGTCTTTAAATACATATTTGTTAATATTTTTGATAGTATTGCTCAGGTCTGCATGTTAAAGTATAAATGCAAGTTCATTGAATAATACAGCAGTGTTCCAAGGGGAATATGTATAAAAATAGTAAAAATTAGTCGATAATATTTATAACATGATGAATTAATAAAGCTTGGATCAGTTGATACAATAAAACGATCCATCAGTTGATACAATAAAACGAACACCCAGCGTACTACATAGTACTAGTACAAGGGCCTATATCATTATTATCCCGTTCAGAAAACTATCGCTGGGTATTATAAGTAGTTCGGTTCACCCGAACTTAGATTTCCTTAGCTACTAGTTTAATATATTTTATTTCAATAGGCACCAATTATAAATTACAGCCCTCGTAAATACTCAGATGAATACGGACAAGTCCTTGATATTGAATACATTGATGGTTTACCAGAGATATTTTTTGTAAGACAATTTTTAAATATAAATCTCGAACTTGCATTGAACAGAATCAATTCACTATTTATGTGATTTAATGAATGAAATATTTCTGCTGATCAATTGGAATCTTCCTAACAACTTAATTATGAACAATTATTTACTACCAGTTGCTTATAATTATTGCACATATGTTCACACATAAATAATAATTATGATTAAGCCTACGTGTCATTGATTAGTCATTCCAGAAGTACTCTATACATATAAACGGCAGCTATAAATATTAATGTTTCCTATATGTAAACAATATTTTCTTTTAAACATCATTTGTGCACAGATACTATATTAAAAACAAAAACACTACTCAACAAATTTTTATCAACTTTAGTTTCCAAGAATAAAATAGACCTTTCCTAAAGTAAAATTTTCTCCTGATTCCATTTTTCTGTGGCAGATCTAGTTTTCGAGATATCGTTGAAAATATGAAAATTCTCATTTTTGAAAAACACTACTTCATATAGGTACGTAAAAAATTTTCATATTTTCACCAATATCTCGGAAACTAGATCTGTCAAAGAAAAATGGATGTGATATTCGGAATCAGGAGAAGATTTTAAATTAGGAAATGTACTTTCATTCTCGAAGATTTTCTTTGTCGAGTAGTGATATTGATAGCGGCATATATTGTGTATACGTCACGGTGTTCACTTGAAGGTGCTGGTATGAGGTATAATAAACCAGATGCATAAGCAGATCTAATGTTTCAAACAAAGCACACAGTTGCTATGAAATTGTTTATTAGGGTGATTCATAGGTGACTTGAATATAAACTTTTTCATTTGAATGTTTGTTGAGTGCTTTGTATTATGATCTGAAGCTTGAGTATTAAAAGTAAGAAAGCCGAAGTGGAGTTGGGTCCAAAAATTAGTAAGTAAAAGTATAAAACGAGAAATCGTTTTTTTTTTTTTTATTTTAATTTACAAATTTTGATAAAAGAAGTTTTTAAACTGTTTTTATTTCGTCGCACCCTAATGAGCATCAAGTGGACTTCACTCAATGAAAGTATTATCGTTTTATGAAAGACACAGATTGAACTCAATTAGTCACTAGGCATACCGTAAAAGTTGGCGCCCTGAAGTGATTGTAGTTATTCATTGATTCATTCACGAGATAATTGGAGAAAAATATGACAGTTCTGAAACAAAAATTACTTGAGTAACTAATATGAAATTAAATGCAATTTTTATTATAATTTTAAGGCACAAATTCCAAATATTATTGCTATTAAGTATGAGTAAAAACAAGTAGATTTTCAGAAGGGTAATTCCTGACCGGAAATCCAACGTTTTAGATGCTTTTGACCAATATGTAGTCTCTTATCATATTTACTATCAGAGATCGGCTTTAGTCCAAAATTGCATGGTTGAACTTAGTCATGAACCATAAAAACTAACAATTTTAATTGTCGATGGGGAACTTCGTGACAAAAAAAACGGTAAAAACGCATACTAAAGTTTTCAAAAAAAAAAAAAACCTGAAAGACCATACTTGATTTAACAATCGCGATATCTCAAAACAGGTTACTATTAGAGAAAAATGCTAGGAACGTATTTCTAGAGAATTTCCAGGTCTACAACTTGGTCTCAGGTAATTTTTCGAAAAAACTTACCGTTTCCCAAAACCTGAAATTGACCCCGAATAGTTAACTCTTTTAGCAGACATGGAATCGATGGGGACTTTTGAGGTTTTCTGTCTGAAAGGGGTCAACCTAAGCGAAATGCGAAAATTTGGCTCGTGTGAATTTTTGTTGTTTCAAATGTCTATATTGACCGAACTATAAATGTTTGCTTGCAAATGTCAAATAAATTAATGCCTTTATAGTTTGCTTTTGCTTTCCGAGAAAATGCTATACATTTGTGTAAGATTTATTTATTTATTTTTTTCATATTCCTTATTTAACTACTCGTATTAGTCATCAATCAACAAAAAATAGTTTTGCACTAGTTTTTATTCGCAAATGCAATTTCATTTACCTTATTCATATTAGTACATGTGTTCCTACTATGCACAGAGGTATGAATGTATAATACCATTTTACCTTATTTATATATAAATAATAGAAATAATTATAAATAACAGCACGTACAATTATCGACCAGCTGAGTGTGCGTTTAATCGAGCATCATTCCTACAAACATATCTATGTATATATAAAAGAGCATATACATTAGAGTGTATCGAAAAAATCATAATGTCCCAAGTTATGACATACCCACATTTTTTGTTTCAAAGAAAACATATCGATATAATCGAAAGATCGCCCTATCAAGTATACAGTCTTTCCGTATCTTACAAATCTTTTGAAAAATTACCAATGTCTGAATTTGATTGAAACATGCCCTATCTCGCAATTTTCACACAAACGGTCTATTTCAGTATAAATTACTTCCTTTCTCTTCAACCTAGCTCTTATAAATGTAGATGGGGGTTTGAACAAACTCTGATATTAGCTGTTTTCAAATCACTAGTTACGCCTTTTTCTGCAGTACTTTCAAAACTATTAGAGGTATTCATCAAACCTTATAAAGCGTGTAAACGTATAACTTTATTATGTGTGTTAATAAACTGCCAACATTTGTATGGAACAAAGTTTACACAAATTTGATAAACTTAGACGACGATTTTGGTGTGTAAAAAGTGCGTAAATTTATCTCATTCAAACTTATATGGTTACATGAATTCCCCTATTAATTTGATCTAAAAAAATTGTCATTTTATGCGTCGAATGCAATTTAGAAAGTATCAAATAAGCAAGTTTGATACCGTCGACACTTTTGCTCTCGCATTTCACGTGACGCAAAATGGGATTTTTCATATTTTCACCGAAATCGCAGAAACTAGATCTGCCACAGGAAAAGAGAAAAATAATTGCGATATTCGGAATCAGGAAAAAATTTTACATTAAAACAATTACGAAATTCACAACCTCTAGTATTTCGTGCTATTTGTCTATTTTTAAAAAAAATTTATATTGGAAACCATGGAAACATACAACGATAGACGAATACGACACCGCTTGTGAATTGCCCAAATGTTATCTCAATTTTGGTAAATTTTTGTTTGTCGTTCCCAAGAACAATAAGAAAAATATTAATTTTCGAGCCTTGTCGGGGTAAAGTATTTTACATTGAGTAAAGCACGTCAAACTTTTACTTTATGATAAGGTCTAATATGCATATGTATCATAAAACTGCTTACCGTAAGCTTTAAAGCTTTTCTCGAAAATAATTATTCATAAACGTGATTGAGATATTTATTTCACATTAGCACATGGATGAATTGAAATATGTTTAACAGTGAAAAGAATGAAGAAAATAAATTCGTGGAACAACATGTTACTATAAAATGCGATTAGTCTAGCATGTATGCGGAGTTAGTCGTAAAGGAGGATGCGACTATTGACAGTTAAAAAGAGATTAATTATATGTGTTGAAGTCATCACTCCTGTTCATGCTCATGTCCTATGAAGGGACTAACTGGACCCTTTTATTCGAAAATAGGCATTGTCGAACAGATCTAATTTGTTCCATAACAGATGCGGTCCAACAAATGAGTCATGCCCATAAGAGACTAAATGGTGCTACTGTCGACGAAATGTATCAGATTATACGCACACATTTTTGCAGGGTACTGTTGTTTACTTAATTTTGGAGTCCAAAACATTCTAGGTATGTTTATTCTGGGTTTTGTGTTCAATGATCGACCAGATGCAGTTTAATGCATTTTGAGTATTCTTTATTCGGTAATAAAATCATATATGTATAAGATCATTAAAGTCAAGCTGTTAAAATATATCGCACACTTAGATCAAAAAATACATGCTTAGGAATCTTTTAGTTTTTACCAAGCCCTTAATCGTTAAGACGTATTATTATTAAATCGACTATAATTATCTCTGAGGATGGAGTTAGAGAAAGCGGTAGTAGTATAGATGACACAATCGCTCTGACAGTACTCCAATGTTGTTAGGAGCACATTGCAAAGTACTCTGACAGTAGCTATTTCTTGGAGTGCCAGAAACAAAGTGAAGGGGTTGGAGTAGGTAGTCCAGTCCTAGGACATCGCAATGTTAATTGGAGCACAATTTTATATGAAAAAGGTTCACGTTTGGAGTACTCTGATACTCCAATTGGACTACTCTTTAGGTATCGAACTGAGTACTCTCGATTTTTGCAGGGAATGAATCGGGCCCAGATGAGAACTTAATTTTAAAACTCAAAAGTCTTTCAATAGTAAATATTTGCTAGTAAATTTTCTGCCTACAGATCCCTTCATCAATTCTTGTAAACATAATAAATTGTCAAAACAATGCACACGCACCCAGCTCCAAGTCAATTATCATACTAAGCAGAGTGTGAGTCGAATTACACTTTGTAATGCCTGATAAGAAAATAGTCATAACCACAGTAATTTCCCAGCTCATCGTCTCTTATGTGTATAGGTAATCTGTATGCTTGCTTAGCAGTCTCAGCAAGTAACTATCCGTAGGATAAACAGAAAACGAGACGAAAGTCACTTCGAATCGGCCTCGGTGTCGGATTTACAATGATTGTTTGTCATAAGCATTCTTGTTGTGGTATATCATTTATATGAAACATAAATAAATAAGGTATATGGAAATAACAAATATGCAGTTTGTGTATTCACGACAGGAGCTGTAAAATGAGAAGGTTCTCTTTCAAGTGCGTTTGATGCACTTTTTGTTGCTATACAAATAGAGTTTTTCAAAAAAAAAAAAGAAAAACAGAAATAACTAAACATGACAACAGTCACAATAATTACTGCAACAAAGAACAATAACAGACAGTTACTAAATGATAATATTTCCTTGTTTCGTGTTGGATATATAAAAACTCATCAAAACGAGTAATGGTAGAGTTATATGTACATATATTTCAACAAAACAGATAACCAAACAATGCCAATGACATTTTTTCAGGTTGTCCAGAACAGAAGTTCTGTGTGTGGATTTTCCCACCAACTCATACCGACTTGCAACCTTGCAAAACATTTTATTAGTCTAGGATGAATCAGAGATGACTCGCAAAGGAGCATGCAAGCTATGCCAGTTTTGATATATTTATATGGGTTCAATTGATCCCTTTTGTTTAAGCAAAAAAATAAAACTAAATTAAAAAATAATGCAAAAAAAAAAAAAAATACAAAAAAAAGTACAAAAAAATACAAAAAAAAATACAAAAAATAAATAAAAAATCACAAAAAAAAAATGTATATAAAAAAAAAAAATACAAAAAAAAATGAAAGAAAAAACTAAACAAAAAGTAAAATAATTCACAAAAAAAAAAAAAAACAAAAAAAATTACACAAAAAATAAAATATTACATAAAAAATTAAATAAAATTAAACAAACAAATTAATTACCTATACAAAAAAATAAATAAAAGAATTTTAAAAAATAATAAAAAACATTACATATAAAATAAAATAAATTAAAAGAAAAAAGTGAACATAAAAATAAACAAAAAAAAAATTCACAAAAAAAGTCAAATAAAAAAAACAAAAATTAAATAAAAAAAAAACAAAAAAAAAATTTAACAAAAAAGAAAATTACCCAAAAAATAAAAACTAAACAAAAAATAAAATAAATACACAAAAAAAATAAAATAAAATTACACAAAAATATATTACTTCAAAAATTAAATAAAATTACCCAAAAATAAATAAAAATTAAAAAAAAACAAAATAAAATAAAATTACACAAAAAATAACTAGAAATAAAATAAAATTAAACAAAAAAAATTATACAAAAAAAAAGTAACACAAAAAAATTAATTAGTTACACAATAAATTAATTAAAAGAATATTAAAAAATAAAAAAAAAACGTTACATATAAAAGAAAATAAAATAAATTAAAAGAAAAAAGTATTTTTTCATAAACAAGAAAAAAATTTCACAAAAAAATGGAATAAATGTAAACAATGAAAGAATTACACAAAAAAAAATTAACATAAAATAATATAAAATAAAATTACAAAAAAAAAAATAAAATAAAATTACACAAAAAATTAAATAAAATTACACAAAAAATAAAATAAAATATCACTCCAAAAATTAAATTAAATTACACCAAAAATAAAATATTACTTCAAAATTAAATAAGATTATCCAAAAATATATATAAATAAAAAAAATTAAAAAAAATTGAAAGAAATTAAACAAAAAATAAATAAAAACAAAATAAAATTAGCAAAAAAAATTATACAAAAATCAAAAAAAAAAATACACCAAAAAAATTAAATTACACAAAAAATTAAATAAAAAAATATTAAAAAAATTAAAAAAAAAGATTACACAAAAAATAAAATTAAATAAATAAAAGAAAAAAGTGAACATAAAAAATAGAAAAAAAAATATATACAAAAAAAATACCCAAAAAAGCAGATAGAATTACAAAAAATAACATAAAATTACACAAAAAAGGACGTGTGGCAATCGGGGACTGCCGCGGTAAAGCTATTGCATATCGCTTTCTATCAACTTATGCAATTATAATATTTATGAAAACTCAATGAGCATGTTTATGACCTTAGAGCAGTACAGCCTTAACCTGCTAACAGTATAGCCTATACAGCTCCAATTTTATGTAATCGGCCTGCTGCTAACATTAGTACAACGACATACGCCTAAATTTAGGCAACGCCTATATTTATTTTTGTTAAGT
This sequence comes from Campiglossa producta, assembly GCA_964058755.1. NCBI lineage: Eukaryota > Metazoa > Arthropoda > Insecta > Diptera > Tephritidae > Campiglossa > Campiglossa producta. Next base: position 21,178,652 of record CAXKVI010000002.1, on the reverse strand, counting down.
TATGTTGCTAACGCCGAACCTTTTAACATTGAAAAAAGTCCGTTACAAACTTTTTCATTAGGCCTTATGCTAGCAGAACATTAGGCCTTATGCTAGCAGAACATCGTTTCTTGGAGAAGGTTGTGGATCACTTTTTTTTGGGATTAAGCACTTAATTAGGACCTAGTTTACCATAAGTTAGTTTATTGTTCTGCTGACTTTGCTCTGCTTGCTTGAGGAGCCTTAATCCCAAATAGCAAGGATTGCTAAAACTCAACTTAAGAGTTATGTATTTATCCAACGTTTGAGTATATATTTTTCTTTGCTTGATGGGTTACACTTTCTAGGCTTACTACAATGCATTCGCATTCGTATGCAAACTGATAAAAGGTGTAACTGTAATAGGTTCTCAATGACAATTTGTGGATATTTGAGCGTTTAATAAGATTATGCAATTCAATGTCATCGCAGCAAATGTAGAAATCATTCTAAGCACATTTATATTCACATTAGCAACCGGTGTTCCATTTGAAACTGATATTCACAAACACATGTATGTATATATATTTTCGGATAACTGGCACAAATATACTTCTATAGATTAGAGTGCGCCTTATTTTTTGATAATTACAGTAATCATAATGGTCTGAATGAAGGTTTCGATTAAATTAACCATGCAGCATTTCAGCACAACTATTTTAGGAGTCATACTTTTTTATTAAGATATCTTTTTAGTTAGCTCATTACCTCGCACTATACACTTGTTTATTTCTATATACTTCCTAATACTATATTTTGCGTGAAATTTTCCCTTGTTTACTTATTTACTTGAAACCATTGATAAGCGTTTATTCATGACTACGAGGAACTCGTTTCACTTCCGTAGTTCAATCGGTCGCAAAATTCTAACTAAGTTAATAGCTAATATGTTTGGTTTTGGATATTTTAAATAAATTTTGTTTGGCTGTTTGTTATCAGCTCCGAAATGCGTATTGTACAATGGACAGTTCAAAGAACTTGGGACTTAATATTTAATTGGGCTCCTAACTCTCCCCGCTGCCAAGAGACCGAAGTCCTCTCTCCATGAAAGAAGATTATGCTTTATGTCCTGCCCATTCAAAGGCAGTGTCAAAACAGGTGAGCCGGGCCTTAAAGTCTTCGAGAAAAAAGGTCTCCGGAAGTTTCAGGGCACTTCCATGGGCGACTATGGAAGGAAATTTCACGTTGAGCTTTCAAGCAAGCAATCAAATTTTTTTTTTCCATGAACACCGCGAGTATCAAGTTTATCTTGAGTATCCCGAAAGCAATATTACCGGATGAAATACGGTTTAATAAAAAAATAAGCTGAATATCTTGAGATGGGAACTCTCTATGATCGATAATTTTTTTTTTTGAAATTCAGCAAGGCATTGAAAATAATAGTTAAAAAAAATATATTTCAAAACAAAAATCATTTGGAAATTTGAAAACAAATAAATCAAAAAAATATATTTCAAAAAAAAAAAAAAAAATAAATAAAGCTGATTTTAAATATTAAATTCGAGATATCAGCAACAATTTCTACAAATAAACGATATGCATACTTATAAGGATGGATTAAATTATGTACCACTGTTAGCGGCGCAACGTGGCAGGAGCATCGCAAATGGCAACGGAGCCTGCTTGAGTCGGTAACAAGAAAAAAAAAAATATCTCACCTACGACCCTAAAAGATCTTAACTCTCTCGAACTCATTTTTTTCCCTTCTAGCTCCTCAACGCCCATATCACCACGAAGAGCTAGCATCATCTGCTATAATGGCAACTATGAGGGTGATCTCAGCATGTTCGGAAGCAAGCAAGCTCAACTTAAACCATTAACCCAACTAAGACGCCTAGAACTTGTCGAAACCGATTCGGATACCGAGTACAAACGTGAATTGGAAACATATCAACCACAACAACGCAGTACCCTCAAAAATACGAGGAAGAGTCAATTAGCACGTCTACTACTGCATTATTGTGATCGTATTATAGCACCGAAGCGTCGCAAACAAGTCACAGCTTTCATAAGCCGCCTCTACAACAGTACGCATTATAAACGCATAAGCGAATTGTTATGTAGAGCAGCGACTTGGTTGCTATGGCTTTTGCGTATAGTTTTGCTCTCCCTATTACGTATCACCAATGGTAGTTTCGCTTGTTCGCGTAGTTGTATTATGTTGCGGAATTCGGCGCGTCGCTTACTCTGGTGGATGACATTGGCGAAATGTGGTGATGCGAAATTATTTATGATGATATTGCTCGGTACACCGTTACTTTTTATTGTTGCTTTTGTGGGATTTTTTCTATCAATTTATAGCGCATTGCGAGATTGTTTGAGCAATTCAAAGCTCTTGCGACGATTTCGTGTGATTTGAGTTATATATTTTTTTTTTTTTGGTCAAATTTTCAGGTAATTAAATATTTTTTATATATGAAAAGGTACATGTAAACAGGTATTTCATTACCTAAAAAGGTACATTTAGTTAGATATTTTTATACGAAAGAGTAGCGAGAGAGGATGTACTCAGAGTCTAACCAAATTTTTAGTTTGTAACTTTTATAAAGCGGATTACTTTTAAAAATCTAAGATTTATATTTTTATTTTGTATGTTTGTATTAAAATTTAGTACAACTACAAATAAATTTCTTTACTTTGGACTTTTGTGTTGTTCTTTTCATTGTTTTTTTGCGAATATTTCCGTTTTTAATTAACGTGCAATTGTTCTGATATTGTCGCATATGAAACGATATTATGATTTTGTGTCATTTACGAGTAGTAGCGGTGATGTTCTGAAAGTGCACTATCTCTGGTCCTATCCCTATCCCTATCCCTATCCCTATCCCTATCCCTATCCCTATCCCGATCCCTATGCCTATCCCTACCCCTATACCTATCCCTATTCCTATCCCTATCCCTATCCCTATCCCTATCCCTATCCGCATCCCTGTATAGGTGAATCTCCCTGTTCATTCTCATATGATTTTTTGATCAATTTTTCAAAGTGGTTGTGGCAAAGTCGCCCTCTAACCACGCCCACTTTCGATATCGAAAGTTTCGAAAATCACCAATATTGAGATAAGGATATAATTTAGTAGGATGAAGCCCCTTCTCATCCTATTATGATTTTTTAATAAATTTGTTAATGTGGGCGGTGTAACCCTCACTTTTAAGGGAGGCTTTTTTTGAAAATTGGACTGGTCATAACTTTTAAACTGGTTACAGTGGAATCATGAAATTTGGCACAAGGTATACCATCATTCACCATTTGCCAAATGACGCTGAGCAATACCAACAGCTTTGTCAGAATCGGGAAGGACCTCTCTGAGCCATTTGAAAACAAACGAGGCTTCAGACATGGCGACTCCCTTTCGTGCGATTTCTTCAATCTGATGCTGGAGAAGATTATTCGAGCAGCAGAGCTAAACCGCAATGGCACACTCTTCTACAAGAGCGTGCAATTGCTGGCGTATGCCGATGATATTGATATCATTGGCCTTAACAACCGCGCCGTAAGCGCTGCCTTCTCTGGGCTGGATAAAGAAGCGAAAAAGTGGGTCTTGCGGTGAACGAGGACAAGACGAAGTATTTGCTGTCATCAAAGAAAGAATCGGCGCACCTGCGCCTTGGCAGCCAAGTCACCGTTGATGGCTAAAAGTTTGAAATGGTGAGAGCCTTCGTCTCTATTTGGGAACCAGCATTAACGCCGAAAATAATATCAGTCTAGAAATCCAACGGAGAATCACTCTTGCTAACAAGTGTTACTTTGGACTAAGTAAGCAATTGAGAAGTAAAGTCCTCTCTCGACAAACAAAGATCGCGCTCTATAAGTCTCTCATCATAACAGTACTGAAGTACGGTTCGGAATCATGGACAGTGTCAAGAGAAGATTAGATGGCCCTTGGAGTATTCGAGAGAAAAAGTTCTCCGGAAGATTTATGGTCCTTTCCGTGATGCCAACGGCGAGTATCGAAGGAAATTTAACGATGAGTTGTGACTGACCATAGTGCAGCGGATTAAAGCCTGGGTCATGTTATGCGAATGGACAAAGAAGCTCCAGCACAGAAAGTTTTCCTAACTATCGACACACGAATTCGGCAGCAGAGGAAGGAGGAGGCCTCGACTGAGATGGAAACAACAGGTGGAGGATGACTTGAACTCCCTTGGGGTTTCCAATTGGCGTCAGTTATCGCTAAAAAGGAATGACTGGCGTGCTTTGATACGAAACGGCTAAAATCGCCTAGGCGGTTAAGCGTCATTATGACGCAAGCCAAGATTAGATTAGATACCATCTTTATAGGGAGTATACCTGATAAAATTGGACGAAATCGTTTCACGACCATCGATATGGAAAATTTCGAAATCACATGAAAACTACCGCTAGGTATTTAATGTTCGGTTTATCCGAACTTAGACTTCCTTACTAGTTTTGAACTTTTTTTTTTTTGAAATATTAAATTATAATTAATCAAACGATTAGTTGGCTTAAAAATTGATTAATCACCTTGTCCCATTGATGAATAATTCCAAATAAGATTGCTTGTTAAATTAATTTTTAAATACATACATATATCTGAAATTGCTATATCGCTCCTGTCCCCTTTATAAATTTTCATATTCACATGCAATTACATTTAAATAACTTATTTTCTCTCTTTTTTTTTGCAGTTAAATGATATGTTCAATTCCACTGCAGCAGTTTATGGTGTCTTTGTGTTCATTGAATCATCATCGTCAACGCTTCGCTTGTAGCCGGATAAACGTTGAATGCTGGAATAATGCGTGAAATAATTTAATCATCAACAACAATTGCGTTTTCATTGTATATTATTTTATCAACATTTAAACATACGTATCTACATACATACATATTATTCATATGCCACACATATAAACTGTAGCTAGTGCTCTCCACTACACTACATTACATTCTCCCCAACAAAAGCTAACTGCGTATATCCGCTAAGCTCAAGGCAAAATGCGATCAATAGCAGAAACTTCTTGCAAATTTTTATCACTATTTGTTATTTTTTTTGGTGGCATAAATGCTGTTTATGCTGAAGATTTACTGGTCAATCTGGCTGATGGATTAGAAGGACCAAATGTTTGTAAGAAACGGGAAAAGTAAGTAACGCATTTACATATTTACTTTATGAGTTAACTAATATTTATTTATCTTTTCAGTTATCCTGTTGAAGTTACCACAACGGAACTACAATCATATCAGGAACGCCAAACTGTTTGGTGTCTCAATGTGCCACCGCGTTGTTCAACATATCAAATTAAGCATCGTGTTGTGAATCGAACGCGTATGCTTATGAAAACGCGTATTGTGCGCGCTTGTTGTGGTGGGTAAAAAACCAGCAATTTATATAGGGTTAAATATTAATGATGATTTATCAGATTTGCAACGAGAACCTATGTACCTTAAAATGTAAAAGGTCCTAAGTAGACACTTATTAGTGGTCATTAACTCGAGTTTAACTATCTACATACCTTCCAAAATATATTTCAAAAATTGTTAGTTAAAGTCCAGAATAGACAGTTTTCCGAATGGTAAATTTTCTTCTCAGAACTCGCAAAATGTATTTCAGAATAATCAATTGACTTTTAGGCTAGGTTAGGTTCAAGTGCCTGCCGCAGAGGCATACTTAGACCAGTTTTGTAAGGCCCGTTGTGTTACCACCAGCACTTGGAAAGTTAGTCCCGGGACTCGGCTATATGGAGAATCCTCTGAGTAGTTGGGATTCTCCATATAGCAATAGCCCGGCACTGATACTCCTAAACCGACACCGTTACTCCTCTTCGAACCATTTAGATGACCTGATGATGGCCATCAAGTCCTATATATCCAGCTCCGCGATCTGGCGTAGGCTATCCAGGAAGTGAACTCCAAAAAAGTGCGTTTTCGCGCCGCGTAAAGCCAAGCAATTGCAAATGAGGTGCTCCACCGATTCCTCCACCTCATCATCTTTGCAACTCCTACAGCATCGTCGGTAGGACACACCTAGCCTTTTTGCGTGCCTACCAATCAGGCAGTGTTCAGTTAATACACCTATGTATTTGGAGATCTCTCTCCTTCTTAGGACGTGAATGTGTCTAGATCTTTTATGATCCCATTTTGGCCAGGTTTGCTTGGATACCTGTGGTCTACAACTTGGTTTCAGGTAATTTTTCGAAAAACCTTACCGTTTTCGAGAAAAACTAAAATTTTGACCTTTGACCCCGAATAACTTTTTTAGCACACAAGGGATCGATGAGGACTTTTGAGGTTTTCTATCTAAAGGTAAACCTAGGCTGTATGCAAAAATTTGACTCTGTGGGAATTATTCTTATTTAACCACTATTTTATGTCTATATTGACCGGACTATGAAGCAAACTCAGAACTTCATCTTAGGGTATACTCACAGCAATGGAGAAAAGGTCGTGGTACCTCCTTAATTTTCAAGGCTGAATATCTCTAAAATTTATCATAAGCAGGGTCCAGGAAAATAGCACTGAGATATACGCTATCAATACCACTCTGACAGAAAAGGTAGAGGGTTCAACCTTCTCGTTCTCTTTATTTCAAGTTAAAGGGTGCTATTCCTTGGGTACGAGATTGCCCTAATTCAGTGGTTGCCAAACTCGTGGCGTCCTAGAAAAGACAATAAGATGGTGAAGTAGAAGTAAAATAATGTGAACGGATATGGATTGAGATGGAGTGAAATGGCAGGGGGAGATAAGCAGAGGAAGTTTGATTGGGAGTGGTGAAAATCGAGAAGGGAAATAGAAAAAGAAGGAGAAGGGGGTGAGGTATAAAAAGGGGGAGAGAAAAGTAGATGGAGCTTGAGCGAGAGTGGGAAAGGGAGTTACATTAAGTGATGATGGGAGAATAAAGGGAAACTGGAAATTAAAATTCTGTATTAACAAATATTTGAATCAGAAATCAAGAATTATCATAAACGTTTTCCTCTATTATTTCAGATGGCTATACACCAAATCCGAACGGTGATGGTTGCATTCCTGAATGCACGAAAAAATGCGAACATGGCAAATGTATTGCACCGGAAAAATGCAAATGTGAACAAGGCTGGGGTGGCGAGACGTGTGATATAAGTTTGTGAAATTACTTTTTATATTTTTATAAATAGTATCGGACCTTTTTTATTCGCAAGCACTTAGCGAGTTATGAATTAAAAAAAAAAACATGCTAAAAACTGTGTTGATCGACCGCAATTTTTCCAAAAAAAAGTATATGTGAACAAGTCGTTTAAAGCTAAGCAGCTAAAACGGCTTTTAGCATCGTAGTGACGAATAAAAAAGGTCTGTTGTAGTATTTTAGTTATGTCTGTTGTTGTTTTTGTTGCTTTTGTGGCTTTGTTTTTTTACTATGCTTTCTTTTTACTGAACATTGAGCACTGTATTTTTGACACACTTTTTATTATCACTGTTTTTATCTGATTACTACTTTTAGTTCAATTATTATTTTTATACTCAGTGTAAATTTTTAACTCGAAATCCTGACATAATACACTTAAACTTCAAATCTCACGCTAAACACACTTACTTCGACTACTACTATGAGTCCTCTCAGTTAATATTCACTTCCCAATCCCTCACTGCCCAGTCAAGTTCTATCTAAGTGTTATTGTATCTACGAAACGTTGTGTGCTAACTTGTCGGTCTCTCGCTCTCTCTCTTGGCTCTAAGTGTTTTATTGCACCAGCAAATCGCAAATATTTAGAGCAAAACAAAAGCAACTTGCAACGCTATTAAACCAGGCTGATAATGAAAAAAATAGAATAAAGTTTAGAAAATATTCTAAATTAAAATAAATTCCAATACAGATTGTCCGGCTAGCTTCTGGGGACGTGATTGCAGTAAACGATGCGATTGCTTAAATAATGCCACATGTGATCCGGGTTCTGGTGAATGCGATTGCGCCAAAGGATATATGGGTGAGAAATGTGGCGATACATGTCCACCAGATCATTATGGTGCCAAGTGTATGGAGGAGTGTCGCTGTGAGAATGGTGGTACCTGCCATCATATATCGGGCGAATGTAGCTGTGCGCCTGGTTTTACGGGGCCATTGTAAGTTGGTGGGACAATATGATTTGAAGGTGTAGGATTACTAACATCCCAATGATAAATACTACAGTGTTGTGCAAAATAATGACAGTTTTTTTTTTTAATTTAAATTAAAATAATCAAAATAAAATAAATAAATGAAAAAATGATAACGTAAGTTAACATAACATAACGTTAAACAACAGAATATAGATCAGCATAGCATAACATAATATAAACACAACTTGACAAAACACAACTTAACATAACAAAACATAGCGTAGCATAAAAAAATTATTTAAATAATATGTACAACATACAACTTAACATAATAAAATAACGTAATATAACACACAAAACACAGAACATAAGAACATAATTCAACATAACAAAACATGACATAATAAAAAAAATACACATAACATTATGTTGAGCTATATTATGTTATAAAATATAACAAACCGGTATTACATAACATAAATTAACACGAGAACATAATTCAACATCACAAAATATGACAAAATGAAAGAAAGAAAACATCGACACATAATGTTTTTTAACATAGCATTACGTTGAGTTCTGTTATGTAAAAGAGATAATAAAACAGTGTTACATAACACAAAATAACCTAAAAAAATAGCGTGCCATGCCGTACGACAACATAACATAGTTTGACAGAATATTGCTCAACACGACTTAACTCAACATAAGAACATATAGCAACATAACATAACTCAACAGATCACCATAATATTGCATAACAAAGCATAACATAACAAAAAAAAGGAAATTTCCAATTAAAATCACTATACAGCAAAATCAAATTATTTTCTGGATGGATTTAACCAACTTTTTTTGGAGAGATGGAGATATACATAAATAAAAAAACTACGTACCCCTTTTTTCGAAGTAAGCTTCAAAAAAATAGTTATGGGCTTTTGAATTTCGAAATTAGACCCATTCAATTTGGCTTTTCCAATTGCTGTATTTAAAAAAAATTAAAAAACGGAAAAAGATCTGGGCGTGGTCTGCTTGACTTTACAACGGCATGAAGTCTTCGAAATCAGTTGAAAAAAATTTTGAAAATACGGCTTTTAATTTTTTTCGAAGATCTAACTTTTGACCCTTTGACAACTTTTAAAACAAAAAGTGTATACCAATCGAACAACGAAGTCAAGCTTTTTTAATTAGAGTAATTGGAAAATCAAAATTAAAAGGGTCTATTTTCGAACTTCGAAAGCACATAACTAAATTATGGAGGCTAAATTCGAAAAACGGGGTACGTAGTTGTTGTTTTTGTAGCGAGTGTATTGCTCTTGGCCGGGTCGATATAAGAAAACGGCCCTGGTCATTTCGGCACGATGGGTACAGCACAAGTACTGGTACCGTTCTCGTAGAACCGGCAATACAAGAAACTAGCCATGTAGGCCATGTAGGTTATTTAGCGTTACCCAGGGTGCACCAACGGGGAGGCGACCTACTCTTACACCCCTATAGGGACGTAGTCTTTTTATGTATGTCTCAATCTCTTTAAATAAGTTGGCTAGATCCCATGCCCACCCGGCTGCTGTAATTGATTAAATTAATTAATTGATTAAACGCAAATCTTAAAGAAAAAATATAAAGAAATTACACTGCACAACAAAACTTAAGTTTTTGAAAGTCCTACCGGATTTCTCAACGGTTTTAGAAGCTCTTGAGTGTGCTGAGTCCGAATCTAAAGTCATATTTTTCGGATCACCTTAGGTTTTCTTTCTAGAAAAAATAAACTAAACACACCTCTTTTTCTGACGTATTGCTATTGTCTTGCACAACACTGTACTAGCTATGCAATTTTGAATGGTCTTCTAATAACTCAGGGCTACCCGTATACGTGATTCTGCTGCTATTTATAGATTTGTTAAATATAGTATTTCCGTTTTTATTTCGTTTTTCCCACTTCGTCGTAATCCATGACACCAAAATATAACAACAAACCAGGTGTGAAGATTTGTGTCCCGATGGCAAACATGGTGTACAATGTCAACAAGACTGCCGCTGCCAGAATGATGGTAAATGTGATCCGAAAAGTGGCGCCTGCTTATGCCCAACCGGCTGGACAGGTGATGTTTGCGCCAATAAATGCCCCGTCGGTTTCTTTGGTGAACACTGCAAAGAGCAATGTGAGTGTTTCAAAGGTGGACCCTGTCATCATATCACAGGCAAATGTGAATGCCCACCTGGCTATTTGGGCGAGCTTTGCTACGAGGAATGCCCGTTCAATATGTATGGCTTAAATTGTACCGAGAAATGTAAATGCCAGAATGATGCAAGCTGCGATAAGGCGACGGGTGCGTGTCAATGTGCACCAGGATGGCAAGGTGATGATTGCAGCGAACGTATTTGCGCTTTTGATAAATATGGTGATGATTGTAATAAGACATGCGATTGTGATGCACTAAATACGCACATCTGTCACCCAGAGACTGGCAAGTGTTATTGTGAGAATGGTTGGAGTGGTGCACAATGTAATCGTCCTTGTCCATTCCTCAAATATGGACCAAATTGTGAGCTAAATTGTGATTGTGCGAATTTTGCACGTTGCTCACCAATTAATGGCACTTGCATATGCGCGCCAGGTTTTCATGGTGAACGTTGTCAGGAGCATTGTCCAGAGGGACGTTATGGTCAAGATTGTGCACAGAAATGCGATTGTCAAAATGGTGCCTCATGCTCACCGGAAACTGGACAATGTAGCTGTACTGCAGGTTGGCGTAATATCAAATGTGATCGTCCATGCGATTTGAATTTTTATGGTGAAAATTGTAAACATAAATGTGAATGTTATAATAATGCTGGTTGTAGTCCACAAAATGGCACTTGTACATGTGCGCCGGGTTGGACTGGTGAAAAATGTGATCAGAAATGTGAAGCGTTCACCTTTGGACTCGGCTGTGAGCTGCAATGCGAATGCGATTCGAACAATACGATTGCTTGTGATTCATCGACGGGGAAGTGTGTTTGCAAGCAGGGTTGGGGAGGTAGGTTTTCGTTTGTGTTTGTGTGTAGAGTGGGCGCATGCGCAATTGGTAGCTGCGTTCATTGACATTTCCGTAACATTTTCATTCATTCATGCTAAATCCATTTCCTCACATAAGCTCATACACTCCTTCATACTACTTTTAGCGCATCTAGTTAGGAACAACTATAAAAGTCGAAAAGAAGATTTTATAACGTCAATTTCGAAACTTTTTTTTACCCTAGAAAATAAGTTAATATATATATCGCACACCTAGATCTAAACAGCGATAAACTCAAAAAATCAAAATGTTCGAAAAGCTCGAAAAAATGACTGCCTTTAAATCTAGGTGTACGATATGAAGCGTTATGACTTCATTTAAAATATAATTCATTTATTAACAGAAGTTTGTAAACCGTTACACCTATCCAGTTATGAAAATTAATATTATATTTTTTAAACTAATTTCAAGCTCAAAATCGCATGTTTTTGAAATTTGTTTCGAATATTGTTTTTTTTAATCTTTTATTTGTGTTCGAAAGTTTAGGCTATACTTCTGCGGTCGTATTCCGTCACTCGATTTAAATTCATTCAGCCTAGAACTCGTTTTATATGGAAAATTTAAAATTCGAAGTTTCAAATTTTGTAGTCGAAAAGTATATTGCTAAGCTATGTCAATATTTCGAAACGAAACTCGTAAAACATTGAAGCTGCCATCGAAAACCATATGGCATTCAAATTTCACTAAATTTTCGAAAATTATGTATGTATGTATGTATATTCGAACTTATAAAGCTGAACCAAGAGCTTGACTATAAACTTTTGAGAAAAGCTTTAGGATTTAGCTAGAGTTCCTGAAAATCGATTTGAAACTAATAATGTTCGAAAACCATCTATTTTGAATATATAACTCTATTTTCGATCATGGATCGTATATTCGAACTTGTTTATCAAAATATGAGATATTAGAGAAGAGGGTTCTGAAATATCATCGTTTATAATTCGAGATATAACTCTCTTGGCGTAATATTATAAAACTCCACTTTCCAAAAAGTCTTATTCTATCTTATAAACTATAATCAAGAGCTTTACTCAAAATCTTTCATTTAAGTGGATTATCAAAATCAAGAACTCATTTAATCATGTACTTTAACACTGCACCAAACGCGTTGCTTTTGGCTAAGTTTTTTTTTGGAGCGGATAATGAATTTGTTGGCCGAATTAGGTCAAATTTGGCGAATTTCGTCATTCGATTTGTATGAGGAAAAGCGTTGATTTTGGAATTTTTCGCCAATAGCGACGCATTTGGGGCAGTGTAAATCGAGTTTTATGATACTATTTGTGTGTGAAGTCAAAGCTTAAACTATTTCAAACATTTTTTCGAAAACTACTATATTTTTGATGGCTTGAAACATTTAAATCGAATTTTAAATTCGAAAAAAAAAAACATATTAATAAGTTACGAGCTGCAGAATAGATCCGCTGCTGGAAACAGTGGTGGGTTTATATTCGAATTTCGAATTTTCGAATGAAATTAAAGGTATTACTATTTTGATGGCGGAATTAAAACTTATCCACAATATCGGCTTGAAACATTTAAATCGAATTTTAAATTCGAAAATAAATATCTTTATAAGTTACGAGCTGCAGAATAGATACGCTGCTGGAATCAGTGGTGGGTTTATATTCGAATTTCGAATTTTCGAACATGATAATATTCTAATAGATAAGTTCGAATATAAGATAACTTTTCAGTTATTTTAAAAACTTTCGAACTTGATATAAATCGACTGAAAAATCAATAAAGAATGTTCGAATTTTCGATGACATTCTGAGATATGACGGTATTTTCAAATATGCAACTAGTTTTCCAATGTTCGAGAAAAGGAAATCGAAAGAAAATTTTTTTAACTGATAGAAACTTACTTTCTAAAGAAATCATTACAACTCTCATTTGATACAAGCACTCAGCTCACTCTTAAACTCTTCACTTTCGCTCACACTCCTGTCACACATGCATACACCATTTTGTTTTTGTTGTTAATTTATTTGTTTTATTTCTTTCTTTACCCAATTTTCTATTCCTTAAATATGTTGCCGTATTTGTTGTTGGTACGTTTGCGTTGCGTTGCATTATTTAAATTAAAAAGGTGTTCATTGTGAAACAAATTGTCCAACTGGTTATTATGGTGAAAATTGTGATCAAGTTTGCAGATGTTTGAATAATTCATCTTGCGATCCTGATACTGGACGCTGTATTTGCTCTGCTGGTTGGACTGGTGTGGATTGTTCAGAGCCATGCCCACATGGCTTTTTCGGAGTTGGCTGCAGAGAACGTTGTCCCGATTCGGCGCAAAGTAGGAAATGAAAGCTTTTTTACCTTTGAAATGTTTATTCATGATTTGTTTTCCTTTTCTTAGATAATACCAGCTGCGATCACATTACCGGCGAAATTGTTTGTCGTGCTGGCTATATTGGTTTAACTTGTAAACATCCTTGCCCGAGCGGTTACTATGGTCCCGGTTGCAAAAATAAATGCCATTGTGAGAATGGTGGCGAATGTAATCATGTTTCTGGTCAGTGCTTGTGTTTGCCCGGTTGGACTGGCGCCAATTGTAATGCTTCATGTCCTGATGAATATTATGGACCAAATTGTGCTCAGCATTGTCGTTGTCAAAATGGTGGCACGTGTCGTAAAAATGATGGATTTTGTGTTTGTCCAGCTGGCTGGATGGGAACGCGTTGTGAGGAAGGTAAGTGTTATGTTATTGCTGAATTCTTAGATCGGCTTGATAGAGGTTTTTTTTTCCTCTAAGCCATGTACATATGTAAATTTTTGTAACATTTTTTGGAGACCTTAAAATAAAAATGGGCTGATTCGAAATATAGCATACATTTGCTATCGGAATGCGCCGAATTGCAAATGAATATTTCGACGGCTGAATGGAAGATCATACTTGTTCTGAATGCATATATTTCGAGAATTCTCTATTTCATTATTTGTTTCAAAAACGCCCCACCTCAGCGTAAGTTACATATATTGAATCTACGTTGATATAAGGCGTTTTTGAAACTCATAAATGCTGTGATATTGCTAGAGCCTATTTCCAATGAGCCGAGTGAGTCTCAAAACGGGAAATGTGATCAAAATAAAGGTGGTTTTCTCGCAGCACGGTCAGCGTCGAATACCAAGAAAACACCTCCAGAGTTGCTACAAAAGAGCATTCAATTAGGAAAATAGAAATCTTTACGTAAAAACCCAACGATTATAATAAAGTGCAAAAGCATTTCGTCTGCGTTCTTTGCCCGAAATGTTTGTCTTAATTGAATCTGAGGTTGGAGAGACACCTTGCCCTCATCCTAAGTCTGGCTATATAAGGGGGAAGAAACTCTAACTCCTATTCAACAACTAAGTACTATTATGTAGATCCTGAAGGTTAGCTCAAGTACTTGAGGCCGAGGGCGAGTAATCAACAAACCTCGTGGCTGCTATGGCGCCCTAAGATTATAAATTCCTTTACATCATACTCAGGTTCCATGAGAGAGAAAAATTTTTGTCAAATTTTTCCCGTTAATTCTTCGGATAAGTCCGCTCGACATAGCTATATTTTTCCCAATAGATGCCGCTGGAAGCTATAAATTCAAAATCCGTATTGATGATCCGATTCTGTTCGTTTTTGTCACGTATTTTTAGTATGTAATCAAAAGTTCTGTCAAAACCCCGCTAGGTGGCACTAGAGTCGATATACTCAAAAAGCCGTAAAAAATGGAAAGGGGGACGAAATGGAAATGGAGCAAGGCAAAAAGGGGAATTTAAAGGAAAATGATAGGCAATTTAAGATGAGAGAAGGGATTAATTACAGTTATGCGACGATTTTGAAGAGAATATGAAGACGAAGACCGTAACCAATCGTAAGCGCAACTGTTATATTATACATACCTGTCACTGACAAGCACCATAACCAGTGGCGGATCCAGGATTTTGGCAAGGGGGTTCACATTTTTTCTTTTAATTTCGGGGAAATTTTTCATTCACAGTTTCTTTAAAGCTGGCCTTTTATGCTTGTTTTTCAAAAAAATATATACATATCTACGTTTCTTAGTATAGGCAATTTCAGATTCAAGGTATAACTTATGTAAATAGTTTAAAAAGTTTCCCAATGTGTATTACGTAAACGCAAAAATATGAGTTGGCAGTTTACTGGCAGTTTTACTATTTCTTTGTGTCATTTTTCATGTATTTTTGGCGTAGCTTTTACCATTTTTTTTTTACTGTTTGCGTAACTTTTACCATATTTTTTGCGTAATTTTTCTATATTTTTTGTATAATTTTTTACTATTTTTTTGCGTAATTTTTACTATATTTTTGTGTAACTTTTACTGTGTTTTTTGTTTAATTTTTTACTATATTTTTTGCGTAATTTTTACTATATTTTTTGGGTAATTTTTTATTATATTTTTTGCAAATTTTTTACCATAATTTCTGTGTAATTTTTGCTATATTTTTGATGTAAATTCTACTAAATTTTTTGTGTAAATTTTACCATTTTTTTTCTGTGTAATTTTTACTCGGCATTTTCACCTTTTTTTTTGTGTAACTTTTACTGTGTTTTTTTTTTTGTGAAATTTTTACTTTATTTTATGCGTAACTTTTACTGTGTTTTTTGTTTAATTTTTTACTATATTTTTTGCGTAATTTTTACTATATTTTTTGGGTAATTTTTTATTATATTTTTTGCAAATTTTTTACCATAATTTCTGTGTAATTTTTGCTATATTTTTGATGTAAATTCTACTAAATTTTTTGTGTAAATTTTACCATTTTTTTTCTGTGTAATTTTTACTATATTTTTTGCATAATTTTTACTATATTTATTAGGTAGTGTTTTCTATACTTGTTGTGTAATTTTTTACTATATTTTTTACGTATTTTTTACCATTTTGTGTAATTTTTGCTATATTTTCAATGTAAATTTGTATTAAATTTTTGTGTAAATTTTACTTTTTTCTGTGTAATTTTTACTACATTTTTTTTCGTAATTTTTACTATATTTTTTTTTGGAAGTTTTTACTATATTTTTTGTGTAATTTTTACTCTATTTTTTCGCGTGACTTACTATATTTTTGTGTAATTTTTACTATATTTTTACTGTATTTTTCGCGTATTTTTTCTGTATTTTTTGCCTAATTTCTACTATATTTTTACTGTATTTTTCGCGTATTTTTTCTGTATTTTTTGCCTAATTTCTACTATATTTTTGTGTAATTTTTACTATATTTTTACTGTATTTTTCGAGTATTTTTTCTGTATTTTTTGCCTAATTTCTACTATATTTTTGTGTAATTTTTACTATATTTTTACTGTATTTTTCGAGTATTTTTTCTGTATTTTTTGCCAAATTTCTACTATATTTTTGTGTAATTTTTACTATATTTTTACTGTATTTTTCGCGTATTTTTTCTGTATTTTTTGCCTAATTTCCACTATATTTTTGTGTAATTTTTACCAAGGGTTTGAACCTGAAAACCACCTCAGTGGACTCGTCCCTGTTTGATTGTTTTAAATTCACACATACATTTTGCAAATATTAAAAAAAAACCGATATAATTTTCATTCCAATCAGATTTTTTGTTAATTCGAATTGTACTTGTCAGGTTCCAAGGATAAATGTGTTTGAAAAAATTACTGTGAAAAATATGACTTCTTGGATCCCGAAGGTGGGTTTGAAACTGAAAAACCCTCCCCCTTGGATGATCCCGAAGGGAGGAGGGTTGAACCTGAAAATCCACCCGTGGACCGCCCCTGACCATAACAGTGGGGTAACGATAACCGTAAGAGTAGCCGCCATTGCCGGATAAGTCGAAACTGTTGTTAAGTCAGGTATATGTAGCTATAACGGTGTCCTCAACTGTAAGGACTGTAAGGTTACGGTTACTGTTACAGTTACGATTACCGAAACATTTCATGTGACGGGTACGGTTTTAATCAAGGTTACTCCAAAGGCTAAGGTTTAAACTTCGGTTTCCATCATAGTTACGATTGCGATTACCATAGATTCGATTAGGGTTAGATAAACTCATTAAAATTTTGTAATAAAATAAAAACAGCTATTCCCGAATCTTAAGTTTCACGAGTACTGGGTACTTGCGCCTTTTTTTACTAATACTTAAATTTATATTTTATTTAATTAATCTAAATTTCCCGGAATTACAGTTTGTCCTGAGGGCTTCTATGGCAAGCACTGCATCACACAATGTGAATGTCCTTCGCAAAATTTCGTTTGTCACATCGCCGTCGGTTGTGTTTGTCGTAAAGGATTTACTGGTGAAAATTGTGATGTACTTGCAGCTGAGGAGCGCATACAAGAGGCACAAGTTGGATGTAAGTACACTTTACTTATTCATAATTTTAACAAATATTTAATCTACTGTTATCATTCGTTTCACCATTGCAGCCAGTCGTTCGGCTATCGCTTGGGGCTCGTTTATATTCCTCTTACTATGTGGTGTGATTATAGCAGTCGTTTTTCATTATCGACGACGTGTTTCAAATTTAAAAACTGAAATTCAACATGTGCAATATATAAGTGACCCAAGTCAAAGTTGGGCAGATCGTCATAATTTCGATAATCCCGTTTATGGTTTTCAAGAGCAGCAACAACAACAACGCTTACTCAATAATATGCGTCCAAAAGTCAATAATATTGATCGTGGTATGATGTATTCCGATAATTCAAATGCTAGTACTGGTTGTAAGTTAGCTAAAGTGAAAGAACTTTTATATATTTCGTAATAATCGTTTCCCTTGTTCTACTCCCCTTTGCAGCTGCTTCATATTCGGTCAACTTTTCACATGATATGATTGCTAAAAATTTAAATGCTGATCTTACCAATCCAAATGTCTATAATCCTTATGAGGATCCGTTGAAAGAGGAGCACGTCTATGATGAAATTAAACAAAAAGAGAATTATAATAATCTTGGTAAGTGTGTTTATTTGTCATATTTATTATTACTATGCAAGCTCTGCGTATTTTATATTAAAATTTTGCAATTTCATAAATTTTCGCAAAAATGCCAAAAATCATGCGTAGTCAAAGTGTATTGCAAGAAACTATTTCCCGAGGGTAAGAAATCAAATTCAAGCCAACAAGAATATGTGGTGTGGTGTGCGTATAATTATCAACAATATTCGTTTTTTTTTTTTTGGTTTTGCAAATTTTTCTAAAAGTTATTTGTACGCCAAATATTTTCTACTGACACTTATAGTTAACACTTTGTAGCATGAGATATATTTGTTAGACTTTGCAAAGTAATCTTTTAGTATGTATTAGTTGATACTCCACTTTTTTTTTTTAAGTGAGGGTCTCCACTCACCTTATCCAGTAAAATAGAATTCGTTCGAATTCTTCATCCTAAGAACCTCCATAGCATACGCCGAAACATTTTTATTGCAGATATCGTGAACAGATCTTGTTGTTGTTCATATATGTACAGGTAAAATGTTAGGACAATATTTGTTGCTTCATCTCAGTTCTGATTATAGAACACAGGGAAAGAAACCGATTAAAATAACGTTCCGGTTTTGGTTTCGGGTTTGCAACGCGATTCGGTTTCAGTTTTGGTTTCGTTCATCAAAATTTATTTCGTTCCGGTTTCGGTTTCCAAATAAAAACACGTAACGCAAAAAAATTTTACTACTTCAAAAATTAAGTATATAGCTGCAAATTGGTCTAAATTTTTATAACATTTTTCCAATATAATAACACTATTCGACAAAATCCACTTTTTGTTTGGGTATTGGACTAAATCAACTTTTTTGAAGATTGAGATATAAGTAAAAAATGTCATTCCCGGTTTTTCGAAGTTATCCTCCACAACTTAGTTACGGGCTTTCGAAGGTCGAAGTTGAACCCTTCGAAAATTTGGTTTTCTAATTTTTTTGATAAAAAAAAAAAAAAAATTTCCCTGAATCCTCACAACATAACCTTCAAATTTAGGGTCGGACTTTTTTAACTTTTTTTTTTTTGGTATGGCGCCCGACCCGGTCGGTCATATTCGTAGGTTACAACAACAGCGTACCGGGTTATTATCCGGCCAAGGACTGTCAATTTCGGCATCACTCCCCAAAACCTTCGGGGAGTGTTTTTCGGTATGCTTCTCCCGAAATTTCGAAGATGTTTTAATAGCCGTCGAATCATAGTTGCTGCCCTAATTCTGTTGCTGTCGACTAATGCCAGTTGTAATCTCTTCATATGCTGATGAACTTTCCACTTTTGTGTGAACATGTCCTACGAAGATACTTATTATAGTCTCTTATGCCTGCAGAGGTACCTTCGGACATTGTTCCACTGCAAGTGCGGTCGAACAAATGCACTTTATACTCACTTAAGTATGCCACTCAACCTATTCCCGTAAGCGGCTAGTTGGGATAGTCCACTGTAGACGAAATGGATTAATCGCGAGCTACTCTCTTTAGATATTAGTCCTGTCACTACACCAAATTATGTATTGTTATAATAGACATTTATTTTACACAATTTAATAATTAACTGTACAATCGCAATATACCACACCTTAGAGGTAGCCTACGCATTTCAATTTCACACCGCTTTTACAGAACTTCCATCGTTTTGAATACTAAACGCACTATTCCTCTTGTATTTTATTATTCGAAGTTTTATTGTTATATGTTTTAATACTTTGTGTTTAAAACTCAAATTAAAAATATCTGCTCTCCACTTCTTCACAGATGAATACGATCACTTGGACTACTCACGTCCAAGTACATCACAAAAACCACACTATCATCGCATGAACGATACTGTGCTTAATATAAATCATGATGAAGAGAAGCCAAGCAATTTGAAATCAATGAGCGATCTTTTGGAAACTTCAACCACTGCAAATGGCACAGTAACTACAACGGTGCCTGAGACTGAGTGTACGACGACAACCGACGACGCTGATACAGCATCAACATCAATGGCAGCACTTGCAAAGCAATATCAAGCCAACAATACGACTGAGGATACAACCAGCGATAGTATATGTGATAATGCATCTACGGCATCGCCAAGCTCCACACCAAGTCATAATATATGAATATTTAGCGAATGATGAGAAAATCATATGAAATGTGGGTTATTTAGATATGATATTTGAGGAAGGAATTTTTGTAGACAGTGAGCTCTGAAGGGTATTTTTTAGTGTGGACGTTTGCTCAAGCCTATAACCAGATTACAGCATTCGCAATATTCATACTGTAACGAGATAAACAAATATAGTGTTAGAGTGCGCCTTAAAGTATGCAACAGCTAGTTTTATTTTTTATTTTACATTGTGAATATAAGGTGCCTTCGGGCATATTAGTCACGAGTCTATTAGGCACGAAGGCTGTGTTTTCGATTTAGTAGTCATTCAAGTCGACGCAGTAGAGATCAAACCATTCGCAACTTAATCTTGCATACTTTAAGGCGCTCATAACTTGTTTCAAGTATTCTAAGCAAGAGTTGTAACGAAAGCGAATATTGATATCGGGCTGCTAGGTGGCACACGACATTTTCTTTTAGAGTTCATATTGCATTTACAATACTTTTAAAAAATGCTGTATTGTATTTATTTAGTTATGACTTTATTCTATATATGTACATTAGGGTGATTCAAAATAAATGTCTTGGTCTTACCCCCTAAAAAGTTAGTTATTGATGAGAAAATAAGCCTTGCCAAAAATTAGCGCTCTATTTTAACCCTTAGGGTTGGCTATTATTTTCGCCCTTTCCCATACATTTTATATGGGGAAAAATGGCAGTTTTTGAAAGTGAATTTTTTTTTTAATTTTTGCAACTTTTTTCAAAATATTTTTACATACTCTTAAAGTTTAAGCTTTGAAGCTTCCAAAATGCTAAGCCATGTGCAATTATCTTAACTACTAAAATAAATGCAGCCATTTAAAATTTAGTAGATTTTATACGTTTGTATGTGTGTGCAATAGTACCAAACACAGTCATTTTTAAATGGCTGTAATTATTTTAATAGTTGAGATAATCGCACATGGCTTACCATTTTGGAAGCTTCAAGGCTTCAACATTAAGAGTACGTAAAAATATTTTGAAAAAAGTTTCAAAAATTAAAAAAAAAATTCATTTTGAAAAAAATGCCATTTTCCCCATACAAAAGGTATGAGAAATGGCGAAAAAATAGCCGCCCCTAAACGTTAAGTTAGAGCGCTAATTTTTTGCAAGGCTTATTTTTTCATCAATACCTAACTTATTAGGGGGTAAGACCAAGTCCACATTTTTTTTGAATCACCCCAATGTACATATATGTATATATGCGGGCATAGTCCATTGCGAGTTCATAAATCAATTTAGAGAGATGCTTTAAGAGTCAAAATGACATACATCGAATGATCCTCCAGACTCGTCATCTACATATTAAACTTATTTCATGTAAAGTTTTAATTTTAATTTGTTTTATATTTATTCGTAATTTTATATTTTATAATTGTATTTGGAACTGCATATAGTACTATTAAGTCGTACATAGTCATTTGTACATTTATACACTCGAATAATATTTGTATAGGTGGTATGTACATTTATTTTATTTTATATGTAATTTTATGTTATCATTTGGTAAATTTCTTTTTTTTAAACAAATTGTGTATGTTCTCTTAGCTTAACTAATACTTATCTAGGCAAACACTATTTGTATGTGAATTTCTTGAATTATTTTGTATGTGTGTTGCATGATAACACTGTACAGCAGACGGCTGGGTATGGCATCTAGCCAACTTTTTTGAAGAGATTGAGACATACATAAAAAAAACTACGTACTCCGTTTTTCGAAGTTAGCCTCCAAAAATTTAGCTACGCTCTTTCGAAGTTCGATAGTAGTTTTTTAATTTTTTTGTTTAAAAAATAAAAAAAGGAAAAATTTGGGCGTGGTCTCCTTGACTTCCTTGTTCGATTGGTATCCACTTTTTGTTTTAAAAGCTGTCAAAAGTTAGATTTTCGAAAAAGTTGCTTAAAAAAATATCAAATAACTTCGAACAACTTCATGCCGTTGTACAATAAAAAAAAGTATACCAATCGAACAAGAAAGTCCAGCAGACCACGCCCATACTTTTCCTTTTTTAATTTTTCAAATACAGCAATTGGAAAATTAAGATTAAAAGGGTCTTATTTCGAACTTCGAAAGCCCATGACTAAATTTTGGAGGCCAACTACGAAAAACGGGGTACTTAGTTTTTTTATGTATGTCTCAATCTCTTCAAAAAAGTGGGTTAGATTCTATACCCAGAAAAAAGCTGATTCTGCTGCATAGTCTAATGGCTTGGTATGCTGCTCAATATTTGTAATTGATATTTTCATAATTACTTAGTGATATACATTTAGATATTTAGTTTTATGTTTTTGCGCATTAAGTAAGCACGTAATTTATGAAGTAAGAATTACATGTAAAAAAAAAATGTATGTGAAATTAAACGAATAAATGCTGTAAGGGTCAACCCAAAGGAAGCTTTCCAAAAAAAAAAAAGAAAAAAAAAAAAAATATTGTGAATCATTTTCTGTTGTATCGGGATGTGATACTGTGGTGTACTGATATCATTGTCTATAGTGGGAAGCTCGGTCTTCGAAATCTAGTAAATAAAAAAAATATATATATTTTAATGTATTATTTAAAAAAAAAGTAAACGAATTGTAAATGTTTATAAAATAGTTTTTGAATTAAACAGTTAACACTTTCGGTAAAATCATTTTTTATACAAAAAAAAAAAAATTGCATTTTAAAGACAAACATTTGCTCATTTAAATGCTAATAAGATTTGCTCAATTTTTTGACACGAAGATTATACATATTTCCAACACCAACTTTTTATAACTTTTAGTTCAATTTTCTTCTCGTCAGTCCTGTTAAATAATGATTTTTAACAAAAATAAAAAAGTAAACAGGTACCTCGCCCCGTTATGTAATCAATTTATAAAAAATTATTTAGTAGTAAATGTTTACAAAAATTTTCACGTGTGACATAGATACAAAAAAAAAAAAAAAAAAAATTTGAAAAAAAATTCATACAATAACACTGTACAAGAGCCAAAAAATTCCAGAAGATTTCTTATCGGTTTTGTAAAGCTTTTGGGTGTGCTTCAGATTTTTGGGCCCACCATAGGATTGCTCTCCAAAGAGTGGTTTGTTCAGAGATCGGTAGTAGTAATTTTTTTTTTTTTTTTTCTAATTTACTATACCTCGATTTTTTGCACTATGGAATATCTGCATGCCCACAAATATAAAATCCAAAATTAAATTATGGTTGCTTGACCCCAGAAAAAGTGTTGAATTATTATAAAACATTTTCCCTCTGGAGAGGAAAAAAAATCTGACTTCAGATTCGGATTCAGCACACCCGAAAGCTTTAGAAACTGTTGAGAAACCTGTTGTGATTTTTAAAAACTTAAATTTTGTTGTACAGTGTGATCAAATTCATGAGTGAGATAAAGCAATAATTAAAGCTTGATAGATATTCAAAAATCAACAAAAAAAAATTGTATGAATGTATGTTAATAAAATAAATAATAAATATAAATAAATAATAAATAAATAAATTGTATATTATTAGTATAGTCACCTCGAACGATTGCTTGAAGATCACCCTGCTTAAAAATATTTTTCAAAAACATCATATCTAAGAAATATTTTCAATAAAGTTCTATATCTCCATCTATGAAATTTTCCTTTAAATTGGTTATTTCTGAAACTCAATTTAAAATAGATTGTGCTGATTTTGAAATAGGGCGTTCTTTTAACAAATTTCGAGATGTTATTGAAAAAAAATTCTGAGATAGGATGTTTTTGAAAAATATTCTACTCAGCCAAATAATTTTTAAATAAAAAAAGATATAACAATTCAATAATATTGACAATGAAAAACTAAAAAGGCCAAATTTTAAAATTAATGTTATAAAAATTATATATCGTTACCTTAATTCACAAAGGCCCTAACTGACATAAAACAAAATTTACAAGAGAAGCATAAAACAAAAATTTTTTACATTGAACGCATGCAAATATAGCTTTGTAATTTTGGAATATCTCCATTATTACTTCTAATAACTCCTTAAAATTTGTAGTAAGTGTGTATTTTACGATATCGCACTTAAATATGTGAAAAAGTCATTTTCGAAAAATATGTTAATTGGAGCCTTTGTGAATTAAGGTAGTATATAAATATATACCCATATTGTAATTAAACTTTTTAATGTGTAATGGAAATAATTCTTTTTAATTAAAAAAATGCAAAGCATAAAAAGTGGAATAGCATTTCTAAAGGAAAAGGAAATCAAAATCCAAAATCATTTGTGCAGTTAAATTTTGAATGTAGAATTTTATAAGTATACTTACATATGTAGTTTATAACAAATCAAGTAAAAAAAAATATATATATTTATATGTAATTAAGTTATTGCAGCATTTTCAAGATACTCACATACATACATACATACATAAGAAATCGCCTTGATTTACATACATACATTAAGCAAAAGTATGCAGAAAATGCTCCTTAATAAAAATAAATTTATTATAGTACATACATATGTACCTACATACATATTACCGTATGTACACGATGATTCAATAAAAGTGTATGTATTTTTAAACAAAATGTCGAACTTAAATTTATTTATGCCAAATCGTGAGCATTTTTAAGAGCAAATATGTTAAATACAAGCAGCTACGAACCGCGACACCCTAGAAAATAACTACTTGAGGGTGAGCCGCTTATACGGTACATAGTATGGAAACATCCGGAATGGCTTTAGTGAGCTTCCGACCATATTTTCCATACGATTATGTGCACAGGTAAGTTTAAATTGAGGGACAGCTGCCCCTGGTTGGAGAAGCTCGCTTGGAGAGCGACAGCATTTCGAAAAAACACTTTTTTATTCACCTGTTCCGGCATACTTGCCAGCTTTTTTCTTTGTAGTTTTGTCAGTTTTGTATTGAATTGTATGATATCACATCACATGGAATCAGGTCATATATTATTACACCATAGCATATCACATGATATCACACAACATGGCATCATGTGTATATCTTACCAAAGAGAGTAGATTAATCTATCCTCTTTAGAGTGATCTAACCTCTTTGGTAATATTAAATTACAGCATAGCATATGATATCACAAAACAACACATCATATGATTAACATTTATCTTACCATAATAGTGTGTAATCGCATTCATATCATATGATATCACACTTACCAGTTTTTTCCTTGTAGTTTTGACAAAACATTACATCATCATATTAATAAATAACTTAATTAGGTTAGGTTCAAGTGGCTGCCGCAGAGGCACACTTAGGGCAGTTTTGAAAGGTCCGTTGTGATACCACCAACACAAGGAAAGTCAGTACCGGGACCCGGCCATATGGAAAATCCCTGAGTTGTTGGGATTTTCCACATAGCAGAATTCCCGGACTGACACTCCTAAATCGACACCGTCTATACCAAATCGCGGCACCCAAGATTGCTGAGATTTCAGCCTGTAAGACGCTGCAGTGATCAGGTAGTCTGAAGGAGAGCCAAGTTGCAGATCCCTTGAATAAACCCCTCCTCAACTCTGCCGTCTAGCTTCGAGCCGTCAGTGTAAATAGAAATGCCGCCATTAGTAGTGAGGCAGCGATCCATCATCTCCCATTCTTCCCTGCTAGGAATGTTTCTTTTGAAACAGCTGTCTCCGACTGTTGTGTCCAGTTGTGCTTGCGCCCCAGCCAGACGTTTTCCTTAGGCGCAGAGCCGCTGCCGCTGCTGTCTGGTATGCTTCCAGATCGAGCGGCAGAATGCCTAGAATGGCCTGGAGAGCTTCGTTGGGCGTTGTTCTTAGCGCGCCGCTTATACAGATCATGCCAGATCTATGGACTTTACCTAACATATTCCGGTGTGTGGCCTTGTTCAGCGCAGACCACTGCAACACGACTCCATATAGCATGATAGGTCGGATAATTGCAGTGTAGATCCATCTGCATATTTTGCTCTATTGCATGTGTAAAGTGTAAAACAGGCCTTCCTCTGGCGCTGAAGAATATTCTCCTTCCAGTTTAACTTCCTGTCCAGAACTGTGCCCAAGAATTTGGCTTTATCAGCCAAGTTCAGGCTCACGCCATTAAGTTGTGGTAGATCCAGCGGTGGTATTTTGTACCGGTTGGTGTAGAGAACGAGTTCCACTTTTCTCAGGTTGATACTAAGTCCGCAACGAGAGGACCATGCCGAGACTTCACGCAGTGCTACTTGCATCAAGTCACACAGAGTTTGTGGGAATTTGCCCCTGTATGCAATGGCAATAACTTAATTAATATACATAATTTTGCGTTATCACGTTGTGTGATATCACATCATGTGATTAAGTTATCATTTTTTCTTTGTATTTTTGTATCGAACTCCATGATATTGCATACTTAGATAAAAAAAGTCTGAAATTTGGAAGACAAGCGTACTAGCACGCAATCCCACCGATCTGATACTCGTTTAACTAATAGCTCACTACTCACCGAGAAAATTGTGCTTAAAAATGTAAAATCACTTTGCCCATATGGGAGAGGAAGACAGTTTTTCGAGTTTTTTGAACATTGTGTTTTTTTTTTTTAATTTATCGCTGTTTAGGTGTGCGATATCAGCTGTATATTGGAACGATTTTTCGTCATCCCTTGTCAATTTTGGTTTTGTAATAAACCGGTTTGGGCGATCCGCCATCTTCAGTGTTTGATGCGATATCACATCATATAATATCACGACATATTTCTCAGCCGCTCTTCAAAAGATGTATGGTCCCTGCCACGATGTCAATGGTGAGTTTGGAAGAAAAATTAACCGCAAGCTGTACGAGATTTGCTATTATATAAGAGATTTGCTATAGTGAAGCTCCGCTGGATAAGTCTATTTATTTGAATGGAGACCGACTCAAAGTAGACTGCGCAGACAATGCTCGCAGTCTCAATTAAATAGTTAGGTACTTACCTTAAATTTGATTTCTCTCATTCTTCAGTAATATTACTCACAACTGCTTTCTTGTTTTCTTTTTTTTTTGTTTAATGCTTAAATATTTTATTTTTATTAAACTGTACATTGTGCCCTAACCGTTACTAACCGTTACTTTAAATATTCCTATACTTGAATCACACTTAGACATTTAGATGCTTTGCTTGACTTAAATAACACAATTTGTTGTGTATTTTTACCTAGTACTTAATACAAGTACTTACAGCACACTTACATACATACTTACATACACAAAAGCATACTTTACTTATTTATTTTGACTTAACCATCGATCATTTTATGAAACTTGGACTATTTTTAAATTGTCAGATTATATTTTTTATATATAGTTTAAATATATATATATATATATATATATGTGAGTAAGCATAGCTTATGCCTGTTATAAATTCAAAAGTAGTTAATATATATGTAAATATATATATTTATGTACTTTGCACTTTATTAAGTTATGCGTTTTAATTTTTATTTGATTTAAATATCTTCAAATCGCTTCCTTAATTTTTTTTGATTTTGTTTTGTGCGCCAGGCTTGAAAACTTAAATTAAATTGAAATAATGAAGAGGGTGGGAGGGAGCATTACTACACCAATATTCAGTGTTCTCATCTCGGTAAAAGCAACAGCAAAAATTCTTTAGAAAAAAAAAATGTTTTAAACGGGGTCGGCAATGTTTTGGCAAACTCTCCGAGTGTATTTCTGCTATGAAGGGGTGCTCAGCAAAAATTCAACTACTTTGCAGGCAGTTCAGAGTTCGGAAAAAAAAATGCATAGCAACACACCACGAATTTGAGAGAAGCTCGGCGCAA
This sequence comes from Campiglossa producta, assembly GCA_964058755.1. Taxonomy (NCBI): domain Eukaryota; kingdom Metazoa; phylum Arthropoda; class Insecta; order Diptera; family Tephritidae; genus Campiglossa; species Campiglossa producta. The sequence continues at coordinate 21,150,732 of CAXKVI010000002.1, read as the reverse complement.
AAATCCCTTTAGAGGTTCTTATAACAACCTGGAGGTATGCATATCGCACCCTGATTTGTCCTATCTGTCAAAAAGCAATAAGAAGGCGTGGCACCTCCCATGCAAACTTTTTCAAGCTGAATATCACTGAAAGGCTACAAGGAGGGACCTGAAAAGTGGGGCGTGGTTCCTCTCGTAAATACCTGAATGCAGAGACCTAGAAATTGGTATGGAGATATATGATGAAAAGAGTGTGAGCTATAAGGAGAAGAGGCGTCGCACCTTCCATACAAATTTAAGTTTTCTCTAAAAAGGTTTAACTTGAACAACAATTTGAAATAAAAATGTATTAAAAAACAGTTAATTGCTTAAACTAAAGTATTTTACATGGTCATAAAGTGAAATTTGGAAGTCTCCAAAAATTGTGACGCATTTTTCGAATTCAACATTAAAATTTTTAAATTAAATGTAAAAATTTAAAGTAAGGACTATGTCCTCAAGTAAGCTTAATGGGCTTCGCGCACAAAAAACGATCATTTGCTCAGGTGAGTAAAATGTGGCTTCTTTGTTTTTCTTGCAAAAACAAGAAACCTAGCTTTTACTCAAAAAATCAAGTCTGAGCAAATGCTCACCATTTATGCATGAGGTTAAATGGTTTCATTTAAGTTAAAAAGAAAAAAAGACTAAACATTTTGAAAAACTTGTTAAACTCTTTGAACTTCCCCAATTCCAAAATTTAAATTTTGAAATTAAAAGTAAAAATTTAAAATAAGGACCATGTCTTCAAGTAAACTTATTGGGCTTCGCACATAAAAAAACGAGCATTTGCTCAGGTGAGTAAAAGGTGTTTTTTGTTTGTTTTTCTTACAAAACAAAAAACCTAGCTTTTACTTAAAAAATCAAGTCTGAGCAAGTGCTCGATATTTATGTATGAGGTTCAATGGTTTAATTCAAAAGACTAAAGATTTTGAAAAACTTGTTTAACTCTTTGAACTTCCCCAATTCTAAAAATCTTCAACTTTGCGCGTGAGTAAGATATGATCTTGCGAATTAAAAAGTGTTCTAGAAAATAATAATTAAAAACATTAAGTTAGTTAAATAAAATAAAAGCTAAAGAAATAAAACATTAAAACATATTTATTCCAATTGTAATGTAACGGTATTTTTTTTGTTTTACTTTAGTGAATTTATTTGTAAATTTTATAAAAGAAATCATTTAAATTAAAACTAAATTTACATAAACATAGTACACATTACGTTCTTAACAGCATAAATCACTCGTTATGATCACTTAAAATTAAATACATATACATAGCTTAGAGTAACCAAACATTTGCTTTGACCTACGCTACACAAACGTTGTGAAACTTGGCTGCTTTTATTAATTAATTTATTTTTATATATTTAAGATAAGAGTTTAACGCTATAAGGTAATTATAATTGTTTATTAATTAAATTAAATTATATATAATATCGTTCGCAATTGGTATGCGTTTACATTTCTTTTAGTTAATCTATACTAGAATTAGGCAATTTTTAAAATATTTTTTTTTTTTTCTTTTAACTATTTCTAACAAAAATAGCTTATTAAATTTTCCGAACAATTTGCGTTCGTACAAATAACAATACACGAATATATATATTTTAAATACATAATTTGTTCAAATATCTGATCGGCATAAATACATATTGATGCACATGTTAATCATGTCTACTGTGTACAGTGGGGGAATTTGGAAATAAGGTGCCGAAGCCCTCTTTACTACTTGCAATCTCAGTATTTGATTACGTTAAAGTGGTATTTCTTAAAGAAATTCTAAGAAATTTGAAATCAGATTTTTCCCTGCCAGCATTTGGAAGAACGTTTTATCTTTCATATCAAAGAGTTAACGCTTGAGTCACTTCTAGAAGATGCTTGATATATAGTACAACAACAAATAACTTTATTAACGCGTTACTTCCTGTACAACAACGCTATGGCATGTAGGTAGTACGGATGTCAATTTTTCGGGGTTTGGCCATCCCGGGATTTTAGGGATATGATTTTACCACTGCCGGGATTAGTCCCGGGATTAGGGTACTCGTTATTTCTAACAGGTTTGCTTGAAAAGTACTGGAGGAATAGTTTGTGAAACTGTCAACTTTTAAATAAATAACGAAGAATTGAATTATCACTTATATTTTTTATTTACTTTTAATGTATTTCGTTTGAACAAAAAAAAATTAACAATACACTTCTATAGAAAGTTATAAATTATAAATAACTTACTAAGGCCCGGATTTTCAGTGCAGATTTAAACCACAGACAAAGTTGACTAGAGTTTATCCCATACAAGCTGGCCGCTTAAACTAAGTTTAAACTTGCACAGTAAGTGCAACCATGACTTAGAAATCTTGCAGTTCAGAAAAATAGTTTCTTATAGAATAATGTATCAGAATCTATCATATAAATTGGAAACTACGTTTCAAAAATCTATGCGAAATTCGAAAAAATTCGGCAAATTGTTATCAAAATTCTTAGGTTTCTTATCAGAGTTTTTAGAATATTTTGAAGTATGCGATTTTGTTGGCCGTGTGATTCTAGTATAAGGTGTTAATCTTAAGCTTTTAAAAAATGTCTCTGATTTTTGAAATATATTTTTCTTAACGTTTTCTTACATACACCTTTATAATTTTAATTTGTTTTAAGGAAAAATTACTTAAGCTCGTCAGAAAAAATATTGCCAAATTCACGGAAACTTTTTACATTCTTAAGACTAACATCCCATTACGCTATGTAAAATCAAATGGGCAACAAAACTGCAAGAAACGTAAATTTGTCGAAATTTCATGCCTCTTATTGGATTTTGTTCTCTCATCCCGAAAATCCCGGGATTGTTAAAACAATTCCGGGATTTTCAAGCGCTTAAAACGGGTCGGGATCCCGGGATCTTATCCCTAGTAGGTAGTGTGACAGCCTGGCATGCCTGATTTTATCGGTTCGAATCCCGGCAAAAGCTATTTTTTTATTAGCTTTTTATTACTCAATAAATTATTCTATAATCTTCGTAAAATTCTATACCCGTACCTGTTTTCAGATTTACAAATGGGTTAAATTTAGCAAAAAATACACAAATTCGAAAAATTTCAAAGTTTCTTCGGACTTTAATTTAGGACTTTTTTATTCCGTAAATGCTAAACAAAAGTTGAATTTTTTTAAATAAGTTGAATTTAAATATAGAAATCAAAATCAAAAAACCTATGATTACAAAAACCCTGCAGTGAAGCGTCAAACTAGTCAGAAAACGTACTTGTATAAAACTATAATTTGCTGGTGAAAATCATACTAGTCAGAAAAAATCCATTCCATACTAGTATACAACAATTATTTTCTGTCTGAAATCTTACTGGTAAAAAAAAGTCCAGTCCATACTAGTACATATATAGCTATAATTTTCTGGTTGAAATCATACTAGTCAGAAAAATCGTAGTGCATACTACTATGCAAGTATGAGTTTCTTAAGAAAGCAGCGACAATTTATATTCCCCCAAATGTGTAAAAACATGATTTTTGTAAAATTTTCGTTTGCTTCTTTTTTCTCTTATAATTCGTAGATACTTTTTCGTGTTTGGCTTAAAACAAATAGTCGCTGCTTTCTAAAGAACAAACTTGATACACATGAAGCGTAAAATCGGGTTGATTTGAAAAAGAAGGCAAATTTTAAAATAAAGGAAGTCATGAAAATATGTAATACATTTCGTTCCTTTTTGGACTACTACAATGTACAGCAGCCGGCTGGGTAAAGCTCCATCCAACTTTTTTGAAGAGGTTAAGATGTAAGTAAAAAATGGCGTTCCCCGTTTTTCGAAGGTGGTCTCCAAAATTTAGCTACGCGCTTTCGAAGATCGAAGTTCGAAAGTGGTTTTTTAATTGTTTTGTTTGAAAAATTTAAAATTACAAAATCTGCTTGCCTCTCTCGATTGATTGGTGTCCAATTTCTATTTCAAAGTGTATGCATACATATTATACAGAGCCAAAGAGAGATCTTCGAAAAAATTAAAAGCTGTATATTTTTAATTATATGATATTTTTCTATACATACACTTCCAAATTAAAAAGGAGTAAGAGGAGCAAGAAGAACAGGCTCACATTTAACCTTTTTACATTTTTTAAACAAAACAAATAGAAAACCAAATCTTCGAAGTGCCCAACTTCTAACTTCGAAAAACGGGGAACGCCATTTTTTTTAACTATGTCTTAATCTCTTTAAAAGGTTGGTTTGATCCCATACCCAGAAAAAAAGTTGATTTTGTCATATAGTGCTATGAAACTAGTAGATGAGCAGTATGTTCTGTTCGATATCTGACAATTGATATCCCGTAGGACATTAACACGTAAACAATAGTACTTGCTTATATGGAAATAAGACAGTTGGCTGACAAGTTGGGCTTGGTATATATACCAGTTGTAAAGTAGTTTTCAACTACATAGTTGCTTTGATTGCAGGGTGCTGATCTAAGTACATATATTTTTCAGGCTTAAGAAATTTTTCTATATACTAGGAAATATTTGATAATATCTTCCGGGCCCTTTTATGCGAACAAAAAATTGCACTGAAGCAGCAGCACATCATTAAAAACTGGAATATTTGTTAAGTAAAAATAGTTTTTGCATTACCACTGTGCCGCTGGCATTCCAGCCCAAAAGTGTTCGTTAGACGTATTTCTTTAGAGAATATTCCCCACTGTACATAGACGCCTTGTGTTCAAACTCAAAAAATACATACATACATACGCCAGACTATTGGTTAATACTTATTGCAAATAAAATATATTGCAGTTATACAATTTATACAAAAAAAAAGTGAAATGCAAATGTGGCGTTAATACAATTGCGTTTGAATACCATAAAGTAATTTAAATTAGCAATATTATAATAGTTTTTTGCTCAACTACTATACAATTGCCTTTATTGTTCGTGTTGTTGTTACAAGTAATAATAATTATATAAATAAAGTAAAAGCGAGCCTTGTTCATTTTGGCGTGGCGCCTAACTGCCTAACTGCTTCAATACTTTTTACATTTTTGTATCTTTTGCTTTGCACTTATCATGATATTGATTTCAAATAAAATTTAATTGTTTTATATATATTTTGGCGTTGATTAATTGCAATTCTTAGAATGCAATCAACAAAATGTTTGCCATGTTTGAAAATATTTTTTTAAGTATTTTTTTTTTTCTAAATTTGTTCATATTTTTTAATTTCCATAAAGTGCTTTTTTGTTGCAACTTGAATTGTACATGATTGCTGTTTTTGTTTTGGTTTTTATGCTTAATTTTGTTGTTGTTGCTGTTGCTGATATTCTATAGGACTTGTTATTGCTCTAAGAAAATCATGTTGTGATTGCAGTATATTTCGTATGATGCGCAGCCATTCCATGGTCAAGTCCACGGTGGCTGCATAACAGATGATATTTAATCCAGGTTTATTTGGATCGGTTGATTTGAGCATAAAACGGTTGTTTGGTAATTCTTCTAATTGCATTTTATTCACCTGAAAAGGAGGGAAACATTTTTTTTTAGAAAATATGTATGTTTTACAAAAAAAATGGGTAATTTCATAGCAAATCGTCAAATGGTTGGAATCGAGCCTTTCCGACTTGAATGATTTTTGGTGGGGACTGTCGTTTGACCATGAAACAAAGCTCTGCCATTTTTAACTTTTTTCCTGTTTTTAAAGTTAATTTTTTTAAAATTTCGGAAACTACTTAGTCCAAGCGAACAAGACAGAAAACCGACTTAATACGGAAGTGATTCGGACCAAAGGTTTTTTTTTATATCCAGCGTACTAGTACAAGGGTATTAGGATTTTGTCCACATAACAGTACTACGTAACGGCACAAAATAATCGAGATATATATAGAGTTTCATATATGAAAGTTCTTAGGTTGAAAAGAGGAGTTCATGAGGGCATGTCCGTCCGTGTCTCCGTATACACGATAAATTGATAAAAAATTTAGATAGTCGGATGATAACCACGACCTCTTTTTCAAATATCGAAAATTTCAAAAATCACATAAGTTGATATAACTTGAGTAAAAATTTATATATTTGCATATAATTTGGTATACAGGTTACTTTCTGGCCAAGACAGGTTGCTATTGAAAATCGGATGATAACCACGCCCCCATTTTCGATATCGAATATTTCGAAAATCACCTAAATTAACATAACTAGAGTAAAAATTGAGATATTTGCATGAAATCATGTATACAGATTACTTTCTGGCCAAGGTGGGTTGCTAGAGAAAATGGGAGAAATCGGATGACAGCCATGCCCTTTTTTCGATATCGAAAATTTCGAAAATCACATCTCGCTAGCTGAAATGGTAAAATGATATAATGTGGTAGGATGAGCCCCTTAGTCATTCTATTATGATTTTTTGATAAATTTTTAAAAGTAGGCGTGGCACCGCCCACTTTTCAGGGAGGCATATTTGAAAATTTCACGGGTCATAACTATTAAACTGATTATGGTAGAACGATGAAATTTGGCACCAAGCATACTAGAATCGTTGGAAGTATACCTGATAAAATTGGATAAAATCGCCCTTCAACCACGCCCACTTTCGATATCGAAAACATCGAAAATCATCTAAATTGACATAAGTCGGTAACGGAAATGGCTAAAATGATAGATATAGTTTGGTAGGATGAGCCCCCTAGTCATTCTATTTTGATTTTTTGATAAATTTTTGAAAGTAGGCGTGGTACCGCCCAGTTTTAAGGGAGGAATTTTTGAAAATTCTACTGTTCGTAACTTTTAAACTAATTACGGTAGAACGATGAAATTGGTACAAGGTATACTAGCATAATAGGGAGTATACCTGATGTAATTAGACGAAATCGCTTCCCAACCACGCCCACTTCCGAAATGAAATATTTCGAAAATCATATGAAAACTACAGCTGGGTATTCAAGGTTCGGTTTACCCGAATTTAGACTTCCTTACTTGTTTAAATTTTGTTTATAATTTCGGCAATGGTAATGTCTGTCAAAAATTGTCTTCCATAGTCGAGGTGTTTCTCAAGTACATACTCCAAAAAAAGTCTTTAAAGTTTCTCTTATAAATGCTTTAGTTCTAAAAATCATTCAAATAGGAAGGGCTCGATTCCAACCATTCGACGATTTGAATTGGAATTACCCGTAAGACAGCAAAATTTGGGAAAATTTTTATAAAAATTCGAAAATAAAACTGATTTAACCCACCTGTAAATGCCAACGATAGGTATATGTTGGACTACTGTATTGCAGTTTTTTGCCATCAATATCCGCAAATATAATACTTTGTTCAAATAGAAAAACATACAATTCACGCGGTTTTTGCATCATATAGGCATTACGTTCAGCACCCTTCTCCTCCTCAACACAGGTGAGTTTGTCATGTAGCAGCAGTTTGCCTTGCGCTGTAATTTTACCTTCGAATTTTTGTAAGCGACGCAATTCCATCGCTTCATTAGCAGCCTTACAAATCATCTAAAAGTGAAGAGGAAAATGAAATTAATAAATTTTTCTTTTCAATAAGTTAACAAAATGGACAAAAAAAAAACAAAGGTACATACCCCCATAACACGCATAGCTTCTTCAATGCCCACAACTTCAACATCGCGTCCAGCGGCTCTGGCATGTTTGGCAATTTCTCTAAATAATAACTCATATTTGGGTAATCGCTGCACTGGTTTTATGAGCAAATCGTTGAGCTATTTTTTTTGTTTGTATAGAAATGAAAAACATAAATTAAAAACAGGCTTCAAAATTTTTTTAAGTACTACACTGCAACACTTACATCCAAGCGACTACCTAATTTTTGTCTTATTTGATCAAAATATAAAAGATGTGTGGTCACAATGTGATCGGATACTGGCTTATTTTGGTAATATTTATTGTACATATCAAATTTGGGTAAATAACGTTTGATAATTGGGCCCAGATCGGCAGGAGAGTTGCGACAACGTACTAACGCTTCCAAAAAGAATCTGAAAAAGGAACATATACAAATTTTAGTAAATATTTAGATTTTCATCTGAATTACTCACTTTTTATGCCACTCGTAAATGGCTTCAATATTACCAAAAACCATGCGCTCTTTACCACCCTTGAGATCATCGGGTATGGGTATATCACTTTTGGGATCGAGTACCTCAGCAAGGTAGCTGAACAATGACAAAAAAAAAATTAATTGCAATGCTTCCATATTAAAAAAAAAGAAGTATGGATCACTCACCCGTTAACAATACTTTTCAAGTCATCTATATAAGACTTTTCGGTGGTTATCAATTCATCAATTGCGTATTGACGCTTTCGTAACGCGCTCTCAATATCACTCAACTCTGTATTGCGCTGAAATAATAATTGGGAAAAATAAAGTTAGTGCTATTGTAATCTAAAACGGACATTACAAAAAAATATTAATAAAAAATCTCTTCGGGTTCGATGACCAGTAAAGGTGATGGAAAAATTTCTAAGCAACAATACAAAGCGGTTTGACAAGATCCTTTAACAAGATCGAAATCGCAATCATCGTAGTTGGTATTCTTTGTAGTATATACTAAAAAATAGTTTTCAGCTTGTTTTCGCCCAAAACTCAAAAAACATAATTTGATAAAAATGATTCGAGTGGTCAAAAGTGCACGAAAATGTCCAAAGTTCGTTATACATATAATGACCAATAATCTATCTCTACATATAATAAAATTGTAACAGGTCGATATCTGTACATGACAGATATCAACAAAAAATTTATTGGGGTAAGCATTATTAAGCGAGTAGAATCCAAATCAACCATTTTAAAAATTTTTGTGTCTGTCTGTCCGTATGTTTGTTGCCGTATCACTCCGAAAGTAATGAGTGGAATTGAATGAAACTTTTTTCGTTGGATTGCTCGACGATCAACTTAAAATTTAAGATATTACTTTTTTCGATATCTCAACCGGTTTTGGATTTATCGCCCAATATGTGGACCATGTCTGTCTGTATGTTTGTGGTCGTAACACTCTAAAAGTACTGAATGGAATTGAATCGTTGGATTGCTAGACGCTCAACTTAAAGTTTAATATTATTATATTTTGCGATATCTCAACGGGTTTTGGGGTTATCGCCCAATATGTGGACCAGGGGTTACGAAAACATGTCTTAGTACAATATGGGTGTCAAACGAAAGGTAACAATGAGTGCTATAATATGCGATGTGATTCATTGTAATATCTAAAATGGTTTGTGAGATATCTTGAAATTTCGATGGCTTGACCGGTTTCGGAGGTATCGACGAATATTTCCACAGAAATGTGTTAGTACATTATGGTACCCTTAAATGCTGAACCCCAGTCTTTTTGTTGGATTTTATTCTTTGCTAACCCATCTGCAAAAAAAAAACAAAAACTATACGCATACGAAGTCGCGGGCACCAGCTAGTTTTAAATAAGGTTTTAGAACTTTTTATAATTATTTTTACGGCGTTTCAGGGATTTCTCAAATATTTTGAAATGAGCGGATTTATTATTGAATTTTTAAAGCTATCATTTTGAAACGATTTTCGATATAATTTTCGTTAATATTTCCAAATCTTATCAAAACTAGTTTGGAAACAATTTCGAGATTTTATTTGAACTATATTTGATGAGGCCAACTCGATGGTTGATCTACGGATATGATGCCTCTCACCTCTCATTACCCATCTTTTCCTTCCTTACGGATAGAGGGTTGCCATGACCTGGAATGCTCCACTTGTCATACCAAATCGTGAGACAGTCGGGTAGTACCGCAAGGGAATACCGGGTTCATATCCGGCCAAGGACTGTCAATTCCGACATCAGTCCCCAAAATCTTCGGCGAGTTTTTATCGTTAACAACAACAATACAACAGGCGCTATGCTCCAATCGGAGGTAATGAAAATGATGATGATGATACTTGATATACTGCATGGTATACTTGAGATGGACCACAAAAAGTGCAAGGAGCCCAAAATGAAATGACAATACGAATGATAAAGTGGTCTTAAAAAATAACTCAACATCGTTTGAGAAACTAGTTTTGAGATTTTTTCTCGGCTATTTCTGAATGCTTTCGGAATTGTTTTTAAGGCAGTTTCAGGACATTTTCAGCTAACTTCTGGAATATTTCTGAGTTTTTTTTAATTTTTTCGAGTTATATCCGGAATATTTTTGAAATTTATAACTTCCAGGAATTATCCAAATATTTTGAGGTCACTATTTTTTTAGTTTTAAGGGGTTGAGTTTAAGGGGGTTTGTTCAAAAGTAGTTCCTTATCATTTTAGTTGATACTTCAGTAGCCTATCGGACATTTATGAATACTTCCCGGTTTATTTTTAGTATAGTTTCAGAACCCCTGGGGACTTCTACATATTCTTCTTGCTTCTTTTTTTTCAAATCTTAACATCCCTATTTTGTACAGTTTGCATTGTATATGTACATACCACCTCTTCATGATTATAAGAGTTGCTATTATCATAATTATCTGTGGCATCTGCTTTCTCGCCGCCAATCGTGCTGCAACCATTGCTGGCACACACATCGGCATTGCTATTACTGCTGCAATTGTTTACATTTGGTTTGTGATTTTTTGATTTTTCCTCATGTTGTTCCTGTGATTGAAAGAATAAATAAAAAATATTACACTCATATCAAGTTTAGTTAAAGCTAGTAAGCAACTACCGTTTTCTCTTTGACAATTTGTTCAATTTCCGACAAATCTACAGCAGGATTGCCGTCCATTTTGCCGGCGCTTGCCTGTAAATAAAAGAAAAGAATAAAGTGCTATTTAGTAAATGATTTTGTTTTTGTTTTATTAAAAAGGAATTATAAAGTGATATTGATATTATTAAATACTTAGTATAGTAGATCTGTTCGCTTTTGCATAATATGAATTTGTTATTCGTTCCTAAACTCCACCGCTGTACCCTTCGGAATTCTTGATACACTGTTCTATTTGCTAAATCATTCCAATGTCAAAGTTACTGAATTTATTTATTTTCGTCTGTTTTCTTGGTGACATTTTTTTGTTTAAATAGCACAATATTTCATCTGATTTTATTGTATTGTTTTTTAAACACATATGAACGTATGTACACTACGAGACGTCATGATAACACGTCCGGCTTGTGCTTTTAATTTATCATTCCTAAATAAATACACTGCCCAACAATTTCGAACATTTAAAAAATTTCGACCTATTATATAAAAATCAAACTATCTAGTGCTTTATGTCAATGCTATAAGGGCTACGCCATTTTTCTCATCATACCTATCAGCCCAATTCTAAATAAAATTCCGCATGGATTTGGTTTGCTCTCTCATTCCTGAAAATAGTGGTCGATATACGCAGAAATGAACAAAATTCGGTTCGGTAGCAACCCTGGATGGCAACGCTGCTCGAAAATGTCGTCGTTGGAATGCAGCCGGAGATACAGTTCGGTTCAGCAGTTTTACTTGATATGGTATTGGCATATCTTGCTCAGTATTAAACAAAAAATTGATAGGTGGCAACCCGGAAAACCACCCCAAGTGGCAACACTACTATCTAAACTAATGGCGGCGAAATACCAACAGGTTATCATAACCTCTAACGAGATTTTTAGCCGAGCTTCTCTTTCCAACTTGTGGTGTGTTGCTTTTGAGTTTTCCTACAAGTTGGCGGGACCTACAGTTTTTTGCCGACTCCGAACGGCACTTGCAAAGCAAATGAATTTTTTGCTGAGAAGCTTCTCATGGCAGAAATACACCCGGAGAGTTTGCCAAACTACTGCCGAGGGGCGACCCCGTTTAGAAAAATTCTTTCTCTAAATAATTTTTGATGTTACTTTTGTCGGGCATCGAACCGCCACGACTTGGTGTAGAAGGCCGAACACTTAACCGCTACACCACGGCGGCCGCTACTATCTATATGTGAAATTTCACTCAAATCGGTTGAGCAGTTTCCATGATACAAGGAATAGTAAATAGAAAGCGGTAAGGTGGCAACCCTAGTGGACAACCATGCTTGAAATTGTCATATTCGGAATACGGCTGGAAATACCTTTCATTTGATACCCATATTGGCATATTTTGCTCAATATTAAAAAAAAATGAGATAGGTGGCAACCCTGTAAACCGTCCCAAGTGACAACACCCATGTATGTAAACTTATAATGAATCATACAATCTATATGCCAAATTTCATCCAAATCGGTCAGGCGGTTCCAGAGAAATAAGGAAAAATAAATCAAATGCGGAAAGGTGGCAACCCTAGTTGACAACCATGCTTGAAATTGTCATATTCGGAATACGGCTGGAAACACCTTTCATTTGATACCCATATTGGCATATCTGGTTCAATGTTAAAAAAAAAGAAGTAAGGAAAGCTGTCTTCGGCTGTGCAGAAGGCTATATACCTTTCATGAATATCGTCACGATTTTCACTATTCGATCCCCAGTACAGCCTGTGTCAATTTAACTTTAGCTCATAGCGAAATTATCGGAACTATCGATTATATGGGGGCGATGTATTATATTGATCCAATCTCATTGATTCTTAACACCGACATTCCACATTCTAACAGAGCAATAGTTACGAAATTTCACGACCCTCCCTATATAATTACAGGAGTTATCTACCAAAATCCGTTTATCGGAACAATCGATTGTATGGGGGCTATGTGAAATATTTATCTCATCTCAATGATTTTCAACATCGATATTTCACATATAAAAAAAGCAATACTTACAAAATTTCACGTTCCTAGCTTTATAATTACAGGAGTTATAGCCCGAAATCCGTTTATCGGAACAATCCATTGTATGGGAGCTATGAGTAGTTTTGGTCCGATCTTTCTGGTTCCGACGAATGATTATTCTCATATAAAATAACGCCTCCATACCAAATTTTATCGAGATATCTCTAAAATTGAGAGACTAGTTTGCGTACAAACAGACGGACAGACGGATAGACGGACATGGCTAAATCGAATCAACTCATCGTCCTGATCATAACGGTATACTTATTAGTGGGTCTATCTCTTCTTCTTCTCATACTTACACACATCGGAACAAAGTTAAAATACCATTTCATGTTCATGAAAGGTATACTTAGATAAGTGACAACCCTGTAAACCGTCCCAAGCGGCAACACCCATCTATATAATCTTATAATGAATCATACAATCTATATGACACATTTTATCCAAATTGTTCAAGCGGTTTCCGAGATATAAGGAAAAATAAGTACAATGCTGTTGGGTGACAACCCTATTTAAAATTGTCATATGCTGGGTATGTGAGAGCCAGAGCTCAGCCGAAAAATGAAAGGTATTTTCGGCTGAGCTCTGGCTCTCACATACCCAAAGTCCCGGAAACTTTAAAATTTATATCTGCAAACAATGACGTTTCTGTACAGGCATTTGTGTCTACTTAGGACGGGTTTCACCATCGCAACTAAGTCTAAAACTTAGTTTTGACTTGAGTTAGGCCTTAGTTTTAGGTGTCACCAACTGAGCGACTTAGATAACTTTGCACACAGCAACCCGATCAGCTGTTTTCTATTGTAGGGTAGTCCTTATAATCAAATGTAAAATTTTTCCGGTATTACCCGCTAGATAGGTTGCACCACGGTCAACTATATCACAAGTAAATTTGTATCCCGATTGGACATGGTTTAGGCGTGTCGCATGGGGGTCATAGTTCGAATCGATAGCACTATGATCGGAGATATCACATACAAAATTTGGTTCCGATTGGAAAAATCTAAGGTGTGTCGCAGGGCTAAGCTGAACTTTTTTTAAGGAACTCCTATATAGGAGAATTATAGAATTATATTACGAATTTTAGAATGAGACACAAAGCAACAGTTGACCAAATATTAGAAAGTTGACAGTTTAAATATTTATATTAGTACGAAAGCAATAAATTAGAAGAACTAAAGATTTTTCTTTTCATTTCTTTTAGTGCAAGATGCAAGAAAAATACGCTAGATGGCGCACGGATCGATATATATGAAAAATCTTAATCAAATTTGCGATCTTGTCTTTGTTTGTAGAGAACAAGGTTTTGGGGAATGTTGTCGAGAGTGACAGTCCTTTGGCGGATATGGACCATGTTCTCTCCGGTACTTGTCCGGTTGTTGCGAGAGCTATTTGGAAGCTTGGATAATAGTGCAGAGCCGCGATAACAATTCAATATGAAAGGCCACCGAGGTCCTCTCAGTCCTATCATCCGCATTAGGATATAATCTCTACATATCTCTACATACATATAATAAAATTGTAGCAGTTCGATGTCTGTACATGGCAGATATCAACAAAAAGTTGATTGGGGAAGCATTATTAAGCGAGTAGAATCCAAATCAACCATTTTAAAAATTTTTGTGTGTCTGTCTGTCCGTATGTTTGTGGCCGTATCACTCTGAAAGTAATGAATGGAATTGAATGAAACTTTTTGCGTTGGGTTGCTCGACGCTCAACTTAAAATTTAGGATATTACTTTTTTCGATATCTCAACCGGTTTTGGAGTTATGGCCCAATATGTGGGCCATGTCTGTCTGTATGTTTGTGGTCGTAACACTCTAAAAGTACTGAACCGAATTGAATTCTTGGATTGCTAGATGCTCAACTTAAAATTTAAGATATTATTTTTTGGGGTTATCGCCCAGGGGTGGACCAGGGGTGACCAAAAATGTCTTGATTCAATATGGGAGTCAAGCGGAAGATGTCAATGAGTGCTATAATATGCGATGTGATTCATTGAAATATCTGAAATGGTTTGGGAGATATCTTGAAATTTCGATAGCTCGACCGGTTTCGGAGGTATCGACATCGACGAATATTTCCACAAAAATGTGTTAGTACATTATGGGTATCAAAAAAAAAGGTTTTTATGAATGCTGTCATAAACCATTTGATTAATTTCAATAACTAAGCTACCCCGGAGATATCTCATAAAATGTGAAAAAACAGAAATTATACACATACGAAGTTGCGGGCACCAACTAGTAATAATAATAAATTGAATATAAAGGTAGGCTTATAAATATTTTTTTTCTTTTCACTTAATTTTTTAGTAAATATGTATGCATATAGGCACTAAAGTTAAATTTAATTTAATTGGATATAAGAGAGAAATGAAAAGTATTCCAACACCCGCGTTTCCTGTTATTTCTTTCATTAACATATATAACACATACATATTTATTTGATTTTTTATTCTCAATGCGCCACAAAAAATATACGCACGTACTTATTGCTGTAGTCACATCGCGTATATGGCATAAGTGTTGATGTGATTTGTCGTTTCTTAATTAAGTGCGTTTTGTATGCAATCACAATATATGATTCGTCGTGATTCGTATCTCTCAAGACATATATGTATGTAAAAGTGTATTTTGCAAATGATGGATACTGCGCATAACTAAGAAGTACCAGCAAACGAGCGAGAGAGATTTGTGTAATAAGGTGCTTTTTTCTAGAATAGACCTATTGCTATGTAAAAGGGCGCATACCCAGTTGAGTTTAATATGGCTTAGTAATTTACATGGTGGCCTGGATTTGGGAATCCCTTGTGCCAGCAAGGGTTCCTTTGGAGAGTGAGTAGGAAACTGAGAAGTGAAGTTGTCTCTACAAAGAAATGTCATCATATCCTCAAATCTGTCGAAATATATTGCTTAAAATCATGGACATACTCGAAAGATGGGATGTCGGTTAGAGATAGGAGCGTTCGCCGACAAGTGTTATTACCTTTGCTATGAGCAATAAAAATATATCTTTATATATATATGGACTTACTAAAACGGTTTGAAAAACATGGTGTAATTTGCGACGAAACTTTCGCCAACCACTCTCGTTTTCTACTGCCAGTTTCTTATATTAATTTAAGTTTTTCGAAAGTCGATTAAAATATGGCTAATAAAATTACACAAAATGACTTTGATAATAGGTATGCACTTCTTGTATCAACTTTCTTTTTGTTATAAACTTGCGATCTTGTATTAGAACTTTTATATATTTTCTTTTTTGCTTTTGATTACAGATTTGTTTTGTTTTGCCTCAAAGCACTCGAAATTGATTTCACGTTTCTTAAAATACTAGCAATTCAAATACGTTTATCTTTTTTTAAAATTTTGATTCATTCAAGATACGCGTGAAATACAAAGTGTCACCCAAGAAAAAAACGTTTCAATCGAAATACAAATTAAAACTGACTGAATTGCAAGAGGAAATGTGCGTTGTCGCTCGCACTCTGTAGTGATGGTGATCGTCGGGTCATAACGATTGAAGTAAGCGACAGTGAGTGTGTGATCGCAGAACAAATGCAAACACAAATATTTGGCTAACAAAAATGTTGTTCCCATATTCACACTCAGTGCATAAATTATTGCTATCTACACTCAATAGCAATAAAAATGCAACGATTTTTAAGTAAGGAAGTCTATGTTCGGGTAAACCAAACATTAAATACCCAGCGCTAGTTTTCCATATCGAAAATGGGCGTGGTCGGAAAGCGATTTCATTCAAATTCGTATTTCCCATAATGCTAGTATACCTTGTGCCAATTTTTATGATTCTAGCCTAATCGGTTTAAAACTTATGAGCCGTCGAATTTTCAAAAATTCTTTCCTTAAAAGTGGCCCTCCTTTAAAAATTTATCAAAAAATCATTATAAAATGATTAGGTTACTCCGGACGAGTATCTCTAAATCCACCGGAAAATTGTCAGCTATCAAAATCATTCCCTTCACCTGACGAGCTAAACGGCTAGGGACCGAATCACTAAAAGAGATTGGCTGGATGGCGTGGAATTAGAATTCGTAGTTGAAGGAATGATTTGAATTCAGCGTTGAAAATGGTATTGGTGCAAGTGTCTTCGGACCCAGAGCAGAAACTCCTCCTAATAATATTTATTAAGTGGCACACAAGGCGGGCTCGCCCTTCGAAAAATAATCAGCGCTAGTGTTGAGGTCTAATCTAATCTAATCTTGGCTTGCGTCATTTATAGACGATTTTGGCCGCTTCGTATCAAAGCACGCCAGTCGTTCCTTTTTAGCGACAACTGACGCCAATTGGAAACACCAATGGAGTTCAAGTCATCCTCCACTTGTTGTTTCCATCTCAATCGAGGTCTCCCCCTTCCTCGGCTGCCGAATTCGGGTGTCGATAGGAAAACCCTCCGTGCTGGAGCCTCCTTGTTCATTCGCATAAACCAGCGAAACCTTTGGGCTTTAATTCGCTACACTATGGGATTTAATTCGCTACACTATGGTCAGGTCTGCGTAAAGTTCGTACAGCTCATCGTTAAATTTCCTTCGATACTCGCCGTTGGCAGCACGGGAATGACTAAATCTTGACACTGTACGAGATTTCAAGCCGTACATCAGGACTGGTATGATGGGCGACTTCTAGAGCGTTATCTTTGTTTGTCGAGAGAGGGATTTACTTCTCGATTACCTACTCAGTCCAAAGAAGCACTTGTTGGCAAGAGTGATTCTCCGTTGGATATTGTTTTCGGTTGTAATGCTGGTTCCCAAATAGACGAAGTCCTCACAGTTTCAAATTTGTAACTATCGACAGTGACGTGTCGGCCAAGGCGCAGGTGCCCCGATTCTTCCCTTGATGACAGCAAATACTTCATTTTGTCCTCGTTGGCCGCAAGACCCACTTTTTCGCTTCCTTATCCAGTCCAGAGAAGGCAGCACTTACGACGCGCGGTCGTTAAGGTCAATGATATCAATATCATCGGTTCCGCTCTGCTGCTCGAATTTTTTTTCCCCAGCATCAGGTTGAAGAAATCGCACGAAAGGGAGTCGCCCTGTCTGAAGCCTCGTTTGGTTTCAAATGGCTCAGAGAGGACCTACCCGATTCTGATGGAGCTGTTGGTATTGCTCCACGTCATTTGGTGTTGTAGTCTTGAGATAGACAAAATTGAATTTAAGGGGCTATTTAATATTCATTTCACCCCTATGTATGTACTGTGAATTCACCCAAGTACACACAACCTATTTAAAAAAAAAAACAACTAAAACATTTGTTTATATGTTTGTATGTACATGGAATAACTAATTGACATACAGCTCATTACCTGTCCATCTCAATAAGCTCTAAAAGATTTGTTTTAATCAAGAGATCAGTGTGTGCTGCCACAAGGATTTGTGAACTGTCGAGTATCGTGGCTGGGAAAAATAATTGCCTATATATATATATATATATATATTTGAATAAACAACGCGTTCGTGCGAATTTTTGTATTGTATTGCTTTGACCTTTTAGGAACTTGCCGCCTGTTCTATTTGTAAGTAGCTTAATTATGTGTTTATATTTAAATATATGTACATACATACACACATATATGTACGTAAAAATGTTTTTAAAAAAATTCCATATGATTCACACAATTTTTGAAATTGAATTGTGCTGTTCCAAATTGGTTTGGTTTTTTTTAATTTAAATGAAAAATGCAAAGATGAGTATTCTTCAAAACGACGGTTTGTTTGCGAAGTGCGAAGTGTTTTTGGCCATTGTAAAAATACACAAAAAGGCAATTCATTCATGAAGGCCTTGTGCGAAATACCATTACTTACATAGATATGCTTGTAGATATTTATAACAAAGTTCATGTGTAAATATTGACATACATAGTAGAAACATACAGACATATGCCCTGCAGCGAAACCTTAAACTAGTCAGAAAAATACTAGTATACAAGTATAATTTTCTGGCAGAACTCATACTACACTCAGAGAAAAAATCACAGTTATATCAACAGTCCTCTACTGTTGATACCAAAAACTGTTGAATTGACGGCAATCTGGTCAAGTAATGTAGATTTACAGTGAATTCAACAGATTTAACAATCATTTAACAGCGAAGACACTCTCACAACAGATTTCTGCAGTTAATCCAACAGAGTTCTGCAGTTAATCCAACAGACTTCTGCAGTTAATCTAAAAAATTTAAGTTAATCCAGCAGATTTAACACTCTCACAACAGACTTCTGCAGTTAATCCAACAGACTTCTGCAGTTAATCCAACAGATTTAACAGTAATTCAACAGCGAAGATACTCCAATTATCTACTGTCATAGAACAAAGCTGCAATTTGACGCCATCAAACATAAGTACGCGATGGCCTGATGGTTAGCATCTCCGTTCAGCAGTCAAAGCAGCGTTAGCTCGTTTCTCGGTGGAGGCAACAAAGCAACGCGGGAAAGTGGACAAAGCTGTAATTAGACGCTGGGAAGCATAAGTAAGCGATGGCATAATGGTTATACAGTAGATACCTGGGTCGAGTGTTCAAAAGCCCTGAGTTCCGATTCTCGGTAAATTCACAATATAAAAATTCTGAAAAAAAAAATTTTGTTTTTGTCTTGAAAAAAAAAAATAAATTATATGGACTTCACCGAGAACCGTACTCGGAATACCTAAAACAACAAAATTGTCTGTTAAAACAACAGCTAAAATTGTTCACGAACGATGGTTTTTGAATGTGAAATCTGTTGTTTTAACCTGTAATCCAGTTCGTTCTACTGTATTTTTTCTCTGGGTGTAGTCAGGAAATATCCATTTCATTCTACTATGCAACTAAATTTTTCTGGATGAAAAATACTAAATTCATTCGTTTCGTTTGCTTCTTTTTTCTCTTATAATTCATAGATGCTTTTTGGTGATACGGTAAATACAAATAGTCCCTGCTTTCTTAAAAATAAACATGAAAATAAAGGCAAATGATAAATTAAAGGGCAAGTCATGAAAATTCTGGTTGAAATCATACTAGTCCAGGTTCAATGCTTTTTGGACTAGTATGGGACTAATATATCGACGTGCCATACGAAAAATAACACTTTTCAAATTCTGTAAGAAGACTAACACTTTTATATTGTTTCTGACGAAAACTAACACATTTGGCTAGTACATTTTCTTCAAAGAAAACTGAAAGTGTTAGTTTTCGTCAGACACAAAATTTGAGTGTTAGTTTTCGTATGGCACGTCGATATTTCATTCTGGTCATTTTTAGACTAGTATGGGGACTAGTTCATTTTATGGAAATCATACTAGTCCAGGTTGAACTAGTATTGGACTGGTTTTTTACAACTAGTATAATTCTAGTATATCATGGCTAGTATATGACTGGTATGTTCTGGTCGACATTTCGTAGGCCATCAACACGTAAAAAATACTTATATGGAAAAAAGAAAAAACACTGACTAGTTGGGGCCGGTGCATATCCATATATTTGTTCTAATTTGCTCAAACAAGGAGAAACGTTTGTTAAGGTTGATTGTGATAATTATGCGTGTGCTGGGCGTCGCCTTTGCAACAAACAAAAAAAAACATTTTAGGCTTTAAAATACTGGGACAAGTCAAGGTGTTAAATATATAACAGCAAATAAATTTGAATGAACACACATAAATTTTGGGGCAAATTACTACGGGAATCCAGATACCTTTACTTAAAATACAATACATATACAACCGCTTAACTGAAATGTACATATACACGGTGAGCTTAAGCAAGGTATTATCGAAAATCGAAACAACCAAGATATTCTTTCATGATTGTATGTTTCTTAAGAATTTTAAAACTTTTTTTCTTGGGTACCACTGTTCCATGTTTAAATAGGGTTGTCTAACTTTGGCTGCTTTTAAATGGCGGCACTTTACACCAGTATCGTAAAACACTACCCTTAAGTAGTATGAAGCATTTTTAAACTCCGTCGCATGATAAAACCTTCGGATCTTTCCGAATGTATCTTAGAACACTACCCTTAAGTAGTACCACGCATACATAACTGTATCGTCTTATTACGCATGGCTGGCGGACCAAACCAGTTAACCGGCTGAAATTCGATTAAGTGAGCAAGGAAAGAGTCACGAGCCTCGAAGTGTCTGGCTGAATTTTTTGTCATAGGAGAAAGTGTGAAAATGCCCGGTACTACTTAGGAGTTGTGTTCTATGAGACATGTGGAAAGATCCGCCATTTAAAAACAGCCAACGTTGGACAAACCCGCTTAAGCAAGTGAAATCGCAGTAAGAATGAAGAAAAGTTCCGCGCTTTAAGGTGTCTGGTTGAATTTTTTGTCATGGGACGAAGTCTAAAAATGTCTGATGCAACTTAAGCGTTGTGTTCTAGGACGCATGTGTAAAGTTCCGCCATTTAAAAACAGCCAAAGTTCTACAAAGCCACTTAAAGAAGTGAAATCACAGTAAGAATGAGAAAAGTTCCCAGCTTTGAGGTGTCAGACAGGAAAATCCGAGAGCTTGGGGAGTCTGGCGGAAGTCCTGTCACTGGTACGGGTCTAAAAACGAGATAGATACCAACTCATAACGTTTTCTTTTCTCCACGAAAATATTGACATTTTAAATTCGCCCTGTGAAATTGCGGCACACTTTCGGTGACACTGGCGCCATATGAAATGTCAAAATTGTGTATGCCTATCGTTGCTGCTTTATCGTGGCTGATATACATGTGTTAGAAAGTGACAGATGGTATACTGTTTTTCTTTGTTATTGCCATTTATCCGGGCAAATAATCGCACCATCTACGACAGCGAGGGCAAGAAATGTTGCCTTTTTGCAATTTTATAGGGGAGGGTGGTTGAGAAAAGATAATGATTCCCTTTATGAAGGTAATGCCCATTTTACAGCAGAACATGGCTTTTAGCGGACATGCGGCGAGGGCGACATTTTCGTGCAGAAAAGAAAACGCTATCAGAGTGGTATGCTACGACAAACATGTGAAAATTATTCATTATAAAATAAGTAAAGGTGGGGTAATTTTTTGTCGACTTTGACCCTTGTTAGCTAGGGCCCTGTCATTGGCACAGCTTTGAAATTTTCATATTCATTCAAGATTCGGGAAGGACTATCCAGGAGCAATGGTTTCATCCATTATAAAATAAGTGATGTCTGGCAGTTAGTCTCAATTTATACCAAAATAGCCAAAAAAAAATATTTAGAAATACACTTTGCAGATATGGGTATAATTTTTCTGTATCTCGATGTCCCGACTTTGTACTTTTGACCTTGAGCGTCCAAGTTTGAAAAATCCTAAGTTGACCCATTTAGAGTGTCCCAATCGAGTCCAAATGTATGACCGACCCCCACTATCTTTGGAGGAGCGACTAACCCGTGCCAGTGGCACACCCCCCATACAATCATTTAAAAAAAATACCATTTTGGCACTTTACATGAAAATTTCAGCGAAATGGCTAAGTTTTTAATATTCTATTCATGTAAAGTGCCATCATTTTTTAAACTTTGGCGCTCAAGATCAAAAGAAAAAAGTCAGGACATCAGAATTGGTTTTAGAGGTATGCTTCCTTCGGCAAAATATCTTATTTTAAAATACGATTTTCCTTGTTACTTGGGCGATTTTGAAATCGACCCGCTTAATTACACCCCAATAATCCTGTAGGGCGCTTGAAACCACAATATTCGATTTTGGTTTGTGCTGCATATCTTGAAAACTTGAAGTCCCTTCTAAAACAATAAAATTGGCATAATTAAGTAGTGGTTGCCCCTCGATGATATATAACCAAAAAATATCATTCATTGCCAATTAGTGCCAAGAAAAGGACGTCAAAACCGGAAAACCGGATGAAATTTCCAAAAATTTCAACTTCCGGCTTAAAAAAACATATCATACTTATTTCAAATGAATAAAATACTATATTTATTACGAAAGTTTCAACAATTCTTTATCCAAAACCGTTGAGAATTTTGAGATCGGTTGAAAATTGGATTTTTAACGAATTTTGTTTACGAAGAAACTGAAAAAACGGTTTTTTTGGCCTTAAAACCAGATTTTGGAGGTGTTACAAATCTTGCAAAGGGCATTTCGTGTATAACTCGAACAGATGCACAATCTCTACTAGGACTCTTCAAAAGTGTAAAATGGCTGTAGCACTGTGTAATAGGCTTTGCGTGCAAAGCTTTGGCATGGTTTTTTTTCAAAATTTATCTAAGGTTAGTTGTTTTCCTTTAAGCTTGAATGATTTTGTTATTTATTGTTAGGCGCCACAACTGTTGCATATGTAGTACATATCAGTGGAATTTTGACAAAACAACTTATCTCCGATTTGACAATTTTTCAGGAGAGCGAAAAAACTGTTTTACATATGATTGATTTTGTACCAAAAAATTTTGTTATATTGATTTTTCCGCTACCATAACTTTTGCACTAAAGATCATAGAAACACGCTAGTGGGACACAATTATGCATAGTGAAGAAGAAAATCCTATACAATCAATATCTCAAAAATGTCCTATCTCGAGATATGTTGTTTTGTCAAATCTCCATGCATGTATGAAACAATTTGTGTATAGATCTCTATACAAGTTCTACAAGTTGTTGCGTGTTTATGGCCAATAAAGCAATCCATTCAATTGAACTCAATAACCAAGCAGAAAAACTAAAGCCTCAATTACATAAAACTTTGTGAAACTTTGACAGATGCGCGCCTCGTTTTTGAGCATTTGCCAAAATCTCGCTTCGCTTTACGTTTTACAAACTTTATATGAAAGTGGAACGTGCAAAGTTTCATGTAATTGGGGCTTAAGAGGCCAAAACACACAAGAATGGCATTTACATAAATTTACATGAAAAGTGAGATGAAAACTTTCGGAAGCCAATTTCCGTGCTAGACAACGTCTGCCGGGTCTGCTAGCATTTTTATAAAAAAATGCTAAGTACATACGTAGTTGATAAGGCCCTGTCTGAGCTTTACTTTAGAATAACAAACGAATAACAAAAGTCGAAAACCCTTCACCCACAACCACTTTGTAATAAAAAAATACATGTTGTATACTTTTAGGCGCCATTGATTGTATGAAAACAAAAAAAAAACTGACTTAATCCATACACTTTTAATAATTCACTTCAGCTGGCTATTTTGAAGGACTACAGTTCTCGGACATATAAAAATACGATTATAAACATACAAATGTATGCGCACAATGCCAACTCAAAGTCAATTGTAATTACTAATTTTATATTGCTAAAGCAAAATCTGTCTCTGATTTATTTGTTTTATATTAAAAAAAAAATAATTTTCCTTTGTGACTTACCATGTTTTCAGAGTTCTTTTTGTGATCCTTTGCAAATGTTGGCGGTCCATTTGCCATTAAATGTGGCTCTTGTAATGGTTTCATGGGCGGTGGTAATTCGAGGCCAGCTTCTTCTTCAGCCTCGTAATCGGCTTGTTGTGAGGTTGCCGCCGCCGTCGCCGATGTGCCATAATTACTACGCCCACCCGCTGTGGCTGATGATGTGGAGAGGTTCTTATCATCCTGTTCTGTTTGTTTTTGTGTTAACTAAGAAATTAAAAGAAAAGCAAGTAAATTAGATTATGAATATTAAGAGCTAATTGAGAGAGAGAAATGAGTAATAAGGAGAATGTAGAAAATTATATAGCTCTTTCGAATGTAATTTACGATTACGAAGGATTTTCAAAGGCTCAAGGCGATAGTAATATTGCCGGTGATATCACTCAAAAAGTGTGGTCGCGATCGGAAAAGATTAAGGCGTGTCGCACGGGGGTGTCAAAGTTATGATTGCCCTATGGAGACTTACGAATTTTTTATCTAATACCTAAGGGTATCGCAGGAGGGTTAAAGTTCAGACTTCCCCCTGGGACACGCCTTCGGTGTTTCCAATCGGAACCAAATTTTGTATGTGATATCTCCGAATAGCGTGCTATCGATTTTCAGTTTTAGAGAAAAAGAAAAATCATTTTTTATTTTCGAGTCTCCATAGGGAAATCTCAACCTTGACCCTTATCCGGCAAGCCTTAACCATCTCCTATCAGGCTAAAATTTATGTAGGGCCACCTAAGGTCACATTATAGAACTCGTTTCAAAAACTTCCAATTTTAGCTGTAAATGTAGCAGTTTGAGGTAATGCTAAGATGGGGCATTTTTTAAACGAGTTATGAATAATAAATTAATAAAATAAACCGATAAGCAATTATATATAAGTTTATACTTACTCTTAAGCTCTTCTCTGAGGATTTCTTTGTAAGTATTTTATCTGTTGGCGTTTTGTCGGTTTTGTTCTGTGAGTGTTTGCGTAGAGGAAACCATTTCGGCCTGTAAAGAAAAATATAAAACAAAATGTTGAATTAAGGAAAGGACACGTTATAAAAGTGATATATATTTTTAGATTTCATTAGTTAGTGTTATTGATTCCAAAACCTCCAAAACCAACTGTAGATGAACATATGATGAGAATTCTGAAAACAGGGTGTAACAGGTGCTCAAGAGACCGATCTATAATGAACATTTTAAACACAAAAACAGGTAAGGAAGTCTAAGTTCGAGTAAACCGAACATTAAATACCCAGCGGTAGTTTTAATACGATTTTCGAAATTTTCCATTTTGGAAGTAGTTGTGGTTGGGAAGCGATTTCGTCCAATTACATCAGGTATACTTCCTATTATGTTAGCATACCTTATACCAAATTTCATCGTTCTACCCTAATCAGTTTAAAAGTTATGACTGCTGAAATTTTCAAATATGCCTCACTGAAAAGTGGGCGGTGCCACGCCTACTTATAAACATTTATCAAAAAATTATTAAAGAATGACTAGGGAGTTCATCCTGCCAAACTATTTAATTTTAGCCATTTCCGTTACTGAATTATGTCAATTTAGGTGATTTTCGAAGTTTTTGATATCGAAAGTGGGCGTGGTTGGAGGGCGATTTTATACAGTTTTATAAGATATACTCCCAACGATACTAGTATGCTGGTGCCAATTTTCATCTTTCTATCGTTATCAGTTTAAAGATTACGAACAGTCGAATTTTCAGAAATGCCTACCTTCAAAGTGGGGGTTCCACGCCCACTTTAAAAAGTTTATCAAAAAATCATTATATAATGACCAGGGGGATTCACCTATAAAATTATATAATTTTAGCCATTTCCGTTACCGAATTATGTCAATTTAAGTGATTTTCGAAATTTTCGATATCGAAAAAAGGGGCGTGGTTATCATAAAAACTTAAACTTAACTTAAACTTAAAAACTTTCTTCCTAAATCTAAAGAATTGTTTCCTTAAATTGAGGAAAAAAGTCTATAAATTAAGGAAGCCATGTCTTTGAAGCCAAATAAGGGAAATTTTCCCTTGAACTAAGGAAACTCTTTTTTGAGTGTAGCACCGTGATGTGGACAAAATTATAATACCCTTATACTAGTATTAGTACGCTTGGTATAAAAATATATTTGGCTCAGTCTAATATGTATGTTTGTTTGTGACTTTAATGGCACGTGTTGGCTTTGAAATAGGTATGATAACCGATATTGATACAAATTGCATAAACACGTAGCGTGAATAGAATATTGAAAAAAATGTACAAAAAGGCAAGTTGAAAAGGGTAAACTTAAGCTAATCCTCAAATTCTTTATAGCCAATTTTATAATTTTCCACTACGTAAAGGATTCAGTGAATTTTAGAACGAAAAAAAGTATGTATAGCTTGGCGATAGTAAGAACAAGGCAAAAATATAGAGCTCTCAGGTAATATTTACTATAAATAACAGAATAGCACAAAATAGCACACCCTCACAAACATCATGTTAAAATCGCATGACCATCACATCACATCGCATCATCAAGTTGTAACATATTTTGTAGCCGAACGCTCCAACACTTTTTCTTATATAGAACAGAAGTGTTGAAATAGAATTTATAATTTATGAACATAATTATGTGTGTGTAATAATGTATATTAAATTTGTTATTTTACTTGTGTGCATAAGCGTCACATCAACATACTGCTTAGTCATTCGTTCAATTATTATTTTGTGTACACACAATTAAACGGAAGAAAAGAAAGGAAGTCATAAAGACGAAAATATGTTGCATGGAAATGAAGAACGGAATAGGATGGTTGACCGCACCGTTTCATTATCATCAACAATATTTCCCCACAATTATGTACACAGAGCCAACAATGCCTAATAAATTAGAACAAAAGTCATAAGATATCTCTATAGATTTTCTTCAAGAAGATGTGCTTCTTATTATTGTAGAGAGAGTCTTTTTAATTTTATTAAGAAGATTTTCTTTTTAATATTTTAAATGAAAAATAAAATGATATTGCCCTCACCGAGAATCGAACTTACAATTTTCGGAATGATAAACCCAGCTGTTAACCATCAGGCCATCGCTCACTTTTGATTGCCAGCTTCTAATTACCGATATGTGTAGAGTTGTTAATGTTTCAAAGGAAAATCTTATAAATATATTTAAGAAGATTTCTTTTTAACATTTCTAATTAGGAAAAAAAGAGAGAGAATCGAACTTACAATTTTTCGATTGCTAAACCCAGCTGCTAACCATCCGGCCATCGTATACTAATAATTGCCAGCGTCTAACTACACCTTTGTACTAAATGTATAGTTTTTTTAATAAGAATTTCTTCTTAGAACCAAAAAGATTTCCCTACAGTTTTTTCTTCGTTTGCACCGTTGCGACTACCCCTTTGCTCAAAAACGAATCATGAAGACAATCTTATTAATTTTATTAGGCATTTTTGGCTCTGTGTACATAAATATGTATGCAAACAACGGTATGGACAGAAACGCCAACACTAGAAAATACAGACTTATGTATATGTAAATATTAGTAAAAGGATAGTGATATTAGTGCACAGTAGGAAAAAATTTGCCAATATTGAAAATCTCTACAAAAAACTCCAAAATAACACAAGCATGATTAAAATTTTGGTAAATCTTATTTGAAAGTTTATTGCTCTCGCAAAATTTGAAATTTAAATTTTTGACATAAACATATATTTTTGCAAGTTATGATACTCTTTCCACTGATATAGGTTTTAGGTTAATATTCCTTCAATTCCTCTTTAAAAATTTCCAATGTAAATTTTTTAAAATTTTCGTTGTGCTAGAACCATGAATGTGTAGCAAATTTGTTACGTATACGCCATGGTGTATGTAGTTCAGTACAATAAATTCTTGTTTCTGGCTCAACGAAAATTTTTAAAAATTTAGAAATTCAATTCTTAAACATTTCCGTTCCGCCAGAAACATGAAAGTAAAGAACATTCGTTTTTCGGGCACAATTTTCAGAGATTGAACTACACATTCATTAAAAAGGCATTGCAAATTTCCGGGGGTTCCTTGTACTCTGAAAACCCAGGATTTTCGTGAATCGTAGAGAAATGAGAGATTAGTAACATGAGCCTATTAACTCAAATCTGGAAAATTTTCAAATTCATGCCTCTGGCAAGTGAGTGACGATATGTACATTTTTGCACTTGAAGTACGTGGTTAAAAATTTGAACCTAAATTTTAAACTTTTTGGAACTACCAGTTGGACTAGACCAGTTTTCAAGAAAATTGGCTAAATAAATTGGGTTTCAATTATAAACCAGAAATGTTTTACCAATTTTTTAAAGATAAATTAAATTTTTTGTACGTTGGCCGTTGGCGGGGATTCGAACCAAGACTCCCCGCCTCATGCCCGTTCTGCCCAACCACTGAGCTAATAAAATTTAATTTTCAAACCAAAAAAGTCTTAATTTTAAACCGAAAAGTTTTAAGAATAAAATAAAATTGAAAAAATGTGGCACTTGGCAGGATTCGAACGAAAAACGCCCAGGAGTCACAGCCGACTGCTCTACCGCTGAGCTATGACGCAAATGAAGTTTTTGTGGACAATATTCAATTACATTCAAACAAACCAAAAAAAAAAAAAAATTGGAAAAAATTATTCGCATCGGAATTAATTCGAAATTTTCAATTTTCCTACATGGTATAGGTACACGCTTTGAAAAATTATTATGCCTTTGGCTAGTATCTTATAACCTCCAAAACACAGACACACACAAATGCACGAACATTATATTTTTCTATTTTTATTCTTCTTCTTATCCAATCCATTGTCCTCTCAAAACACGATCCATTTGGTTTGAAGTAATATTTACACCACGTGTACGAAGTCTTCGCCTTCTTTAGTTACACTTATTTATACACATGCCTGCTTACACACAGTGATGGCTATATAAAAATTATCTTTACATATAAAATTGTAATAGATTATAATATACCGACATTATAGATACAAAAAAAAAAAACATTCTTTGGTCTTTCTTCGAGTAATAGAAGTTCAGTTTTGAGAATATAAGCTTGTTTGGTTGTATTTTTGTAAGTTTGTTCTTGCATCATTCAAAAACTATTGCAAAGAATTGAATGAC
Source organism: Campiglossa producta (assembly GCA_964058755.1). Lineage (NCBI taxonomy): Eukaryota > Metazoa > Arthropoda > Insecta > Diptera > Tephritidae > Campiglossa > Campiglossa producta. The sequence goes on along the minus strand of CAXKVI010000002.1, from coordinate 21,121,529 downwards.
ATTTTGATAGAAGCCAATATAGCAGAATAGTAACGCGGACTGAGTTGAGAATTTTTTTTTTTTCTATATTTAAAAATAAAAGTGTTAGGATAGGGTTAGGGTAAGGGATAGGGATACATGCAGACAAATACATTTTTGCCAGGACAACGTCTGCCGGGTTTGCTAGTCTGAATATAAAAATCATGGCCTTTTAGATTTAGCGTTCGCTTCAAGAAGTAAAATTTCTCACACGTTCACCACCTTCTATTTAAAAAAAAAAGTTTGTTATCATAATCGCACCAAACTACCTATATCTTAACCCCTACCCCTTTCTTCGGGAAAAAATTAAGTAAATAAAAATAAATTCAATGAAATCAAAATGATAGCAAAAGAGTAAATAACGCTAGTTCAGAACGCGAGTATAAATGCATGTAGGTGGGTAAGTATCGCCAAGTTTGTGAATCATACAGTTGGTTTACTGATATGATTTTATTTTGTAATTTTATACCCAGCTGTATTAGTATGTAGAGCATAACAACTATTGAAATCAATGTTTTTGGAATGAATAGAGAATGGCGATTAGCTCAAACTTGATTAGTTAACTTTTCAAAAAAACTAAGATTAGATATAAATTTATTTACTTCAATTAAATTATGGATTAATCACATTTTGATTAATTATTACATAATTTAGAATATTGAACAATCACAACTTGATTAACGAGAAAACTAAAAAGTGTATCTTCACTCATTTAATAAGGTAATCAAAGATTTCAATTCTCAGTTTTGTGTAATGATTAATTACTCTGGATCCGATTAATCAGAGAATTATTTAATTAAAAATTCGATAAAATGGTTAATGGCAGACGCCTATAAAAAATAGAGATATTTGAACTAAATTTAGGTTACGTTACACTGAAGGAATTTTATTATTGGAAATGATAATCACGCCCCTATTTTCGATATCGAAAATTGTGAAAAACATATAAAATGAGATATATCATTGTGAAGCTAAAATGAGGTACCAACATTTTCAATATTGTTTGTTCATGATTTTATTAAAAAAAAAAAATAAAAACGGAAAATTTTTCGACTTCGAAAATTTCGAAAAGCATATTAAATTAAAAAGCTCATTGGCTGGTGTATCTAAAATGGTAAAATTTGATAGCTGGCAATATTTTCTGCTTTATTTTGTTCACGATTTTTGTAAAATGAAATGAATAACCACGGAAAATTTTTCGACATCGAAAATATCGAAAAGCATATACAATTAGAAAATTAATTGACTGATGTATGTATCTAAAATGGTAAAATTGTCCATTATTCGACATCGAAAATATCGAAAAGCATATTGCCCTTTTTTCGACATCGAAAATTTATAGAAGCTTATAAAATGAGGTTTGATAGCTGGCTACGTTTTCTAGATTATCTTGTTTACGATATTTGTGAAATGAAATGAAATACTTAACCACGGACAATTTTTCGACTTCGAAAATTTCGAAAAGCATATAAAATTAGAAAATTAATTGACTCTTGTATCTAAAATGGTAAAATTTGATAGCTGACTCGACTTGGTTATCCTCTTATTGATTTTTGCAAGTCGAATGATAACCATGCCCATTTGTCGACATCGAAAATTTCGAAAAGCTTATGAAATGAGATAACTTCTTCGCTGATATAGGTAGAATGTAATAATAGGATAATGCTGCTAAAAAGATTTTAAATTGACTCACTATTTTTCGAAATCAAATGATAACCACGCATTAATTTTCAAAAGTTTCGAGTTTGACTGATAACGGTACTACGTAACGGCAAAAACTAATCTAGATAGATATAGAGTTTTATACATGAAAGTTCTTAGATTGAAAATAGGAAATGATAAAGGCATGTCCGTCCATCTGTCCGTCCGTGTACACGATACTAACTAATGGCGGCCATATACCAACAGGTCATCATAACCTCTAACGAGATTTTTAGCCGAGCTTCTCTTTCCAACTTGTGGTGTGTTGCTTTTGAGTTTTTCCTACAAGTTGGCGGGACCTACAGTTTTTTGCCGACTCCGAACGGCACTTGCAAAGCAAATGAATTTTTTGCTGAGAAGCTTCTCATGGCAGAAATACACCCGGAGAGTTTGCCAAACTACTGCCGAGGGGCGACCCCGTTTAGAAAAATTCTTTTTCTAAATAATTTTTGATGTTACTTTTGCCGGGCATCGAACCGACACGACTTGGTGTAGAAGGCCGAACACTTAACCGCTACACCACAGCGGCCGCCAACGATACACGATAGCTTAAGTAAAAATTAAGATATGTGCATGAAATTTGGTATATAGGTTACTTTCTGGCCAAAGTAGGTTGCTGTTGAAAATGGGCGCAATCGTTTAATAACCCCGCTCCGTTTTTCGATATTGAAAATTTCGAAAATCACATAAATTGACATATGCCACTTGAGTAAAAATTGAGACATTTGCATGAAATTTGGTATACCTACAAGTTACTTTCTGGCCAAGGTAAGTTACTTTTGAAAATTAGCGAAATCGGATGAAAACCGCACCCCCTTTTTCGATATCGAATATTTCGAAAATTACATAAACTGCATATCTCTGTAGCTGGAATGGTAAAATGATATAATTTTATAGATGAGTCCCCCTGGTCATTCTTCTATGATTTTTTGATTTAAGGGAGGCATTTTCGAAAATTCGACTGTTCATTACTTTTAAACTGATGACGGTAGAACAAATAAATTTGGCACAAAGCTTACTAATATCGTTGGGAGTATACCTGATGAGCTTGCATAAAATTTCCCTCCAATCACGCCTACTTTCGACATCGAAAATTTCGTAATTGACATAATTTGGTAACGGAAGTGGCTAAAATTATAACTTCGACTATAGAAACTTTAGAACGGCTTACAATACACCCAGTAAAAATGCCCGTCACCACACAACTACATTGATCAATTTAAAGTTCGTTTTTACCCGAATTTAAACTCTCTTACATGTTTCAAGTGCAATTTTTGTTTGCATTCGTTTTTTTTTTCTTCCACTTTGTTATGATTCAGTGCAATTACTAACACAAAGTTAAAACGGAAATCAACTTTAACTCAATCAATTTACAAACACAACGGCGTTGGCGTTTCCTACCAGGATTTGTATTTTTCCTTGCGACTTAATGGTTCCACATCTGCTGCAGCAGCCTCAGCGCAACAAAAACATAAAAAATGTTCGGAATGATCACAGCTCAATGACTTGGACATGATTGGTTTATCGTCAGATTTGAAGGCACGTAAAATATTATTATTCATTGCTGACAAATTGATTTAAAAAGTCAATATATTTATGGCAGTTTTTTTTACTGATATCCGGCGCTACTATGTGGTAGTCTAACGGTAATCGTGCTAATTTAATAAAAAGTCGTTTGGATAAAAGTGGCACAATTTTGCACTTGACCGTTGAATAAAATATTTTTTTTATAACAATTGATCCGATTCATGTGGATATGTATTTGAGTTTGCCCTGACGCGTATGAGTAATAGTCGAGCATACTCGTATTCCTGCCGCAATATTTACAATAATTTGTATATGTTATTTCTATAGCGAAAAAAAATTGAAGCGTTTATTTCCTTTAAGAGCGTTCTACTGCGCGTAATGAGAGCGACCAACTGATTTTTCAGACGCTAGAATTCTTTGAGTCCAACGTCAAATTGAAAGTAGCAGCGAAGAAAACAGCGCTAAGTACAAAGCAAGGAAGGTGGCGTCTTCGTCAGCGTTGGCGTTGCACAGTGGGACGAACGGTTGTGCCAAGTATTCACATTTTTTTGAAGTTAACTTCTTAGGCGGCGATGTGAAGTTTTGATTGAGAGTGAAGTTCGAGAAAATGGATGTTGAAGCAACGGAAATAAAAATTGTAGCCGACTTTAAGGCGTAGGAGATTTTCACACGATGTTTAGCTGTGGAAATCAAATAGAAGGTAAAATTCTAGGATCTAGCTAACATTGCACAAATTGTAATAGTTGGGCCGAGCAGAATTCATGGGTGTGGCCACTTAGGGCGATTTACGGGGTTGACAACTATCCCAATTTCTTTTAAATATAGAGCTAGATATGCCAATATGGGTATTAATATGAAAATGCTCTTTGTGAGGGTTCTATAAAGAGTTTGGCCTGCCTCTGTCCTAGGCTGCTAAGCCAATGCTGCCTAAACTGTTTATTTTCCCAGTTGCTTATGGTCTCCTTTACGTAGGCCTTCGTGAGTCCACAAAGGGGTCCCGGACCATAAAATGCTGTTAGAGCACCATCTTTTGCCAGGTGATCTGCTTTTTCGTTGCCGTCATGCCCTTCATGCCATGGGACCCAACCTAACAAAACTTTGTTTTTGGCCACCAGATCATTAAGGACTGCGACGCACTCATCGACAAGCTTCGAGGTTATAGTGTAAGACTGCAAGGCACGTAGGGCGGCCTGACTGTCCGACATAATGTAGATTCGCCTAGAGCATAGTTTTCTTCGGAGGCATCCTCTACCACAGATATCTATTGCGTGGATTTCCGCTTGAAAGATAGTGGAGTAGTTACCCATCGGTACCGATTTCCTGTATTTTGGCCCATGTTTTCCCATTTTCCAGCTTCGATCCATCCATATCCCAAATCTCCAAATCGGATTCAGCATAAGAACTCCCTGTGTCCCAGAGCACTCGATCTACGATCGAAACTTCAAAGTTTTGAAGTCTTAATGCAGCGGGTGTGGTCTTCTTCTCTATCAGAATAGGGAAAGGAGGTATTCCCACAAGAGCACTTAAACATTAGCAGGGCACGTTCTCATTGCACCTATTAGAACGTAGTGTACGTTTTAAATCAATATCTCAATCCGTTACGGAGATATCAACCAAAACATGAATAAAATTTATCTGAACTTTTCTTACTTGAATAACTAAATGTTACTCATACGCCGTGTATGACCTACAAAAGGTGCACTATAATTGCAAAATTTCAAGTTATACACAATACTTTTTGCTAGGAAACATATTGTTTAGCAATCTAATAAAATACTTTTGAAATTCGAATGTCCTTTTCTCGTGAATACGTTTTTTCACTATCCGTGTAAAGGATCCTGTTGTCCTTATACAAATTCAAAGGTGTAGATTCGTTACACAGTCCTTTATGTATGGGTAACATATTAAAATTATATAATTTTCGAAGCCTTAATGGAATTTTTTGCGAACTTAGAGCTGCTAGATAAAACTTAAATTAAAAAAATAGGCACGGGTTACCGTTATTCTAGAACAATGAAACTTCGCACACATGTTATTTAGGCTAAAACGCACTGATATAGAGGGTACGCATATAAAATGTCGTTCCATAAACATAACAGAGGTTTGTATTATGGCACGATTATAATCATCAAAAAATCATAAAAATTAGTTTATTCGATTAATCGCACATCCCTAATAGGAAATGTTATTTGTGTTACTTCTTCATTTATCGCTAGCTTCTTAGTTTTTGACACAAGTTGCTTCAAAATACCCCACAGTGCGCCTACATTTACACCAAACTAAAGAATCAACAAACCCGAACATACAGACACACACACATACACCAACAATAAAAGCAGTATAATTTACCGTTTAAGTATAAAAATGTAACCATTCAAGCTCATTTTACATACTTGTATTACAGTAGTATCTATTATTATTATTGTGTTGGTTTTGGGGGGTTTTTTGCGTTGGACACTTTTGCTCAAATCAAACAGTGAATGTACCTAGTAAGCAACTAACTTGAGTGCATAGAAAATATTTAAAACAAAATATATAATAATAATAAATAATAGCCAAGTGGTTATGTCGCATAGGACAATTGATGCAAAGGCAAGGCATTCGAATATCTATGTACTTATTTTATTACAGACACTGTATGTAGATACTTTAGACCGTTTGAGGAAAAAAGTTTTTGGCGTTTTTTTTCTTGCATTTCTAAAAAGTGTCTTTATGTTGGGCTGATGAATACGATCCTAGTCTTAGAACAGTGAAAACTTACTTTCGGATTAAAAAGAAACAATGCTGAAGAGAAATTTGCAATGACAAAACTGGTAATTTTCTGTTTGTATTTGTAACGTTTTTTTTTCTGCAACGGTCTAGTGTAAACATGCATGATGATAAAGCAGTGATCGGCAAATACTTTCCTGGGAGTCAAACGTTGTTCGGCCTTCATACATACACGATAGGATTTTTACACGTATACCTACTATCCGATTGACTTGGGCAGTTCATGAACTAATTAGTTCATTGCACAAGGTCATGGAAGTGATCGCGGTAACTAGTTCTAAATTTCAAAAGAACTACTTGAAGTATAAAAAATGTTCTTCAAATTTATAGAATTCATTGAGAATGGGAAAATACAGGGAAACCAAAACGCGTGCTAAAGTAAAGTGTCTGCCAACCAGGGCTAGCCATTAGTGAAAACAAATTAGTACTGTGTAATACCAAAAATTACTGTGGGTAAGAGTAGGCATCGAAATAACAATGTATAATTAGATATTTTTCGACACGAATAAGCAACTCCAAAATGGGTAGAAAGAGAACCTCGCTGAACAAAATTGCCCACATTTTATCTTTTTTTTAGGCCAAAAGGTACCTTTAGCAATTATCTCCTAAGGGAAACAAATACGAATAACTGAACTAAATGAACTAGTTTATTTTAGTGAGCTAATTCGAAATCTCTGATCACTATAATGAACTAAAATTCCCAACCCTACTATCCGATCTTTTTATCCTTTCTTTTTGTCGATCTCTGAAATCCTGAGAAGTATCGCAATTCACAGCTCACACCCTTAGTCTTCTTCTTCTATATATATAAAATTGGATGTCTGTATGTATGTAATTTTCAGGATAGACTAGTGGGAGTCTGGAGAGTGTTTCTGTGAAGTTTTTTTAGGGAAGTGGTCCCAGGACTGACTTATTCTAAACTGTCGTTGGATTTACTTGAAATTCGGTATGTAGGTAGCGTTATGCTTAGGTTAAAGTATGGTATGATTGTTTTTCTGGGAAGTGGACGAGGGACCGTTCTATTCTAAACAAGCGTATTTATGGCTCGATTTGCTTAACACTTGATGTGTAAGTAGCTATGTATATGCTTAGATTAATATATAGGATACATTCTTCCGGAAAGTGGACCCAGGACTGACTTATTCTAAACTATCGTATAGATGGTTGGATTAACTTGAAATTTGGTATGTAGATTGCGTTATGCTTAGGTTAAAGTGTGGGATAATTTTTCTTCCATTAAGTTTACCAGGGCCCGATATATTCTAAACAATCATATTTATGACTCGATGAGCTTGATATTTGGCGTGTAGCTGGCGTTTCACCTTGATAAAATATGAGATAATGTATCTTCCGAGAAATGGTAAAAATGGTAGAATCTTATTCAGGTGTTTTTCCTTGGCGAAGCAACGCACGCCGGGCATTTCTTGTTTGTTATAATAACGATATGGATGACAAATCGCTACGATTATCAGTAACAAACTTGCCCATCCTCTTCTTTTAATCAATACAACGCCAACACTTGAAATATTAAAATTTTGAAACGCAGTTTCTTTAACATTTTAAGGGTCGACGAACTCTGCAAGCATCTAGTACTTCGTCTGTGTCTTCCTGCTGCAGTTGCTATGATTTAATTTAATGAGTTTATATCTATTCAACGCATTTTGCAATTACTTCCACTTTTATCACACATTTGACCGCTTTATGCTTTGTTTGTAAATAGAAGTACGAAACCACATTTTGGTTAAAGAGGGCAAGTAATAAAAATCGTCTAAGGTTTGGTAGAAAATAGAAATTTATACCCAACATGTAAATTCACTGGATTTAAAAATTTGTGGAGTTAGGTAATTTATCGAGGTTTGACATTGGTATGATGCATTTCGAAAAGAGTTGTTGGAACGCTTGAAACAATGGAAGATTCCCCGGAGATTGAGAGTCTACAAGGGATAAGAGAGAGAGAGAGTGGGAGAGTGGGAGGAATGACATAGAGATAGAGAGAGAGGGATGAGATAGAGAGAGAAAGAGAGAGAGAGAGAGGGGATGAGATAGAGAGAGGGATGAGATATAGAATCTACAACTAGAAAGTGCGATTAGATTAATATCTTTAACACATTCATAACCATTCTTTCTTTTGATTAATCGAAGTTATTATTTAATTAGGACACCTGAGTAAGACTACCATTTGAAATCTGGTTGAGAAATTTCACTTTTTCGAATGATCAAATTAATAAGATTGAAAGGATCCCACAAATTTTTGGGGGATGATAATGAAAGGGAAATTTTGAGTGATAATAAAGTATTACTAAAAAAAAAATATATGCTGTAACGGTGAATCCTGAGCCTGTCCTTGTTTTCAGAAAGTTCTTCTGTTTTGGGTATAAAAATGATTTTCATGAAGTTATACGCAACTAGACCCAAATAGTGTTTCTATGCAATATACACATAAATAACAAAAGAAAAGAAATTAAATAACAAGTACGATAACAAAAATGTGACTGGAGCATGACGCCAATATGAAGGTGATAAGACGTAAGCATACACAACAAGAACTTGTACATAATGAACACGGCAGGTAAAAGGAAAGGTTGTTAATACTGGAACAACTAGTAGCTATTCCAAGCCCTACAATAAATCTTGCCTCTTAACAAATCGTTGGTAGCGAAGCTTTCGCTAATTTATTCTAATTTCGCCGTAGGCTTGTTAATCCTTGTTGGAATAAACTCAATATTTTTTTTTTCAGTAAGAAAATTTTAGTTCTGAACTGATATTTCATTTGACTATATTGGCGATTCCTTCCTGGGATAATACCTCCATATACTGCATACCCGTGCCCACAAACAAAAGTATTCGCCCATGCGATAGCTATTCAAATGTATAAAAAACCCAACTTAGATAATAAGTTGTTTATGCGCTTGGCTTTTTGTTTCACATTTCCATTAATTTGAAAATTCCGGTCTTTAACTATTAAACTACTCAAGGATGATTGAAATGCATGTGGGTATACACAGGCGTACATATTATGTAACAAATAATACTAGTATTCCTAAAAACATACAAATTGAACTCTGCGTAGTACATACATACCAGAGAACTGCAATAAGTCACATTTTCATGAACTTTGTTGACTCACCACAGAAAGAGTCTTGGTGTGTATGCAGAATACGGTCCGCGCTCGCACCAATATTCACCAATACACATCTTCTGAGTCATACAAAGCAGTTGGTGCTAAAATAACTTGTTGAGCCATGTGTTGAGCGTAATGACTCGTGTCATTTTGGTTGTTTGTATGTACAAATGTACAAACATATGTATTCTGTTACTTGCGTATACCAACGACGCAATAGGGAAGTATGTACATAAATACAATGCACATTGCGTGCGCTGATGCTGAATATTAAATAATGAGCCCGTGGGTGCATACACAAAACAAGATCTAACTGGTGGAGTGTTAGATTCTTGTGGCACACGCATGTATACAAACACTTCAATGTTATCTCTCTTTGTGTGTTTGTTATTCATGGTGTTATTCTGCAAATGACAAAGCACACATTTGCACCAATTTTTATGGCTCATGATTAAGTAGGTGCACACATGTTATTTTGTACGAAAGCCGATCTCTGATACATACCTACTTTAAGAGTATATACCCAGTAATAGACTTAAACAATATTTACCACGCATTTATTATAGTTTAAAGAGGTTTAATAACAGTACAACAAATTTGGATTTTTTTCTTGCAAAAAAAGTAAATATTGTATTTTTCTGATAGGGGACTTCGTAAAGAAGACTTTTTTGAGCAAAGGTAAATTCCAGCACGTCTGGGTTACCAATTTCGTTCTAACACTTTATATCATCATCACTAATCCTTCTATCACTTTTTTATGCCAACAAACTATGAAGTTAGATTCCGGCTGGAGGTATATTAGAGAACTAGCCCCATTCTGCACTCTCTAACATTAGACGACGACTCGAGAAAAACTAGCGAATCCATACTTCTATAGTAAACTTCTAATACCATTCTCTAATGTGATTTGTGTGTTTGCCTAGTTCTCTAACCTATACCTAATCGAATTCTAATGTAGTGATATACTGTCACCCTCGAATAGACAATAGTTTGAGAATGCCCTAGTTATCTAACGTGAAGACAAGCATTTCTTCAACGTTAGAGACTGTGTTTGTTGGGTACCAGTAGGTACCACGATAGCCATCTAATTTGTAACTCTTCAAGATTCGATGTCGTTATACAGAACTACCCAGCTTCGGTATGCACATTATAATAGGCTGAACTTTTATTAATCCAGACTAAGCTCCCGACGTATACTAAGACGCCGTAGAAGGGATTGATGGCATTTCGAGCGGACTTTTTCAAAGAATTATATACATTTAATAAGAAGATAAAAGGCTGGATATACAGAACAAAATCATCATTATCATTAATCATTACCACTTAACGATCTAGGCGAGTTTGGTCAATCGACATACCATCCCTATTGGAAACACCAAGGGAGGTCAACTTATCCTCCAAATATTTATCCTACTCTTTGTTTACTCCCATAACAAGATCTATCAAGTAAAGCTGTCGCATTATGCTCTAAATCTCCGAGAGGTTTGTAGTTAAATTTCGCCGTTGGTATTGCGAGAAGGACCATCGGAGCACTTTTTTTTACGAAAGCTTAAATAGTTGCCCTATTGCCTTTCGATAACGCATGTATGTGCTAATGAACTATATACAACAGCGGGTCAAGGGCTTAGAATATACACGCGATAGGAATGCTTGTCGAAAAAGGCGACTAAAGCCCACGTCTCAAAGGTGCATTGGGCTCAAATTTGGGTCTCGAGCGTACCGGATCCATATCCGGAAACGCACTGTCGAAACCATTGGCATTGAGGATTAGGTGAACAGCTGATTTTTATTTCTGTATCAATTTTAAATGTTTGGTGTTCATCTTCCGGTCGCTAGCCTATGTATGAAGGATTTGTTTTCATTTTGCTTGTAATTGCTGTTTAACTTTGTTCATTTTTTTAAGAGTGTTGCCAGCGGCCCCATAGATCTTAAGATCAGTCAAACAAGTTGGATTCATCACACAGACACGTTGTGCTCTGTTTACCAAATGATTTAGTCGTCGCTTGGCAAGGGGCGAAACCACATCGCGTGGGGGTGTCGCTTGTTTGGTCAGCGAATGTTAAAAATATAGTTCGGACGATCACAGAGCGTGTATAAGCGTTCTCACTTATACACCTGCATTTACAAATCTGCCGACCCATGCTCTAAAATCCGCTCAAATTCATTCATTTCATTTTTGGAAATTAACTATGAGGATTATCCTCAGCATGATTTTTGTTCGCTGGCGAGGTCAGAACTTACGGCGCTTAGGCCAAATGATATCAGTTCCCAAAAGCAGTATCCAGTGTGGTTAAGCTCTGCTGCCTGAACTATCTACCCCACCATCAAGTTGAAGAGAACGAACGATAAGTTATCGCCTTGTCTAAAGCCTCATTTGGTTTTGATTGCCTAGGAGAGGCACTTCCCAATTCTAAGAGAGTTGTTGAATAATATAACCACTTCATGTTATTCCCATATTTTCATTTTTATACCCAGCGTACTAGTACTAGTACAAGGGTAAAATAATAATTTTGTCCACATAACGGTTCTACGTAACGGCACAAAATAATCGAGATAGATATAGAGCTCCATATATGAAAGTTCATAGGTTGAAGAGAGGTGAGGATTAAGGCATGTCCGTCCGTCTGTCCGTGTACACGATAAATTGAGTAAAAATTGAGATATTTAGATGAAATTTTGTATACAGGTTACTTTCTGGCCAAGGTAGGTTGCTATTGAAAATTGGCGAAATCGGATGGTAACCACGCTCCCTTTTTCGATATCGAAAATTTCGAAAATCACATAAATTGACATATCTCGGTAACTGAAAGGGTTAAAATGATATAATTTTATAGGTGAATCCCCCTGGTCATGTTATTATGATTTAAAAAAAAGGTTAAAGTGGGCGTGGCACCGCCCACTTTTAAGGGAGGCATTTTTGAAAAATCGACTGGTAACTTTTAAACTGATTACGGTGGAATGATGGAGTATACCTGATGAAATTTTATAAAATCGCCCCCCGACCACGCCCACTTTCGATATCGAAAATTTCGAAAATCACCTAAATTGACATAACTCGGCAACGTAAATGGCTAAAATGATACAATTTGGTAGGATGAACCCCCTAGTCAGTCTATTATGAATTTTTGATACAGGGAGGCATTTTTGAAAATTCGACTGGTCATAACTTTTAAACTTATTACGGTAGAATCACGAAATTTGACACAAGGTATACTAGCATTGTAAGGAGTATACCTAATGAAATTGGACGAAATCGCTTTCCGACCACGCACACTTTCAATATGGAAAATATCGAAAATCACAAAAATTGACCTAATTCGCTAAGGTAAATAGCTAAACTAGTATAAACTTTTAGGTAAATTCTCCTAGGTCATTTATCATTGTTATCCCTTTCTGAGAACTACCGCTGGGTTTTTAATGTTCGGTTCACCCTAACTTACGACTTCCTTACTTGTTTAAGAGTGCTTTTGCCTAGCCAAGAAAAACAAGTTGTAGCGATCCAATTATTAAGTTCCCTCAAAGCGACAACGAATAGTTTGCATACAATTAGCGCTCTTTGCCTCTTTATAAAACTTTCAAGTGAATTTCAATTGCAACTTAATAACACTTCATTATGTTAACTTTATCCTGCAGACACAATTCTTGTTGTTTTTGTTTTGAATCTAACACAAATGAAAAACAATTTCTTCTTTGACAACCAAACAGATAAACTTACCCGCTAAAACCACGTCGCTTAGTTGATGAAGTCAATGGGTCTGGTTTGCCACGATTGTTAGCTAAAAGAAAATAATGAAAGTTATAAACTTACATATTTTAGATTTTAAAGAAAATCATTAAAAACTCACTTTGTTCCTGCATAACATCATTCGTCTCCTTGCGCGCCGAACTGTTCTTCTGTGCGCTTGGCGATGGTTTAAGTATTGAAACTGGCACCAAACCTTCCTGTACTGCAGCATCATCGCTTTGTGGATTTAGGCGTACTAAACAGAAATCTGGTTCAGCAGCAGAGGGCGCTTCCACAACTTCCACCTGTTGACCCTTACTAACACTCAATTCATTCGAACCGGGCGTTGCAATATAATCGGCGACTACCCAAGTGCCCTCATGACTGCCAATCTGCAAAGCAAAAGAAAAGAGTAGACAAAGTTAATAAGATCCAAAGGTAGCATACAATAAGTGAGTTAGGAAAAAAAGGCATAATTTAATTGAATATTATGATGTTATAAAAAACGACACAGACAAAGTGAGGTGACATGTCATAATCCCAAGTTGCAAAATCTCAAGCAAACAAATTGGGATTATGACACTCCTCTTGCAGTGTCATAATGCCATTTTTTTTTTATTTGGGGCTATGACATCGTAGGCTGAGTGTCATAACCCCAAATAAAAATGATACACTGCTGGGGGAGTGTCGATAATCACAATTTTTTTTACTTGGGATTTTGCCACTTGTGATTTTGTCATGGCACCACAAAATGAATAGGAGTGACGTTGGCAACAGTCGGAAGACAGAAATCAATAAATGCTACCAACACCACATTGGTTGTGTGCGCCGACGACAAGGATTCTAAGCGCACGGCCAGTTAAGTTAGTTTTAGTGCTAAGCACATGGCTTATTCCTCTGATGGCTAAAACAAGCAAGCAAGTAGACAGTGTAGGTGTGCACCTCACAAGGCATAGAAACCTGATAATGATGCATATTAAATAAATAGATACATATATTTAACTATAATGAGCAAAGTAAGTGATTAACAAGTAGTTACTTCTGATGTTGTGTCAGATGGAGAGGTATTAGGGATGTAGCGAATGTGGAATTTCCAGCTATTCGAAAATGTTCATACTTAACCCAAAAATTTTACCAAAATGATCCCAAAATGACATCTAAATAAGCCCAAAATTGTCCCAAATTAATCCAAAAATTAGCCCAAAATGATATCGAAATAGCACCAAAATTATCCTAAAGTGACACCCAAATAATCCAAATATGATCCCAAAAATATACAATACAAATACAATACGGTAAAATGATAACCCTGGGCGGCAATCCTACTTTAAAATATTTTAGTTGGTATGCCGGCGAAATACCTTCATTTGATACCCATATTGGCATATCTCGATCCATAATTTAAAAAAATCGACATAGGTGGCAACCCTTTACACCCCCCAAGTGGCAACCCCCAAATTTCATCCAAATCGGTCAAGCTGTTCCCGAGATAGTACCGGATACACAAAACTACAAATATATTTCGGTAAGGTGGCAACCCTACTTTAAAATATATTAGTTGGTATGTCGCAGAAAATATCTTTTATTTGATACTCATATTGACATATCTTGTTCCATAATAAAAAAAAATCGAGATATGTGGCAACCATAAAAACCGCCCAAGTGGCAACCATCAAGTGGAGAGTCTTAGATTCAATAATACTATCTCTATGCCAAATTTCATCCCAATCGGTCAAGGGATTCTCGAGATAGTACCGGATATACAAATATACTGCCAACCCTAGGTGGCAACCCTACTTGAAATTTATTTCTCAATATGGGTATCAAATAGAAGGTGCTCATGCGGGACTGAAAGTAGTGTGAGTTTTAGTTCGATAGCTCAATCCGTTTCGGAGATATCGATCCAAAAAAAAAATAATACAATATACAAGTATGAAAAGAACAGGTAAATGTTATTCATACGCCGTGTAGGACCTATAAAAAGTGCTTTATAATAGCAAAGTTCCAAGATGTACTCGGAAATTTTTGCTTTGAAATATATTGTTACGCCATATGCTAAAATACTTTTGAAAATTCAATGTCCTTTTTCTCGTGAATACGCTTATTCAATATCCTTGCCAAGAATCCTGTTATCCTTTTCAAAATTCAAAGTTGTAGATTTGTTACACAGTTATTTAAATATGAACCAAATATTAAAATTATCTAATTTTCGAAGCCTTAATGGACTTTTTTTTGTCAACTTAGTATAAGCACGGGTTGGCGTTATCCTAGAACAATAAAGCTTCGCACACATGTTATTTAGGTTCGAACCTTAATTTTTTTCCATACATTTTTAGGACAGTCTATTATACATATTCACTTCGGTATGTTCATAAACAAATTCATTGAACTGTGTAAGACTAATGCGCGTGGGATTCGAGAAATCGATCAAGATATCGAATTTTTGGCTTTATACAAGTTTATTTTTACTTTTATTTAATATGAACATTAGGCTGGTTCAAATAAAACATTTTGACATGAATATATTTTTGCAAGTTAAATTCTCATTATACTCTTTCCACTGATTTATATAGGTTTTAGGTTAATATTCCTTCAATTCCTCTTTAAAAATTTCCAATGTAAATTTTTTAAAATTTTCGTTGTGCTAGAACCATGAATGTGTTGCGCATTCATGTTTTTGGCGCAACAAAAATGTTTAAAAGTTGAATTTCTGTACTTTTTCCAAATTCCGTTGAGCCAGAAACACGAATGTGTGGCAAAATTGTTACGTATTCGCCATGGTGTCTGTGTTTCAGTGCAATACATTCTTGTTTCTGGCTCAACCAAATTTTTTTCAAAATTTAGAAATTCAATCTTTGAACATTTTCGACCGCCAGAAACATGAAAGTAAAGCACATCCGTTTTTCTGGCACAATTTTCAGAGCTTGAACTACACATTCATGAAAATGGATTTTCGTGAATCGTGGCGAAACGAGAGATTAGTCACATGAACGTATTAACTCAAATCTGGAAAATTTTCACAATCATGCCTCTGACAAGCGAGCGACGATATAAAATTGCCATGAATTATTATCCTACCTCTATCAAATACTCCAGATGGGGAGTGTATGTCGTTTATCATCAACACTATCTTGGCTTGGCGAATAATCTGATTAAATAATAATTATCGCTCATTTATTCATGCCAATTAAGGCTTATTAACAACATACCTACATAAAACATGAATTCCAGGACAAGTAATACTTCATAATCAATAAAACACCTCCACACAGTTCATTGATATGGATTTGCATACGACGAGTACGTTGTGGTATTTACATATATATCTTATAAATAATTATTACAAAAAGCGTAATAAAACAAAAAGTGCGTTATTAACATGCAGTTGTGATAACAGGTGAGTTATCATTGCATATGGGTAATTTCATGTCAAATTTTCAAATGGCTTGGATCAAAAGGAAAAAGTTGTTCCAAAGGGAAAAAAAATTTAGATTTTTTAATGGAACTAACATAACTTTCATTATACGTAACCATGTGTGCTAAAAAAGTTATTCGGGGTCAAAGGCTACAATATTAGGTTCTTGGGACATTTCTCGAAAAGGGTAAGTTTTTTCGAAAAATTACCTGAGACTATGTTGTAGACCTGGAAATTCTCTACAAATATGGTCCTATAATTTTTCTCTGACAGTAACTAGTTCTGAGATATCGCGATTGTAAAATTAGCTCTGGAAATTATAAGGAAATACTAAAATATCGCTCATTTGCTGCAACGTCGTCATAGCTCAAAAAATTTGATATCAGAGAAAACGCATTTTTAGTTTTTTGAATTAATGTATATTTATATGGGATATGTAATTAAAGCAAAGGCTTCTATCGCGATGCTGCGTGAAATGTTAAAACCTCGGATATAAAACTTTGTCAGTTGATCAAAAATATGGTTTCCCATATATTAGTGATGTTAACTCAAAATTTGGGTTTTTTGAGTTATGACGACGTTGCAGCAAATGAGCGATATGTATATGAAACGTATGGACTTTTCAGAGTTTTTCTTGTAAACTTTAGTATTGTAAAGCCTATAGTTCTCGACCTAGAGCCACCTTTTCTGCATGATTGATATAAAAAAATACCCCGTTGGTGCACCCTGGGTAACGCTAAATGACCTACATGGCCTACACGGAAAGTTTCTCGTATTGTCGGTTCTACGAGAACGGTACAAGTACTTGTTCTGTACCCATCGTGCCGAAACGACCCGGGCCGGTTTTTTCATATCGACCCGGCCAAGAGCAATACACGCGGGGTGACCCTGTCTGGCATTTGGGCAGGGCTACACCTCGTTACAACAACAACAACCAGGAAGAAAACTGCAAAAGTCCCCATCGATCCCATTTGTGATAAAAAAAAGTTATTCTGGGTCAAAAGTCGAGAAAAATAAAAAAAACACCAAATTTGGAGTTTTCTCGACGTATGTTCTTACCGTTTTTGAAAAAAGTCCAAAAAAAAAAAACTGAAATTTCGACCTTTAACCCCGAATAGCTTTTTTAGCGCACATGGGATCGATGGGAACTTTTGCAGCTTTCTTTCTAACGGCGAACCTAAGCTCTACCAAAAATTGGGTCTGTGGGAATTATTGTTATTTAACCACTATTTTTATGTCTATTTTGGCCAGGCTAATGCTAGATACCATACTAGAAAAAAGCATTTGATTTTTTGTTTATCATGCTATTTTGTTAAAACAAAGTTGTGAACCCTTCATACATATGCTTCAAGCTGTCCAGTAGTAAAAGTCTCATAAAAATCAAGTCTTTAATTTCCTAGATCCTTGCGTTCAAGCAGTCAAGCCGACAGAAAAAATACAGACAAAAATTCTAAAAACTAGTCAGATGAACTGTACAACGTTCCTCACAACACCTTCAGTCGTTTGAAAAGACATTATTCGAGCTACTCACTTCGTAGCTCCTTTAGCACCGGTTACAAAAGTGATGGTCAAAAATAGAACCGGTTGTAAATTACCCAAAGTAAAACTACCTGAAATTAGCCGAAAGGGAACCAGTTGAGAACGTGCTGGCATCTAATACATTGAGCAACAGTGCCATCGGCAAAGGCATCGCCTTGTAAAAGTGAACAGTTGAACGCATTGCTTGGGTATAGAGCAGGGCTAGGTACCTAGTGGGACAATTGTCCGAAAATCTGAAAACCAAGTTCACACAGATTATTACCTCTTTGCTCGGCCTCTCGAAAATAGAATTGTTGGTGGGCTTGTGAGAGCGCTATGATGTTACTGACCAATCAATAGATGTCGTTGGCTATGCTCAGTCACTTACATAATTTGATTGGTGCGATGATCGCTCTTTCACTACTACACCCTCAACTTCAATTCTGCCGGGCCCTGGTATAGAGCTAGAACTAGTCCTATCGGCAAATGGTTTACTGCAGGGTATATAAACAAGAGCATGTTAAAAGTTTTGTTTTATTTTTCCAAGAAATTAACGTTAGCATGATAACAAAAAATTTTACTTGAAAGCTCTTCACACACCCAGACCCAACAAATAGACAACAAACAAACAAAATTGAGTGTAAATAGAAATGTATGCATATGGTTTGGACGAACTTTATATACATACATACAAATGCACTAGTGATGCAAAGAACTAGGAAATCTAGTTTGGAGAAGCGAATGTGGACGGTCCCGGGTTTTACAAGCCAATGGCGGGTCATATCATGATCGATTTTTTTTAAGAGCCCTCTTTCATTACATACAAAAACAGGAATTTAATTTTTGGTTCTTGACATAAATTAAAAAAGTACGAAAAGACCTCCGACTTTCCATTGAATATTGAGGATAAAATTAAATTTCTATATTTTAAAAAAAATTTTTAAATTTTCGTTTCGTTTTTACACGAATGTGTAGCAAAATTGTTACGTATACGCTATGGTGCCTGCGGTTCAGTGCAATATATTCTTGTTTCTGGCTCAAAAATATTTTTTTTGTAATTTGGTAATTCAATTCAACATTTTCGTTCCACCAGAAACATGAATCTGTAACCTGTAGTATCCGGTTCTACAAATTAACCTAAATCACACATCACTAAGAAGAGCGCACACGTAAGACATACATACGTAAAAAGTTCGAACACATGGATATATGTTTTAGTTGATGTGGGCGTCGTTGGTTAACAGGTGCTAAATTATCAATTTACTCGGTTAGCACGTTGGTTGGAAGTTAAGTGTGCCATTAGAAATGACGACCTTTACAATGCAGTAATTAGTGCAGAATGATTGATAGAGAGAGCGAGAGAGAAGAATGTGGCCTTTGTGAATTATTGGATCCTTATGGTTTACAAATGAAATGATGTAAAAGGAATTCTTTGAACTTCCAGAATGGAATTCTTAATCGAACTGTATGCAATTCTCTGCGTATCTCTATATATGGGGTAAAATTCCTCAAACGGATCACCTAAAAATTCGACTTGAATGTAATTTGGTGAGAAAGTGATCTGTACCCCGTTTCTGTAACTCTACTGGGTGGGGTACTGCAATTTAAAAATAAATGTCACCACACTTTCTCACGTTGACTTGTTACATTCACCGAGCATCGAGCTTTGACTGCTGATTGCAAGTGTCTACCATTATGCCATCGTTCATATAACCAAAATTTGGTGAATTCAACAGAATTTGGTCCACTTCAGGATAACACTACCAGATTGTTGATTTTACCAGTGCAATTTTTTTCTGTCTTTATCACGAAAGCATTGCACGTTTCGTTCTCTCGAATCTATTATCTACAAGATGTATAAATACACACATACATATGTAAACACCAAGGTATTTAGAAAGTGACATATACGACAAATTGCTTGACATCAAACTATTAAGAATGTGTCTCTGAGTATCACTATCACAGCCATAGCAGCGCCATTGGCCAGAACCAATGTGGTTCGTTTGCTTGATCAAGTTGATTATGTATGTATGTGTCATACTTAAGTGAGACAATGCATTTAAGTACAGGTATGAACAGGTTGTAGGTGTGCCCCGAGCTGCTAGCCTGAATGGAAACATGCATTTTGTGTCCAGATGTTTGATATGCTTAATGGTTAAGTTGTAGAGATATTCCCATTTATATATTAGCATTGATACGTTAATGGCTGTAATAACGTGTACTGGCATGACATAAAATCTATAGTCATGAGAATACATATTTACATATCAAAGTAAACACATTTGTACGCCAGTTTATAAAAGAGAAAGAGTTTGTGTGCCAGAGGAATAAAAGTTGTTAAGAGGTGGGGCTACCTGTGTAGCTTGGAAGTCAAACCAGCAGGACATTTTATATGCACATACATATGCGCAGGTAGAATGTAAATATAATCACATGGAAACACTCACACAAGTGTACACAAACGCCCAACATATTATACATACGGTTAGTAAAGAATGAATGGAATGAGGGATCAAACTATGCATAGCAGCGGGGTCAAACTATAAAAAAATAAACCGTTCTAGAATTGACAGACAAATAATGTATTGTAAGAAAGTTGGAAATTGCATTGGATGGAAACAAGTTTTTATCCAACTTTTTCAATTTCAAATAACTTTTTTTTTAAATTACCTCTCTTTTCAACCTAAGAACTTTTATATATGTAACTCTATATCTATCTCGATTATTTTGTACCGTTACGTATTACCGTTATGTGGAAAAAATTATAATACTCTTGTGCATTGTTGGTACTAGTACACTGCGTATACGCAACATTTTCATTACTTTTGGCATTTCGAGCATGCTATGTGTAAACTAGGGATGTTACGAAGCTTCGATTTCGTATACGTACGATTGGGATTTCCGATTGATTTTGAAAGTTGATAATATTTTCGGTTGCGAACCTTTTTCAATTGGAGCTGTAACGAAAGGCAATAATCGAGCCACGGTATAAGCTTATAGTCCCTTTCTCGGAGCCAATTCACAGCCTAGGAGCCAAACGAGCTTAGTTACGGATCCTTCGCTAACTTGGTTTCCTAATTGTTTTGTTTCAAAAATTTAGTAAAAAAAAGTTTTTGAAGGTTTTTTAAGATTTTTCTCGACTTTTCACCCCGAATAACTTTTTCTTTCTAGTGGCTGGATATTGGGCCAAACCAACTTTTTTCAACAAAGTAAGACATAAGTCAAAGAAATGACCTTCACCGTTTGTCGAAGATACCCTCAAAACTTAGTTACGGGCCTTCGAAGTTGGATTCTTCGAAGACTTGGTTTTCTAATTGTTTTGTTCTAAAAATTGAGTCCAAAAAAATATTTTGAAAGTTTTTTAAGACTTTTCTCCACTTTTGACCAAGTAATGAACACGATTTCCGATTCGGTTACGGTTTCGTTCTTTAACATTTATTTCGGTTTTCGTTACGGTTTCCAGCTCGAGAACTATAGGCTTTACATAAAAAAAACTATGTTCATTGTCGATGTGGAACTGCATGACAAATAAACGGTTAAAGAAAATTTTCTACACATACTAAATTTTTGGAGAAAAATCCTGAAAAGTCCATACGTAGCATACGAGTATATCTCTACATATAATCAAACTGTAACAGGTCGATGTCTGTACATGGCAGATATCAACAAAAAATTTATTGGACGAAGCATTATTAAGCGAGTAGAATCGAAATCAGCCATTTTAAAAATTTGTGTATGTCTGTCTGTCTGTCCGTATGTTTGTGGCCGTATCACTCTGAACGTAATGAATGGAATTGAATGAAACTTTTTTCGTTGGATTGCTCGACGCTCAACTTAAAATTTAAGATATTACTTTTTTCGATATCTCAACCAGTTTTGGAGTTCTCGCCCAATATGTGAACCATGTCTGTCTGTAAGTTTGTGGTCGTAACTCTCTAAATGTACTGAATGGAATTGAATTGTTGGATTGCTAGACGTCCAGCTTAAAGTTTAAGATACTATTTTTTGCGATATCTCAACGGGTTTTTGGGGTTATCGCCCAATATGTGGACCAGGGTTCATTGAAATGTCTGAAATGGTTTGGGAGATATCTTGAAATTTCGATACCTCGACCGGTTTCGGAGGTATCGACGAATATTTCCACAAAAATGTGTTAGTACATTATGATACCCCTAAGTGCTGAACTCCAGTCTTTTTGTTGGATTTTATTCTTTGCTAGGCCAGCTGCAAAAAAAAAAACAGAAATTATACGCATACGAAGTGGTGGGCACCAGCTAGTTTTTATATAATTTCCAAAGTTAATTTTGAAGTCGCAATATCTCAAAAATGGTGAATCTTAGAGAAAAATTGATGGGAACATGGGAAGTCTACAACCTGTCCTCGGGTAGTTTTTATAAAAAACTGACCGTTTTCGAGAAAAATCCAAAAGCCCAATATTTTGACCTTTGACCCAGAATAGCTCTTTTAGCAAGCATAGGATCAAAGGGGACTTTTGAAGTTTTCTTTCTGAAGGTGAACCTAAGCTATATAAGGAGCTATTCAAATAAGACAAAGTTAGAAAAATTCGTTTTCGGCAAATTAACTTTCGTAACATCCCTACCAGTAATGCAAACCAAAAAAACTAGCAAAAAGAAACTACCATCAATGTCGTGCGAATGAGCGCTTGCTTGTTCAACTGAATCCTTCGCTAAAAATGTGAAAATTACTAAAGACACATTTTGCAAGCCTGCATTATTTTTTTTGATTTTTTTGCCATAAGCTGTTATTTTTGTAACGTTTTTTTATTTTAAAAAGAATTGGCAGCTTAATGGAAATAGTTATGCCTGGCGTTAGTTGTATGCATGTTGTCGCTTATAAAATTAAAAACTATTAGTTCTTGGATGGCTTCCAAATAGGAAATAATGAAAAGAGAATTTTGTATGCAGTGCATTTTTAATTTGCATCACATAGACGATGAAAGATAGACAAATGAACTAACTAAAAATACTAAGGTATCAGGTTGTGCTATCAAAAGCCCAGAAAAGTTATGCAAGTGTTTGAGCTTAAGATCTGCCAGTACTTCTAGTGGAAACTATAAAAGCTTTGCTATAATAGGTATTTTGTCAGATGTCAATGCAAAAATCTGTCAACATACAAAGGCAAATAATAAAAGCAATTTGCTTTAGAATTCGATGCTTTGAGCGACAAGCTAGCAAAAGAATTTTTCATAGGTATTATGAGCAACAGAAGGTTTGAAGACATGATACGCTATTAATATGTTTTACCAAGTATAAAAGGGAAATTATTTGAATAGCCATTGCAAAGACAAATTTGCAGAAAAAGGGAAAACACACAGGCAGAAAATAATGAATTCAGTTATATACATATATATATATAGATTGTACACTATGTAACAAAAGTGAACTTTCGCACTATTTTTATACCCAGAGTACTAGTACTAGTACAAGGATATTCTAATTTTTTGGATTAAATTAACACGATGGATTTAGTAAAAATTGAGATATTTGCATGAAATTTGGAATACCATGCCACCTTTTTCGATATCGAAAGTTTCGAAAATCACACAAATTGAGTAAAAATTGAGATATTTGCATGCAATTCGGTATACAGGCTACTTTCTAGCCAAGGTAGGTTGCTATTGAAATTGGGCGAAATCGGTAATAACCACGCCCCCATTTTCGATATCGAAAATTTCGGAAATCACATCACCTTACTCTAGTAAATATTGAGATATACATGCCGCCTTTTTCGATATCGAAAATTTCGACAATCACACAAATTGACATAACTTGAGTAAAAATTTAGATACTTGCATAAAATTCGGTATACAGGTCACTTTCTAGCCAAGGTAGGTTATTATCGAAAATGGGCGAAAGTGAATGATAACCATGCCCCCTTTTCCGATATCGAAAATCACATAAATTGACCTAACTTTAGTAAATATTGAGATATTTGCATGAAATTTGGTATACCATGCCCCTTTTTTCGATATCGAAAAATTCGGAAATCACACAAATTGAGTAAAAATTGAGATATTTGCATGCAATTCGGTATACAGGTTACTTTCTAGCCAAGGTAGATTTTTATTGAAAATGGGCGAAAGTGAATGATAACCATGTCCCCTTTTTCGATATCGAAAATTTCGAATATCACACAAATTGACATAAGTTGAGTAAAAATTTAGATACTTGCATAAAATTCGGTATACAGGTTACTTTCTAGCCAAGGTAGGTTGCTATTGAAAATGGGCGAAATCGGATGATAAAGAAGCGCCACCTATCGGAATTTTTTTTTTTTTTTTTGTCATATTGCACGATACAATTTTGAAGATCCTGCCTCAACAGGAATTTCCTTAAAAAACGTATTAAACGACATCGAAAACAGACCATCATCGTCATCATTCAACATTTATTGGCACTTAACCGCCTAAGCAATTTTGTTGGCCGTTGCCTATCATAGTCATTCCTTTTTAGCGATAACTGACGCAAATTGGAAGCCCCAAGGGAGTTCAAGTCATCCTCCACTTGTTGTTTCCATCTCAGTCGAGGCCTCCCCCTTCCTCTGCTGCCGAATTCGGGTGACGATAGGAAAAACTTGTGGGCTGAAGCTTCTTTGTCCATTCGCATGGCATGACCCAGCCAGCGGAGCCTTTGCGCTGGACTATGGTTAGATCTGCTTAAATCTCCTTCGATACTCGCCGTTGGCATTACGGGAAGGACCATAGATCTTCCGGAGAACTTTTCTCTCAAATACTCCAAGGGCCATCTCATCACAGAACTTCGCATTTCTTATATAGAGCGACTCACGCGCCACCTTGCAGTCCAGCTTTTTTTTTAAACATTTGAAAATTAATTAAGTAATACACCCGCTAAATATCAGCCAAATCGGTGCATAATTAGGATTTTTCCTTTTTATTACCCCGATCTCAGCTCCACCCAGCAGATTTTTTTAGGAAAATATTTCTTTTCATGATAGTAATACATGTTCCGAATTTAAGCCAAATCGGACCATAAATGCGATTTTCGAAAATGTAGCGACCCAGGCGCCACCTATCGGATTTTACTTTGTATACTTTTCATGAAGATGGAATGGTATTATAACTTTGGACCGATGTTTGTAAGTATGAGAAGAAGAAGAGATGGATCCATTAATAAGTATGGCGAAGTGATCAGGATGACGAGATGAGTTGATTTAGCCATGTCCGTCTGTCTGCCTCTCCATTTGTCTCTTTGAACGCAAACTAATCTCTCAGTTTTTGAAATATTTGGCTGAAATTTGGTATGCGGTCACCATTTTCTAATATAGAAATCATTTGTCGGAACCAGCAAGATCGGACCGATATTACATATAGCTCCCATACAATCGATTGTTCCGATAAACGGATTTTGGGCTATAACTCATGTAATTAAACAGGTAGGAACGTGACATTTTGTAAGTATTGATATTTTTATATGTGCAATATCGATGTTGAAAATCATTGAGATGGAATAAATATTTCACATAGCCCCCATACAATCGATTGTTCCGATAAACGGATTTTGAATGAGAATCGAAGGCTAGTTTCGTTGAAATATAAAAAATAAGAAATAAATAAAAATGAAAATAAAAAAAATTCCAGTTAGTTGTAATGAAAAATGGAATGGTTCATAAACAATAAAAAAATGTATTTTGTTACACAGTGGACATATTTATTATATAAATACAAATAAGTACAATTTATAGTGACCATAGTGCCTAGTCATGCGAAAGGCACCAGCAAAAATGCCTTAATGAAATGCTGCCATTCCGAATAATTTCCTTCTGCTAAATAAGTACGTGCATGAGGTGAAATAGCGAAAGCAGCTGAATAGCTTGTATGTATTAGGGTGGAGTGAAAATGTTTTTCTTCGCGCCAATTCTAGAGCAGTCAAAAATGCTGTTAAGCAAATTAATGCTACCTTTCAAACAAAAAAAGAAGATTCAAAATTTTGAATTTTTTTCCACACGTCTAAAAAAAAATTTAACTAAATTTTAAACCCGTATAAAGTTTAATAAATTTTTCAAACTTTTTTGTACAATATTTCAAACCGTCCAAATACCTACAAAGATTTTTAATTTTTTTTTGGTTTCGTTTTAAAATCTAAATGAAAAAGCAGTCTACATTTTTATTTTTGGTTTGTTTGAATGTAATTGAATTTTGCCCACAAAAACTTCATGTGCGTCATATCTCAGCGGTAGAGCAGTCGGTTGTGACTCCTGAGCGTTTTCGTTCGAATCCTGCCAGCTGCCACATTTTTTAGTTTTTTTTTTATTCTTAAAACTTTTCGGTTTAAAATTAAAACTTTTTGGTTTGGAAATAAAATTTTTCGGTTTAAAATTAAAACTTTTTGGTTTGAAAATTTAAACTTTTCAGTCTAAAATTTAAACTTTTGGGTTTGAAAATTCAAATTTATTTTTGAAAGCTTATTCAAGATTGAATTTTGCCAACACAACTTTTATGTGTGCGATGTAGCTCAGTGGTAGAGCAGACGGACATGATGCGGGGAGTCTTGGTTCGAATTCCCCCCGGAAAAATTTAATTTATCTTTAAAAAATTGTTAAAACATTTCTGGTTTATAATTGAAACCCGATTTATTTAGGCAATTTTCATGAAAACTGGTCTAGATTGAATTTGAATCCAAATTTGGTTTGGTCTTATATGTAGTCCAAAAAAGTTTAAAATTTAGGTTTAAATTTTTAACCGTGTAAGAAAGAATTAAAACTTCCACCCTAATATTGCAACCAACACAATAACTAAGCTATATATAGCGAACGGGTTAATATTGCTTAAATGGTGCAGGTACTTAGGAATTCGTAGAAATGAAATTTAGGGAAAAGGATAATTAAAGTGGAAAAGCGAATACTTGCAAAAAGAAATTCTACTTAGCAGCTGAGTGCTTTAATGTGGTTTTAATTACTTATTTTCTTTTTGCACTCATTTCATATTGTTGTAAATAAGCTGCTTCAAGTGTAAGGTAAGCAATTCTTTTTAAATATTTAAATAGGGCTAGTTAAGAGTGGCATGAAGTTTGACGAGCTTTGGGCAAAACAGTGAAATAAAAGATTAGAATTTCAAATAACATTAGCTGGAGTTGAGGTAGGTAAACATTTAAGGAAGGTAGAAATCGGACATGTTCACGCTCTTTAAGTTTCTCATCATACCAGTCCTGATGTACGGCTCAGAATCATGGACAGTGCCCTTGGAGTATTTGAGAGAAAAGTTCTCCGGAAGATTTATGGTCCTTCCCGTGATGTCAACGGCGAGTTTCGAAGAAAATTTAACGATGAGCTGTACGTGCTTTACGCAGACCTGAACATAGTGCAGCGTATTGAAGCACAAAGGCTTCGCTGGCTGGGTCATGTTATGCGAATGGACAAGGAGGCACCAGCACAGAAGGTTTACCTATCGACACCCGAATTCGGCAGTAGAGGAAGGGGAAAACTTCGACTGAAATGGAAACAACAAGTGGAGGATGGCTTGAACTCCCTTGGGGTTTCCAATTGGCGTCGGGTAGTTCGTCTTTTCCAGGCGATTTGTTGTTTTTTGTAGCTATCCTCGCTTCATCATAGTCGGGTGGTGGGACGATTTTTCCATCGTCAGGGATTGCGGTCAACGTCTCCCTCGCAACTTAGCGATGAGGAGAAGTGTTCCCTCCATAACTTAAGTACATTTTGTACATCGGTTACCAGGTCGCCATTATTGTCCTTGTCAGTCAGCATCTGAAGCTCCTCATATTCACGCCTTTTGGCCTTGTGTAAACTTCGTTTCATACAAATTTTGACAGTTAATTTACAAACTCGATAAATTTATACGTTTACGCGCTTTATAAGATGTTTATAAGGTTTGATGAATCCCCCTATTGTATTTCAGGCAGGAGTACATAGCGTTAATGTGTGGGTACTAAATTATCAGATCACAAGAGAATGGCTTTTGATGATGAGCAGGTGCTCACGGGATTGTAGCCTCTCTGCCAATAACATTGATTTTGATGACCACGTTAGATAACTAGCGTAATTCTGGAGTCGAGAAAGATACCAGAGAACTACACTAGAAATCGACTCGAGAATGATTCGAGAAATGATTTCATTAGAGAATGACATTAGAACTCGATTGGGGGACTATGATTTTCTCGATTTGAGAACGATATCCCATTTTGTTTGAGAAGAGTATAGTTCTCATACGTTTCTCGAGTCGTCCTCTAACGCTAGAGGTTGGAGAATGAGGCTAGTTATCTAATCTACCTTTAATCGACCGTTTCTAAGACAAGTAAATTTAAAAAAAATTGTTTTTTTATGCTACCCTAATGTATAATAGACAGGGTAAAATAAAAAAGTTGCAGAAGACAGTTCAAAGGCAACATTGTCTTGCATTTTCAATCCTTTTCGTTAGCGGGAGGAACTAAATATGTCTAAACGACCTCACAGGTCAAATGTAGAGCTTCAAGACAAAAATTTTGACATATTACTTTTAGAAATCGGGTGTTCTTAAGGACCAAAAAAACTTATCCCGAAACCCTTTCAATAGAAGCTTCAAGCTTGTATACCCATACTTTTTCACTAAACACATATGTACATACATACAAAGTGCATTCTTAATTAAAATAAAATATACAAAAATATCCCATAGGCTCACAACAAACCTTAGATGTATTACTCGTCTGTCGAAATAGCCGAAATGAACCCGGTGTATCAATTGTGTACTGACGCGCCAAACCACTATGCACCACACTCGATTGTCGAAACCAAGGTAATGAAATTTTTCGTCGACTTTTCTGCGGTTTAATAGCTGGTGCTGAGATTGAGTTCGTAACACCACCGACACCAACGCCACGAGAGCTACCCGAAGTGGGCGTAAAATTAAAAGGTGAGCCAGTAGTGGGAGAAGCACTATAGTCGTCAGGTGTGCCTGTGCTGGTGTTTGTTGTAGCAGTAGTGGCGGCAGATGCAGCTGCTGAACGCCTACCAGCACCGACACCGGTTAGAGTGAGTTGTAATTCCGCGCTGCTGGGTGGTGTTTCATAGGTGGCGGCGCCGCCTATTGTGGGACTAGGCGTAGCATCGGCAATGCCATGGGGAGCAGTTGTTTCGCCGCCAAAGGTTGGGAAATTTGCGTCAGCAATGCCACCGGTGCTGCTGCCACTATTGCTGCCGCCATCATCACCGATGATATCTGATGGTACTAAATGCGCCTCGTTGGGCATAGCAGCTGTAGGGCTTATGTTATTGCCGCTATCGTTGCCAGTTTTATGTTTATTTGTTGACTTTTTGTTGCTGCCACCAGGCGATGCACTGCCATCCGATTGATCGATGCTGCTGATGCGCTCGATAATTAATTTTTTGACGGTCTTCATTTGGTTTGGGGGTTTTTTATCAAGATGTGATTAATATTATTTTTATTTATTTTTTTTAAAGAAAATATAACATTTTCTGACTTAACTTTGATAGTTTTTTTTTGGTTTATATTAAATATTAATTTGGCGTTGGTTTTTTTTTTTGTAATTTATTTTATTAAATTTTTAATATCAATATAAAATCGGAAAAATAAAGCTACCGTTGCATTTGGTTGATATTTTGGTTTGAATACTTTATATATATGACGGTTTTGTATTTCTTGTTCGGTTAGGTTTTTAAAACTTTTTAAATGTTTTTTGACCCAATTTTTTAAAATTTTTTTTTCATTTAATTTTTATAACAAATATGATTTTTTTCTTTTTGTAATAATTTTTTAAACTTAGTATTAAAATAAATCACAGTTATTTGCTCTTAACTCTTAACACAATAAAAAAGTATCGCACTGACAATTAAAGCTGCTGCTTGCTTTTTCTGCATAATTCATTCCAAAAAGCATTTGTAAAAAAATTGTGCTGGTGTTTAACGTCGTTTTGGACTTTTTCTGTTGATTTTTTTTTTCTTCAATTACACTTTTTTATCATTTCCATTCCTTAATTATCGCTTTTAGTCCTTTTTAGTTTCTAGAATTTTCTAAGTTCTGAAATACTTTTTTTTGGTTGTGATATATGTATGTATGTACATTGTAACGGTTTTGATCCTTGAATTTCAAAATAATAATTTACTTTTTGATAAAATAAAATATATTTTTAGGTAAACATTTTTTGTTTGAAAATTTTTTTTTATTTTCACAATTTTTTTTTAAATTTTTTTTTTAAATATTTTTCAATTTTTTCTTAATTTTTTTTTTTAAAATTTTTTTTTTTAATTTTTTTTTAAATTTTTTTTTTTAATTTTTTTTTTAAATTTTTTTAAATTTTTTTTTTAAATTTTTTTTTTAAATTTTTTTTTTCAAAAATTATTATTTGTGTTTGTTTTCAAAACTATTTTTTTTATTTTTCAAAATTATTTTTCAAAATTATTTTTCAAAATTATTTTTTTTTTTGTTTAATAAAAGTTTTATTAATAATTATCTTGAATATTTTTATATTTTTTTTTTGTTTAAAAAAAGCTTTATTAATAATTATTTTGAATATTTTATAAATAAATTTTTTTATTTCAAAATATAATTTTTATTAATAAAATCCCAGAGCGGTTGTTATCGGTTTCTAAAGCTTTTGGGTGTCCGGAATCCGAATGTGAAGTCAGATTTTTCGGGTCACCCTAGGTTTTCACGCCAGAGGGTAGTTTGTTGAGAGATCTGTATTAGTACACATTTTCGTTTTCAATGTTTCAACATTTTTTCTTAATAACCTATTATACCACAATTTTTTGCACTATGGAACATCTGTAAGCTGCCAAATATAAAAACCAAAGGGACATTCCAGCCAAAAGAGGAAAAGTACCAAATTTTTAAAATGCCATAAACTCCCACTGCCTTGACAGAACTTTAGAATAAAGGTATTTTTACTATCATGGGTTAGGGGTAACTAGTTGCATAGCTAAATTTTTTGGAAACTGCATCGATAAAACTGAAAAAAAACTTAAAAGTTGTGTAACGAAAAAACAGGAAAATGTCCCGTTACGAAACCCGGAGGGATTTTCAAAAACTTCAACTTTGTTATGCAGTGTAAATATCTTAACTATTTTTATTATTTCTTTAAGTGTTTTAAATTCAAAAACCGGAATAGCTCCCATACAATCGATTGTTTCGATAAACGGATTTTGGGCTATAACTCCTGTAATTAAACACGTAGGAACGTGAAATTTTGTGAGTGTTGCTATTTTTATATGTGAAATATCGGTGTTGAAAATCATTGAGATGGGATAAATATTTCACGAAGCCCCCATACAATCGATTGTTCCGATAAACGGATTTTGGTAGATAACTCCTGTAATTATATAGGTAGGGTCGTGAAATTTCGTGACTATTGCTCTGTTAGAAAGTGGAATGTCGATGGTAAAAATCAATGGGATTGGACCAACAAAACACATCGCCCCCATATAATTGATAGTTCCGATAATTTCGGTATGAGCTTAAGTTAAATTCACACGGGCTGTACTGGGATCAAACAGTGAAAATCTTGACGCTTATTCATGAAAGGTATTTAGCCTTCGGCACAGCCGAAGACAGCTTTCCTTACTTGTTTTTTTAAAAAAAAATTTTTAAATTTTTTTTGTAATTATTTTTTTAATTCTTTTTTTTAAATTTTTTTTTTTAAATTTTTTTTAAAATTTTTTTTTAAATTTTTTTTAAATTTTTTTTTTTTAATATAAACGTTTGAATGCTTACAAAAGCCGAGTTATTTTTAACTTTTTATTTCACAATTTTTTTAAACTTTTAGATGTTTAGTTTTTGGTGATGGAATTTTTAACTTTTTAAATTTCTTACAATTTCACACTTGCATTTCACGTTTCGTTCTATTATTTTCCTTTCTTTTTTTATATTTATGACTTTCTGCTTATTTCTATATTTGTCACTCCTTTATATGCTTTTCATTAAATTTTTTTACCTTGAATTTTTCTCTTTTTTTATATGAAACAACAATAAAGTAATGTTTTGCATGCCAAGCTCGACGGATTACTGATTGTTTTAGTTCAGTGAGTTGCTCTCCATGTCAACCAACCACCTCGGTAAGTTCGTATGTATGCACTCTGTGCGTCTATTTTAAAATCTATTTAAAAATTAATAAACCATTAAAATTGTCGGTTTTTGCGGTTGCTACTGCAGTTGTATGTGTAAGTAAGCTAAAATTTTAACGGTACGCTGTTGTTGCTGTTGTTGTTCCACTTTCATTCTCACGGTACATTTAACGGTTAAAAGTAATTGTCATTGGTTGTGTTTAAGCAAAGTAAAAATATACGAAAAGCCACAAAAATCGATAAATTTTCACAAAATGTTGACTAGGTTGGGGAGCCTGAGTGTGGGAATGTGTATGTGTGTACTTGTTTGTTTATAACGAATGCATGACCTGAACCCCTTGTGATCCTGTGACTTAATATTTTACAACGTTCGTGCTATGTATGTATGTATGCAAGTAAGTACATGCATCTGACCTGTTGTACAAAATTGTCAAGCGTTCACAACATTCTTTTCAAACAAACTTTAACATTTGCACGTTTTGTATGTGCTTGCGTTTATGTTGCTTTGACAAGATGGTTATGCATTTGAAAGATGTTGCCTTGACTCTTCAGCACTTGGTTAAGCTGACAAGCACAAGCAAGAGGGAAGAAGGACATTCATGCAGCAGTTGACTTAGAAGCGTTAAACTTTGCTAATTTCACTACTTATGTATTACTTAAGTTGTTCTAATAGCTTGACGAGATGTTCACAAGTATGTTTGCTTAACCTTTATTGTATACACTGTGGTATAAGTGACCTTCAAGAAATTTTAATCAAGTTTAAATTGTTTTGGCAGGAATGAGGATTTTGGAGTTTTTGAGCAGTTTAGATTTTGGTAATGCTTTTTGGTATATTGCGGTAAAATTGATTACGAACGCTATCAATCTATTACCTCTCTATTGTGAAGGAGCTCTTGAAATATACCAGTGCAATATTTTGACAGATAAATTTTTACAGTCAATGATGATTTTGCCATCTAAAATGTTTTTAAGTGTTGTTTCCTGCGTGTAGGGCAATTTTACCCGAGTTAAGCATTTTCTTCACGCTTGCTTAGAAGAGAAGTAGGGGAAAATAAGAGGTAAAGGAAGAGATACATGAAGGGCAGAGGTCATAATTTTCAAATCTAGTCAAGTAATTTTCCGGTTAGGACTGCCAAATAGTAGGGCTCTTGAAACTAGTCGATTAATTCGATTTATCGAATATTCGAACATTCGATTATCGATTTTGATCCGAATATTAATCGATTTTCACTATTCGATTAGTTGAATTTTTTTCGATTATTCGAATAATTGCCACTCAACGATTATTCGACTTGTATTAAAATCGATTACTTGTTCAATGAAATATTAAAATAGAAATTTTTTGAATTTTTTTTTAAATGTTTCTTCTTTTAAAAGGAGTGCTGAAAGCATAAGTTGGGAGTGAGATTTTTATTTTTATATAAAATGCAAGCTGTCAACCTCTGCTATTTATGTTCTCGCTTAATAACTCTTAACAAAAAATGCCTTAAAGGAGTTAAAACGATTTTCAAATAGCGGTTAATCGAATGATCGACGATGGGCGATTATTCGTATTTGACTAATCGAATTTTGAAAATCGATTGTTAGGATGTTAACATTCCAATATTCGATTCATTGATTTTCAAGAGCTCTACCGAATAGAGGAATATGGTGGCTATAATACCGAAGCAGATTTTTAGAATATATTTAAAGATAGCAATCGGTAGTTTTGAAAATTCGAAACAACAAAAATATATCGATACATCTGAATTGAAACTTAGAAATACGACATAAATCGATACCCTCGATCTAAATAGATACACACGATATAAATCGATACACACGAAATCAATCGACTATTAATCGATAAAAATATACTAACAATAGCTACAAATCACTGAAAACTTAGAAGGATGACGATTGATGGAGCGATAAAAATCGATATGAACGATACAACTTTTAACAAATTGACCAGTAATCGATAATCGATTAAAACATGGAAAGATGATTATTGATGAAAACGACAAAAAATCCATAAATACGTTAAAAACCACTAATAATCGATACAAGTGGATTGGGGATAGATCAAAAATATTAAGTGAGTTAAAATTTAGAAAGACGACTCTTGATGAAAACGATAACATTTAAAAAAATCATAAAAACCGATGGTAAGGTTTTTGTTGCTTTAATCAAAATAATTGAATACAGTGTGTTAAAAAATTTTATTTAAAAACTGATTTCGATGATAACACTTAAACGAAGAAGTCGATAGATTAATAGACGAAAAAGAAATCCGTTAAGTCTATAGAAGTCTATCGATAGATACTAAAAGTCGGGCTGGAATCACTATATCAGTTCATACCTTGACAGGTGACTTTTGGGGAAAACAATTAAAATCGATACACACGTTAAAAATCGACTAGCAATCGATACAAATTTCAAAAATCGTAGTAATCGATCCAAATTAAGGTTATTTTTTAGGAATTAAAGAAAAAATGGAATATAGCTATTTAAAAAATTTTAATTGAAAAGTAAGTTCTTGAAATCGATAAAAGGATTAATAAAAAAAATCGATAAAAGTCGATAGATTAATAAAAAAAATGTATCGCTAAAACCTAAGAGTCTGTCCAAAAACTACTATAAAATTAGGCCGACGTCGTTTTGAAGCTTTCTTTCTGAAGGTGAGGTGAACCCAAGCTCTCCACAAAACTTTGGCTCTGTCTAAATTTTTTTAATTTTAACTGTTAAGTATTTCTTAAAAAAAAAAAAAAAAAAAAAAAAACTAATGGCGGCGATATACCTACAGGTTATCATCATAACCTCTAACGAGATTTTTAGCCGAGCTTCTCTTTCCAACTTGTGGTGTGTTGCTTTTTGAGTTTTTCCTACAAGTTGGCGGGACCTACAGTTTTTTGCCGACTCCGAACGGCACTTGCAAAGCAAATGAATTTTTTGCTGAGAAGCTTCTCATGGCAGAAATACACCCGGAGAGTTTGCCAAACTACTGCCGAGGGGCGACCCCGTTTTAGAAAAATTCTTTTTCTAAATAATTTTTGATGTTACTTTTGCCGGGCATCGAACCGCCACGACTTGGTGTAGAAGGCCGAACACTTAACCGCTACACCACGGCGGCCGCCTTCTTGGTATCTTTAAATTAGGGCGTCCCAAGGCCTAAGGGGGGAAAAGTTGGCCCTCTTATGCACACTTGCCGACTCATTCGGTGTTTTCAAGAGTGTTTAAAGTTCTTTTGTTTCTGACATTCCCCATTTTCCTAGTCGTATGCTTCAGTTACAAGTAGAGTTGCATATATATACCTCGTTCCTGTCTTCGCAAAGCCGCGAGCATCTGGTATTAAATATATTTATTTACTTTCAATATTCCCCTTCATTTCATTTAATTACATTAAAAACACTCAATCAAGTAGCATAACAGAAATTATCAGAAAGTAATTAGCACGAGATTTTTAGTTTTTATTTTATTTTTATCTGACGCTATCGCATTTAATTGCATGCAATGGAGATTTTTTTTACAAAGACTTGTGTATTTTTTTTTGTTGCTTCTAACATGCCGTGCTTTAAAAATTTATAATATTTATCACAGCATGCTTCAGGTTCAAACAGTGGCTTGTACATACTCGTAACTTGATTGTACACAAATGCATGTCGTATAACTTTAAAAGAGCGTTTCTTGTTTATTTTTATATGTTGTATATGTACACACACGGAGATTATCTCCAATAAATCTTCTTTAATCAGATCTAAGTTTTACCCTGATACACACAACATTGAAGATTAAAAATCCAACATGTTGGCGACATCTAGCGGCCAACCCGTAATTTCTTTCGGTTTGCCACTAGATGTCGCCGATATTTGTTAATATTTCGGCGACATATCGACGGATTGGTTGTATTTCTTGTTAGATGTCGCTGGAAAATATACAATTATCAGCGACATCTAGCGGCAAATAGCGGCCAACTGCAAGAAATACTGCAAGAAATATTCGTTTCGTTGTATTTCTTGCAGTGTTTGTTTATTTATCTTTAGAGTTTTGCCAGCGAAAATTTTGTTGTGGCCTCTCAAATTTTCTTAATTTTTGGGAGTTTATTATGAAGTTAACTCTCAACAGCGGAGTTAATTCGGAATTTGCGCTAATGTATCAGCCGTATAAGATGATCCACTTGGGGTGGTTTACAGAGTTGCCACCTATGTAATTTTTTTTTAATAATGAGCAAGATATGCCAATGTGGGTATAAAATGAAAGGTATTTTCGGAGACATACCAACCAAAATATTTTCAATTAGGGTTGCCACCTTACCGCGGTATATTTATATCTTTCGAGAAACGCTTGGCAGATTGCGATGAAAAAGATATTATGCTTGATTCTAAGACTTTCCCCTTGGGTGTTATCGCTTGGGGTATAAAAGAGAAGCATCAAGGCGTTCATTGTAGCATACCTCTGAAGTTGAACGCAAAGCTTTGAGGTGGCAAATGTCAGGCGAGGTTAACAAAGCTTTATGTATTTGACCCTTAAGGTTTTCAACTTGTTTGGTTTACAGAGTTGCCACCTATCTCAATTTTTTTTTTTTAATAATGACCAAGATATGCCAATATGGGTATCAAATGAAAGGTATTTTTAGCCACATACCAACTAAAATATTTGCAGTTAGGGTTGCCGTCTAGAGTTGCTACCTTACCGCAGTATATTTGTTAATCCGGTATTAATTCGAGAACCGCTTGCTTAATTCTAAGACTTTCCACTTCGGTGTTGGCCCTTTGGGCAATTCCCATGTCAGCTGTTTTTCACAAGTTTTTCTCACCTTCAAACAAATTCTCTTCTTGAGTGCTCATTACAATATGAAGTGCAAAATTTTGCAAGTTTACATATAAACAAGGGAAAAAGTACATATAACTCACATAAAGAAACTTTTGCCGAAGCAAAAGATGTAAAAAAAAAATTGTATGCACACTTAGTTATTTAGTTGTAGCGAAAGTTACGCAATTCAATTGTTGTTCTCTGTGTTTTTTTTTGTGAATTTCGAGCGCTGATCTTACTGAGAGATTTCTGATTTGCATTTTAATTTAAAATTATATTCAACAGTTTATAGGTATGTATGTGAGGGTGTTTCGTTGAGTAATTCAGCCAGTTCGGGGGAAGAACAACTGGCGCGCTGCTTTACAGAGAAACTTTGGGTTCGAAGGCGTCGAACGGTTATATGCAGAACGCTATCGTGCCGAGTAGAGTGAAGAGAGAAGCTTAGAAAAAAAATGTACAAAAGAGTTCAGCATAAGGAAAAAGATTTTTTTCGTAGAGCTTATTTTCCAATTTGGGGGATTCTACAGTTTTCTCACTACAATAGCCACCCACAAATCAGATAAATATTTGCTGAGAAGATTTTCGTGGCAGAACTACTCTCGGAGAGTTTGCCAAATCACTGCCTAGGCGCAGTGGAGAAAAACTGTATTCTAAAGGGTTTGGAAGTTACTTTTCCCGCAATGAGAAGGCGGAATCTTCGGTGTGATAGGCCGAACACACTCGCTACACCACGACGGCCACCGATAGCAATAATATCCTTTCGGAAAACCCGACGGATGTCAGGTCGGGTTTAAAGCGCCGTTAGATACAAAAAGATATTTCAGACAAGACGACTGACTATCGATTTCTTTTACTTGAAGCTGGCCTAAACCGGCAGGCAGTAGGTATTTATGCTATATCGTTGACTTAATCACACTGCTGGAAAGGTAGGAGATTTCTGTTCTTCATGGTGTCCATGAAAAATACTCCCCATTTTCAAAACATACTACTAAAAAGTTTTACTGAAGGAATTCACCCTATTTCGAAATATTTTTTCGAAAACTCCCCATCTCAGAACCTCTTTGAAATACGTCCCAGCTTAAAATTGTGTTCAATAATAGCCTATTATCAGAATGAGCTCCGAACACGACCTATCCGAACTAGAGTCCAATACATTTTCGGCTGAGATAGGGCGTTATTGAGTACTAAAATTCTCACAATGCTTCTGATATTTCTATTTTAAAACACTTGCGACTCATATTGTATTTATTTCACGCTAAATTTAACTCATTTTTGTTCCATTTGCAACAATTACACTATACGACAAAATCAACTTTTTTCTGGGTCCATATCACCATACCAACTTTTTGAAGAGAAAAAAGTAAAAAAAAAATGGCGTTCCCTGTTTTTTCGAAGTTAGCCTCCAAAAGTTAGTTATGGGCTTTCGAAGTTCAAAGCTGGACCTTTCGAAAATTCAGGTTTCTAATAGTTTTGTTTAAAAAGCGTGGCCTTCTTCCTCCTCTTACTTGATAGGTGTACTTTCTTTAATTGAAACCGTATGTATGAAGAAATATTGTGTAAAAATATGCAGTTTTAACTTTTTTCGAAGATCTTACTTAGGCCCTGTATAGCATTTCTTATATACATTTTTAATAGAAAAAATACACGAATCAAACAAGAGAGGCAAGCAGGCCACACCCATATTTCGCCTTTTTCAGTTTTTCAAACAAATCAACTAGAAAAACACTTTCGAACATGGAACTTCGAAAGCCTGTAATTAAATTTTGAAGGCTAACTTCGAAAAACGGGGAAGGCTATTTTTTTACTTATGTCTTAATCTCTTCAAAAAACGTTGGTATGGTCCCATACGCAGCCGGCTGCTGTATAGTGTTATTGAATAATTCCACATACAAATAAGACTTCAATAATTTCCTCGAACAAGTGGTATTATTATATACATTCAACAACAACAAACTTTGATTTATTAGTTATGATTAACAGCTACACAATCACACAATATGGATAAATTATTATGAGAAAATTTGCTTTTTATATTGGCTTACAGGCCTTCAAAAACACTTAAGGCATCATAAGTATGTATGTATATTTATAAAGACATACATATATACAATAAATATCGTGCGTTCCATGGAAGACAGTATTTCTTATTATTTAATTTTCATTCACATTATATATGTATGTACATTAGGGTGATTCAAATAAAAAAAATTTATGAGAAAGTAAGCCATGCAAAAGATTAGCGCTCTAACTTAACCCTTAGGGGTGGCTATTTTTTTCGCCCTTTTCCATACATTTTGTTTTCAATTGATTTTTTCAAAGCGATTTTTCTTATAATTTAAAAAAAAAAAATTCAAAAAAACTTTACATATTCTTAAATTGGAGACTTTGAAGTTTCCAAAACGGTAAGCCGTGTGCGATTATCTTAACTATTAAAATAATTACAACCGCAAAATTTTTTACAAGGCTTATTTTCTCATCAATACCTTACTTTCCAGGGGGTAAGAGCAAGTCGATATTTTTTTTTTGAAACACCCTAATGTATATACATATTTACAAAAAAGTAGTAACCATCAAAATCTAAGCATCATAGGCTTCTCATCGTTTTAAATGTTTTTTCAACAACAAAATACCTATGAAAAGCAAAATTTGCTCTTGAACTTTAAAAAATTAATGTTGAATTTGTTTTTCCTCTATCTCCTAAATTATGAAACCGGCAGCAGTATTTCATATCGCTACACAGAAGCGTACAAATTCCTCTGCCAACAGCACTAAAAAAATAGCAGTATAAAGTAGCAAAAAGAAAGAGCTACAGAGCAGGGAATAAAATAAGGAAGAACAAGAGAATAGAAAGCGAGTATAGCAAGGAATAAGCAGGGATAAAAAAAAAATGGAAAAGGATATGAAGAAGCGGAAGAGGGAGTCGAAAAAATACGGAAGAAGAAAAACCGAATGGGCGAAATCGGATGATAACCACGCTCCCTTTTTCGATATCGATAATCGGCCGGTTAGAACCACACCCACTTTCGATATCGAAAATTTCGAAAATCACCTAAAAAGATTTTTTGATAAATTTTAAGAGTGGGCGTGGCATATTTGAAAATTTAAGTGGTCATAACTTTTAAACCGATAACGGTAGAGTAATGAAATTGGGCACAGGTTATACTGCCATTACAGGAAGTACATATACCTGATGAAATTGGACGAAATCGCTTCCCGGCCACGCCCACTTTCGATATGGAAAATTTCGAAAATCAAATATATTGACATAATTCGGTAAGGTAACTAACTAAAATAGTATAATTGGGTAGTTAATTCCTTCTGATCATTCCATTGTGGTTTTCTTTAAACTCTGAAAGTGTAAATTCAGTTTGGTAGTTGTATGGAAGAAAACACTGAAACACCATT
The DNA here is from genome assembly GCA_964058755.1 of Campiglossa producta. Taxonomy (NCBI): domain Eukaryota; kingdom Metazoa; phylum Arthropoda; class Insecta; order Diptera; family Tephritidae; genus Campiglossa; species Campiglossa producta. Next base: position 21,081,488 of record CAXKVI010000002.1, on the reverse strand, counting down.
GCCCAAACAAAATTCTTAAAATTCAAGTAAATTGTTCAGCGAGGTCTAACTAGCACATTCTTATAGTAAAATTCAATGGGCTACAAAACTGTATACTCAAAAATTATCTGAAAATTCTGCCAAAAAAGTTAAAAATTTATGCACAAGTCAGAATTTCTTTTATTTGGTTCATAGGACAGAAAAAAAGTTCGTTTTTGTACCACAGTGTAAGCTGAAATGGTAAAATTTTATAGCGAAATCGGTATTAAGTATTAATTCCTGAGATTTTGTGCCCGATTCTGCTTCTCCCGGTTGCCGCTAGGTATTTAATGTTCAGTTGCACCCAAATTTACTTCTTTGCTAGGAAATTTAAAAATGTTACTCATACGCCATGTCTGACTTTTTTTTGGTAAAAAAAAAATATGCTGATCAAACAAGCTAGATGCGACGGTTTTTTTTTTTGATGCACGTACATACGTATGTAAACACATCGCGTCGGCCATCAGCACCACCTGCCACAAGCCAGTCAAACAGCATGCTAACCGACAACTTTGAGCCAGCTAGCGCTCAAGGAATGCGTTACGTTCTATGTATATATGTATGTATGCTGGCTGGCGATGCTTATTACGAATTTGTAAATTTTATTTGTGGCTTGCACGCTCGTTTGCCTTTTTTGTGCCAACATTTTTGTTCATATTTGAATTAAGTTTTTGTTTTGCTTGTTGCTACTGTTGTTTGATAAGTTTCTATTTTGCTTTGTTGTTGCCTTGTGGTGTTTTTATTTGCTATGTTTTATATAAAAACTTTATTTGGCAATATAGGTATGAGCTACATAAGGAGACAGAAGAATGCTGAACACATTTTTTATATTTCTGGGAAAAAATGGAAATTTGTCTCATAAAATAGGTTAAAGTATCAGTATCTACTCATCTAATAAACACCAATGCTATACTGCTTCAACTAGTAAGAAATGGTTTGAGTTAGTAGAAAATCATCTTGAAGGAAATTTGTGGGCCATGGCGTATGAGTAACATTTTTAAAAATTCATAGGAACCATGTAAATTGGGTGAAACCGAACACGCGCTACAACGCCCACTTGAAAAAATTTGCCAAAAAATCATAAAAGAATGACCAGGGGGACTCAACTGTAAAATTAAATCATTTTCTATAGCGAGATATGTATGTCAATTTATGTGATTTTCGAAATTTTCGATATCGAAAAAGGGGGCGTGGTTATCAATACTAGTACTAGTACGCTGGGTATACAAACGATACATGCTGATAAAAATCGACAAATGTTCTTTCTAAAGCAGTTTTCTAGCGAATAAAGAATAAAATTTTAATAAAATCGGTAATTTATAAATGTGTCAAAACATTTTAAATATCGGTTCCAAATTATTTAATTCGATGAATATTAAAAAAAAATCGATAAAAGTCGTCTATTGATATCATTCGTCTTAACAAATGACACTTAAATTCTGAATAATAAAAAATTGATTGGGGGAAGCATTGTTAAAGCGAGTAGAATCCAAATCATCATCATCATCATTTATTGGCGCTTAACCGCCTAAGCGATTTTGGCCGTCGCCTATCAAAGCACGCCAGTCATTCCTTTTTAGCGATAACTGACGCCAATTGGAAACCCCAAGGGAGTTCAAGTCATCCTCCACCTGTTGTTTCCATCTCAGTCGAGGCCTCCCCCTTCCTCTGCTGCCGAATTCGGGTGACGATTGAAAAACCTTCTGGGCTGGGGCTTCTTTGTCCATTCGCATGACGTGACCTAGCCAGCGGAGCCTTTGGGCTTTAATTCGCTGGACTATGGTCAGATCTGCGTAAAGCTCGTACAGCTCATCGTTAAATCTCCTTCGATACTCGCCGTCGGCATCACGGGAAGGACCATAAATCTTCCGGAGAACTTTTCTCTCAAATACTCCAAGGGCCATCTCATCTTCTCTTGACATTGTCCATGAATCTGAGCCATACATCAGGACAGGTATGATGAGAGACTTATAGAGCGTGATCTTTGTTCTTCGAGAGAGGACTTTACTTCTCAATTGCCTACTCAGTCCAAAGTAGCACTTGTTCGCAAGAGTGATTCTCCGTTGGATTTCTAGACTGATATTATTTTCGGTGTTAATGCTGGTTCCCAAATAGACGAAGTCCCTCACAGTTTCAAATTTGTAACTATCAACAGTGACGTGGCTGCCAAGGCGCAGGTGCGCCGATTCTTTCTTTGATGACAGCAAATACTTCGTCTTGTCCTCGTTGACCGCAAGACCCACTTTTTTCGCTTCTTTATCCAGTCCAGAGAAGGCAGCGCTTACGGCGCGGTTGTTAAGGCCAATGATATCAATATCATCGGCATACGCCAGCAATTGCACGCTCTTGTAAAAGATTGTACCATTGCGGTTTAGCTCTGCTGCTCGAATTATCTTCTCCAGCATCAGATTGAAGAAATCGCACGAAAGGGAGTCGCCCTGTCTGAAGCCTCGTTTGGTTTCAAATGGCTCAGAGAGGTCCTTCCCGACTCTGACGGAGCTGTTAGTATTGCTCAACGTCATTTGGCAAAGCCGTATAAGCTTTGCAGGGAAGTCAAATTCAGACATGGCGGCATACAGGCAACTCCTTTTTGCGCTGTCAAAAGCGGCTTTGAAATCGACAAAGAGATGGTGTGTGTCGATTCTTTTATCATGGGTCTTCTCCAGGATTTGGCGTATCGTGAAAATCTGGTCGATGGTAGACTTACCAGGTCTAAAGCCACACTGATAAGGTCCAATCAGCTTGTCTACGATGGGCTTCAGTCTTTCACACAATACGCTAGAAAGAACCTTATATGCGATATTAAGAAGGCTGATTCCGCGGTAGTTGGTGCGGTTAGCGGGATCGCCTTTCTTGTGGATTGGGCAGAGCACACTTAAATTCCAATCTGGAGGCATGCACTCGTCTGACCATATTCTGCATAAGAGCTGATGCATGCTTTTTACCAGCTCTTCGCCTCCGTGTTTGAACAGCTCGGCGGGTAGTCCGTCTTTTCCAGGCGCTTTGTTGTTTTTGAGCCGGGATATAGCTATCCTCACTTCATCATAGTCAGGTGGTGGGACGACTTTTCCATCGTCAGGGATTGGGGTATCGGGTTCGACGTCTCCCTCGCAATTTAGCAGCGAGGAGAAGTGCTCCCTCCATAATTTAAGTACACTCTGTACGTCGGTTACCAGGTCGCCATTATTGTCCTTACAGGAACTTGCCCCGGTCTTAAAACCTTCCGTCATCCGCCGGATCTTTTCATAGAATTTTCGGGCATCATTCCTGTTAGCCAGCATCTCAAGCTCCTCACACTCACGCCTTTCGGCCTCACGTTTCTTTTTTCTGAAAAGGCGTCTCTCTTCCTTCTTTGCCTCACGATAGCGTTGCCATACACTGCGGGTTGCGCCCGTTCGCAACGACTCCCTGTAGGCAGCGTCCTTTTTGTCCGAGGCAGTGCTGCATTCCTCATCGTACCAGTTGTTTTTGCGGGCTCGCTGGAACCCTATAGTGGCCTCAGCGGCGGTACGTAATGAGTGAGAGATATGCTTCCATTGCTCGGTTGCATCGTTAGGTCGAGGATTGCTCTCCGATAGCAGGTGTGAGAGTCGAGTGGAGAAATTGTCAGCTGTCTGTGTCGTGCGCAGCTTCTCGACGTCAAACTTTCCTTCCGTTACTGTGCGCACTTTCTTTGCTACACAGAGGCGTGTGCGTATCTTGGCTGCAACAAGATAATGGTCCGAGTCGATATTGGGACCACGAAGGGTACGCACGTCCAGAACGGTGGAGCTATGTCTGCCGTCGATCATGACATGATCAATCTGGTTTCTTGTTCTTTGATCAGGAGACAGCCATGTGGCTTGGTGTATTCGTTTATGCTGGAACCTGGTACTACTGATGACCATATTGCGAGCAGCGGCGAAATCAATCAACCTAGTGCCGTTGGGGGATGTTATATCATGGAGACTAAATTTTCCAACTGTTGGACCAAAGACTCCTTCCTTGCCCACCTTCGCATTAAAGTCGCCGAGCACGATTTTGATATCATGTTGGGGGCAGCGATCATAAGTCTGTTCAAGTTTATCGTAGAAGGAGTCCTTCTCTGCGTCGTCCGTCTCCTCAGTCGGCGCATAGGCGCAGATAAATGTTATGTTGAAAAATTTCGCTTTGATGCGGATCGCAGCGAGACGCTCGTCCACGGGGGTGAACGCTAGTACTTGGCGGCGAAGTCTCTTTCCCACCACGAATCCTACACCACGCGCTTTGCCTCGCGTCTGGCCACTGTAGTATACGTCACAAGGTTCGATGGTCGTCTTTCCTTGTCCCGTCCATCGCATTTCCTGCAGGGCGGTGATGTCAGCCTTTGCGTTAACGAGGACATCAACCAGTCGGGCAGCGGTACCATCCCTTGAAAGGGTCCGGACATTCCAGGTACATGCCCTAATATCCTTCTCGTAGTCCTTATTTCGTTTTGCCGGGTCGTCAACATTAAAGGGGGTTCTCATCCGAGAATCCAAATCAACCATTTTAAAAATTTTTGTGTGTCTGTCTGTTTGTCTGTCCGTATGTTTGTGGCCGTATCACTCTGAAAGTAATGAATGAAATTGAATGAAACGTTGGATTGCTCGACGCTCGACGCTCAATATGGAGTTATCGCCCAATATGAGGACCATGTCTGGTGGCAACCCTACTTGAAAATATTTTAGTTGGCATGTCGCTGAAAACACCTTTCAATTGATACCCATTTTGGCTTATTTTGCTACAAAATTTAAAAAAAATGAGATAGGTGGCAACGCTGTGAATCGCCCCAGGTCGCAACCCCCAAGTGGATAGTCTTTGAATCAGCCATACTACCTATGTTCAAAATTTCATCCAAATCGGTCAAGCGGTTCCCGAGATAGTCTCGATATACAAATATACAAGTTTAGCTCGTTTAAAGTTATAAGATGTACGAGTATATACTTATACACCCTAATGATACATTTGGGTACATTTTAGTGTTTACTTAACCCTTAAGATTACATTCTTGGATTTTTTTTTTTTCATTTAGCGTGATAACCATTTATTTTTGTAGCCTCTTTTGCGGTATATGATTCGGTATAATAAAAAAAAAAAAACTTTATGCAAATTTCTTTTTAAATTATTATTTTTTTGCACTTCTGTTTGAGTGTTTTCTCAGCATTTCAAGATTAGATAAGTGCGTTACATACAAACAAACACAAGCGCACGGAATAGCCAATAGCAGACATGGGCATGCTGCATTGCAATTTGAATGAATGACCATATTTTGTAAGAATTCAATCAGCTTGAATGAATTTTAGAAATTTAGCAACCTTATTGTAATTAGTAAGATTTATCCTTACTTCTGCCTACAATCAACAAAACGACCTATTTTCTTTCATTGAACTTCTATAAGTGTTCAAAAATTTAGTCACGGTGAGATTCCTTACAAAATACGGCCATAAGCAAAAACTGAACTTAGCACGCAAGGATTATTGGCAATGATTTCCTTTACACCTAAAATTTACTTTTGAGTGAAGCTTTGTTGTCATTAACACTCAATATTCTATTTTATTGAAACAAGCCATTCTTTATCATTCAACATGAGTGGAGAGTCACTTTCACTTGTCTTTATAAGCATTAATGGAAACTCACATGTTTTCAATTCATAAAAGTTTTAATGGGTTTTAGATTTCGATAACTTTGAATTCTTCGAAATCTAAAGTCCATTAAAGTCTTTGTATGGGCATGTGTTAGTTTCCATTAAGGCCAATGCAGACAATCGGCACTAAATATATATCTGAGTGGTAATGTGACTGAGGTTTCATTAAAAATTAAATTGATCGATGGGTATGGGACCAAACCAACTTTTTTTTAGGAGATTAAGGTATAAGTAAAAAAATGGCGTTCCCCGTTTTTAGAAGTTAGCCTCCAAAATATAATTATGGGCTTTCGAAGTTCGATGTTCGAAAGTGGTTTTCTAGCTGTTTTGTTTGAAAAATTGAAGAAGGCAACTTATGAATGTGGCCTGCTTGCCTCTCTTCTTTGATTGGAGTCCTTTTTCTATTAAAAAATGTGTGTAAGAAGTGCTATTGAGGACCAAAGTGAGATCTTCGAAAAAATCTAAAGCTGTATACTTTTAATTATAAAATATTTCTTTATACATACACTTTCAAATTAAAAAAAAAAGTACACTAATCAAGTAAGAGAGGCAAGAGGGTACAGCCCACACTTTGCCTTTTTCAATTTTTGAAACAAAACAATTAGAAAATCACTTTCGAACATCCAACTTCGAAAGCGCTTAAATAAATTTTGGAGGCTAACTTCGAAAAACGGGGAACGCCATTTTTTTACTAATGGCTTAATCTCTTAAAAAAAAAGTTGGATAGGTAATAAAAGTGAAACTCCACTCAAAATCAATGTTGAATGAAAAGGGAAGCGTAGTTGTACTAAAAAAATTTTTGAGTGGTAATGAAAATAAGATTCACTCAAAAATAAGATGTGAGCGGAGCTTGATTGCATTCAGCACTACATTTTTTATATATGGAAATTACTGGTAATTTAAACTGCCCATCTATGGTACCAGCATACAGCACGAACCTCCCAAGTAAGTAAGCGGTTTGTCGAAAAAAATAGTAATAGTTTCACACTAGGAACAACAACAGCACGAGTAACAGTAATAACACTTTACAAAGTAGAGATAATAATAAGCTGCTGTTTGCAAAAACTTGAGAAATTCGAAATCAAAAATTCACTTTATACACAATTTCATTATATGTACTTCAATTTATCAATATCGCACAATTTGCGAAAATTTAATTTTTTTAACATCACTTTTTTTTTTTTTTTTTTTTTTGAAAACTCCTGCCGCAAAACAAAGTATTATACGTAGAGATATCCCAAGAAGTTTAGATGCTTTTCTGTTTTGCAATTTTTTTATCACGCAATAGTTATAGTTGAAGAAAAGAAGTTTTAGAGCTGCAAAAGGAGACACACAAGTAAGTATTTCAGCTGTGCGTGTATGTAGTCGGGGATAGTTAGCGGTAAAAGTAGCATCAACGACTGTTGCAGCTACATATTTAGACCGCGTTAGTGCGCTATACCGATCAGGCGCATATGCGAGCGACCGTTAGACTGAATTTGTTTTTTTTTTGTTATTTTCATCATCACGAACACCGACACAAGACCGATACACTTTCCGCATCGCATTTGACTATATGCGGATTTTTCACTATGCAGCATAATAACGCAACTGGAAATCATTACGGGAAAGCATTTGAGCGCCGAGCAAACAAATTGAATTGTGCTACTTCTACCGCACACGAAATGTCAGTCAACACAACAACTTCAACGAGATAACGCATATATAAAATTTTAAAAGTTCAAGTAGCTGCGTCGGTGGTCCATAACATTGTATGCGAACGACCTAAACGAGCGCGAATGATATGCGACACACACACAAATACACTTTTCCCACCCACTGTTACTCATCAAATGGGCGCATGTTGATAGGGCGCTTGCTGTGATGACTGTTTGGCACATTGAAATGTGAGAGAGAGAGAAAATTCTTGGGATGAGAGCAATGTAGTGGGAGTGTTTGTGTGAGCACAGAGATAGAGAGAGAGAGAGAGCTTTTCCTTGTCAACAACATAACTCATATTGTGAAAAAGCTTTAATTCTTAGTATTTTTGTTGTTTTTATATTATTTTATTATTATTATTCTAACAATGCGCCACATTGTGTTCACAAAAATAAAACAAAAATTTGTATACCATATACAACCTTTCGTTATATGTAAATATTTATAGGTTGGCTTGTAGAGTGTTTTAACTTTGAAAAACTCATTTAACTCCTCCTAAACCGATATTGATGACATTTTTTCTGTGTACTCGGGTAGGCTCGAGTGTGGTTTATATTCACAATCAGGGATAATAGATGAAGTGGGCGTAGCACCTACCTTAGACGGTCCCGAAATTTTAAAGTTGTTTTATTTAAACGCATCGACCTAAGTTTTTTGCAATTCGGAGCACGTTTTATAAAATGAACAGATAAATGTTACTCATACGCCGTGTCGGCTCTATAAAAAGTGCACTATAATTGCAAAGTTTCAAGATGTACTCAATTATTTTTGCTAGAAAACATATTGGTACGCAATCTATTAAAACACTTTTGAAATTCCAATGTACTTTTCTCGTGAATACGTTTTCAATAACTTTGCAAAGAATCCTGTTATCCTTTTAAATATTCAAAAGATGGAGATTTGTGACACAGTTCTTTAAATATGAGCCAAATATTAAAATTATGTAATTTTCGAAGCCTTAATGGACTTTTTTTGCGAACTTAAGTAGTATAAGTTGCTGGCAAAAACTTTAACTAAAAGTATATCAAATTTCGAGCCTAGATTTTTTTCTATACATTTTTGGGACAGTCTAACATTCATACATACCAAAAAATACATCCAATGTATTGCAAATGATAGATAAGGGAAAACAATAATGAGGTATTAGTTATGAACAAATAAACCAGTACCTAAATGTTAAGCTCATAAAACCAATACAAATCGACTGTGACAACCGTAGTATCGAATTACAAAAGCTAGATGTACCATGCCACCGAATGGGGAAATATTCACATTTTTGATAGTTTTTGTGTAATGAGGTGGGGAAACATATCGTCGCTCGCTTGCCAGAAGCATGAATGTGCCAAAATTAAAATTTTGGGAAATCGTATTTGAAAGTTGATTGCTCTCGCAAAATTTGAAATTTTAGTTTTTGACATAAATATATTTTTGTCGGTTATATCTTATAACTTTAATAACTTTAAACGAGCTAAACTTGTATATTTGTATATCCGGTACCATCTCAGGAACTGCTTGACCGATTTGGATGAAATTTGGCATATAGATAGTATGATTGATTCTAAGACTATCCACTTCGGGGTTGCCACTGGGCGCGGTTTACAGGTTTGCCACCAATCTCAATTTTTTTAAATTATGGAGCAAGATATGCCAATATGGGTACCAAGTAAAACGTATTTTCGGCGACATGCCATCTAGGGTTACCACCTTACCACAGTATATTTGTATATCCGGTTTCTCGGGAACTGCTTGACCGATTTGGAATAACATTTGGCATAGAAATAGTAAAATGGATTCTAAGACTATCCACTTGGGGATTTCAACTTGAGGGGTTTACAGGGTTGCCACCTATCTCATTTTTTTTTTTTAATTATGGAGCAAGATATGCCAATATGGGTATAAAATGAAGGGTATTTTCGCCGACATACCAACTAAAAGATTTTCAAGTAGGGTTGTCGCCCAGGGTTACAATTTTACCGTATATATTGGGTTCATTTTGGGATCTTATTTGGATTATTTTAGGATAATGGAATCATTTAGGGGTAACTTTGGGATAATTCGGATCATTTTTGGATCATTTTGGGATCATTTAGGGTCATTTTGGGACAATTTTGAGGTAATTTTCGGATCATTTTGGGGTTATTTTGGGATCGTTTTGGGTTAATTTCGGGATCATTTTAGGGTCATTTTGGAATCATTTTTGGGTCGTTTTGGGTTCAATTCCGCATCATTTTGGGAACATTTAAGGGCCTTTTTAGATCATGTTAGGATTATTTTAGGGTCATTTTGTCGAGATGGTTTTCTGAGCTTTTTTGGATTGATTTCTCAAATTTTTCGAAATCAACTCAAGTCATGTCGGGATTGTTTTCGGAATGGTGTCGGTATTGTTTTCGGGATGGTGTCTGCACTTTTTAAGGGCCATTTCGGGACTTTTTTGGCATAGTTTCAGTATTATTTTTAGGACCAATTGAGAGTTTTTTGGGATATCGATATTGTTTTCGGCACGTTTTTGCAATCATTTCGGGATGAGGTCGGGATTGTTTTCTGGACTTTTTTGGGATCATTTCGCGAATTCGAATGAACAATAGTGAATAAATCTGAATCCTGGTAAAACCCTGCAAGCTGCGGAGTCCTCAGAGCCGGAGAATGAAATGGCCGATAGAATTATATTGAGCGATTTGACGGTTAGAGAAAAGGTCCTAAGCCGCTTAAACTAGTTGTTTGGTTCCGACGCTAGACAAGTTCTCCCGAGTCAACTAAATTTCACTTTGTTTTAAAACTCATGCTCAGATTTTTAAAGTCGGACATAACTATAATTACATAGTTTATCTCTAAAGCACAAACGAGACGTGATGGATCAAAATCGCTATCATTTATTAGATGGGACAATATCCCAAAAAATGACATCCACACACACACACACACACATACCAACTATATTATTTGGTGAAAGCGCATAAAACTGAAATCCCTTACGGGGGTGAGAGGCAGAGAGACCGTAAAGCGAGCTCATAATCTCAATATATATATATATATGCATCTCTCTCCATACTAAAATTTGCTCTCTAAATCGCTCTGAGAAAGAAAAGGGTGGCTGGAAAATCATATTAGAATTCGGCAAATCGAGTACATGTGCACCTACACACAACATTTGAAACGACAAAGTACACAAGATAAGTAAGGTACAAAGCTTACATACAAACATATGCATTTACCACACATAAATTTACACCACATTCCAAAGTGAGGTAGGCCAAATACAAGCATTTGACCTATCGTTGGGCATACAGGCTCGGCTGTTCTAATGGCAATGGCAGTATACAAAGCCGCAACAGAGTGACACAAAGAAAGCTGCACCACATGTTTGTTGGCCTTCAAACCACAATAAGAAGCTTTTTCTACTTATTTATTTATATTTAGTCAAAAAAAGAGGTACTTATTCATCCCTCCCTTTATAATACATATAATGAAAAGGATTGCTTTGTTGACTTTGCTGAGCTGTTCTGTGAGCTTGAGCATGCATCTGAAGCTTGCTTACGAGTGTTTATTTGCTTTCACACAAAAACCCTTAAGTAGGCAAGCGAAAAGTAAGTGAAAGCAAATCTCATGCGGAAATTTAGTTTGTATGTAGTTAAAGGCGTATGTTTGTTTCCGCACAGCTAGTTTTATATACCTACAAAAAAGTATGTATTTACCGTGAAATAATTGGAGTATTTAAACGTTGCATGAGTAATTCTATGTAAAATGGAGTAATAAATGCATTCAAGGACATACATAGTTCTTATTTTAGCTGTATGCCACTCTTGTCTATCTTGTTTTATCTAATCAATTTCTTTGAAATTGGATGGTCATCTTCTTTATATCTTTCTATTGATCCTGCCTTTAATTCTGATTCAATTTCGTGACGACGCCATTTTTCATTTCAATCTTCACTGATTACAAATTTTTATTTTTTTTCAGTTCGCTAGAAAGTGTAGAATTGTGTCGATCGAATTCGGATAATATCTAAACATTGAAATTCATTTCTATATAACCAAATTCGTATAGTACGGATCGTAGAGATAAAATTTAGTATATAACGCGGATAAAATTCGGATAATGCGGATAATATATCGTCGTTCGTTTGCCTGAGACATGAATGTGAAAATTTTCCAGATTTGAGTTAAGAGGCTCATGTGACTAATCTCTCGTTTCTGTACGATTCACGAAAATCCTGGGTTTCCTAAGTACAAGGAAGCACCGGAAATTTGCAATGCCATTTTCATGAATGTGTAGTTCAATCTCTGAGTATTGTGCCTTAAAAACGAATGTGCTACACATTCATGTTTCTGGCGGAACGAGAAGGTTTAAAAATTGAATTTCTAAATTTTTAAACATTTTCGTTGAGTCAGAAACAAGAATGTTTTGCACTGACACAGACACCACGGCGTATGCGTAGCAATTTTGCTACACATTCATGGTTCTGGCAAAACTAAAATTTTACAAAATTTCAGGGACCGCAAATAACAGTTATCAAGCAAAACTTTAACCAAAAAAATCATTATGAAGGGGTAGTGCTACTGCCATAAGGAGTATATAGAAATATTTTTTATTACTATTGTTATCGATTCAAAATGATTTTTTTTTTGCATTTTTTCCGTAAAAGTTAAATATACAAGTTATTTTTCAATTTTTTTATGGATCGCAAAACAAGAGTTATTTTTCAATTTTTAAATTTCGATCGCAAAATAAGAGTTATCTATTATTTTTTTTCATTTAAAATCGAAAATAAAAGTTGTTCACGAAATTCAGTAATTTTTAAATCGCACTATGCAAATAATTTTGGGAGCTTCAAAGCCCCACCTTAACGAATATTTAAAGCTTTTTTTCAAAAAATTTTCAAAAATGAAGTATTAAAAATTTACTGAAATGTATGGGAAAGGCAAACAAAAATAGCGACCCCTAAGGGTTAAGTAACAGCGCTTATTTTGTTTAGACGGTTAAGCGCGATCTAACAGTTTGTAATTTCACGTATATTTTATTTCACAAATTTTGGATAAATCGGATAGCATTAAGATAGTACGGATAACATTCGGATAACATCCGGATAGTGAGGTAAACATCTGTATTGCTTTAAAGGGAGAACATTTACATAATAAATGTAACTTGCACTGAAAAGCCGGGCCTTGAGGTACTTCTCAAGATATTTTGCTTGAGCCACATTTAGTATAAACATTTAGGGGTTATCCAGGTTCAATTTTGGTCCATATTATTGAAGGAGATATCGAAAAGTTAAATGACCTATATATAAAACACAAGCCTTCAGTTTACAAATTTGATGGTATCTGATCTTATACTTCTCTTAAAAATAATAAACAAAAGAAAAGAGCTCACGAAACATCAACAAACAATTAGCACCTTAAGCGTACAGATGTGACTATACAGCTTGTTTTGTTTAAACGAATAACTGATGGTACAAATACTTTTTTCCATTATCTATTTTACTTTGGCGGCCGCCGTGGTGTAGCGGTCAAGTGTTCGGCTTTCTACACCAAGTCGTGGTGGTTCGATGCCCGGCAAAAGTAACATCAAAAATTATTTAGAAAAACAATTTTTCTAAACTGGGTCGCCCCTCGGCAGTAGTTTGGCAAACTCTCCGGGTGTATTTCTGCCATGAGAAGCTTCTCAGCAAAAAATTAATTTGCTTTGCAAGTGCCGTTCGGAGTCAGCAAAAAAACTGTAGGGCCCGCCAACTTGTAGGAAAAAACTCAAAAGCAGCACACCACAAGTTGGAAAGAAGCTCGGCTAAAAATCTCGTTAGAGGTTATGATAACCTGTTGGTATATCGCCGCCATTACTTTTTTATTTTATTTTAATTTATGGAAATATTTATAAACAAAATAAAGTTTACTTTTTTGGAGCTATTTTGTAGGAGTGAAATAATTCCAGCGCAAAATGAATTTCACACATCCATTTTCTATGGGATATTATTAATTTCCGCTTTTGGGCGGCAAACAAAACCCGTTAAAACGTTGATCTGAATGATCTTTAGCCAATCGAGGTGCAAAAGAACATCGATTTTCAGATGCAAGTAAAATAATCGTAAATTGTAATCAATAACCTTTTATTTCCACTTACAAAACCATGGACATGTCTACGCGCCTTTCTGTCTACTTGCTTGCTTATTTTGTTGTATATGCCAAACCATCTCATAGTTCCAAGTCGCATTTTAATAAAAGGAAAACAAAATCGCTTACCTTATTGTCACTATCTGTGGTATTACCAGAACCGAAACTAGCCAATGAGCAGCGATCATGGTCATTTTCCGTTAAGGGTTCATCCAAGTCACGCGACGAACGTTGCGATGAGCCAGAATGCTTTGCTGGCGACTTTGGTAACGTAAGTGATGTGCCCGAAAAGCATGTTTCCTGCATTACTTCACGCATTTTCTTAACCCAAATCTATAAAAGGAAAATAAAAAAATGGAAAATGTGTTAGTGGTCTTTAATAAGACGAAAAATAGGACTACTATAGAAGGGCTCGTCTATATTGAATAATACAAAAATTAATCATTCGGATAAAAACTGAAAACAGTACGGATAATGCGGATAACATTCGAAAAGCTTGGACAATGTACGGATAGTGCGTATAGCATCCGGGTAGTACTGAAAATATCCGAATGGGGTGGACAACAACTGATAAGTGTGGATATCATCAGAACAGTATAGGTATCCGAATATTAAAAGCTATCGGAAGTTCAGTCGGATATTCCAATCTTTATTTGAGTGTGGGTATAATGCCAGTGGGTAGGAAAACTGAATTAACATTGATAATGATGCATTATTTGGTCAAAGCTAAGTCTGGGTTTAGTTCGGATAAAATACGGATAGTGGGGATAGCATTGGGAAAGTTTGGATAACTTCTAAACAGTGTCGTTAACTACCGAATAGTATAGGTATCCAAACATTAAACGCTATTCGAGAAAAAGTTATCCTATCTTTATTTAAATGTGTTTATAAAACCTGTAAAGGGTCATAAGAAAGTCTGAGTTCAGCTCGGAAAAAATACAGATAGCGCGGATAACATCCGGATAGTTCGGATAACTTTTAATTAGTGGATAACCACCGGAAAGTGCCGAAAACATTTGAATAGCATAGGAACACAGCCAATATGGGTATATTTCTTTCATTCTTGTATGATATATTTGATTAGTTTAATAAAATTTATGTGGAGGTGAAATGAGGAATTGTATTCACTTTGATATTGGTACATTATTCATATAAAGGAGCGTTTGAGATCAGTTCGGATAACAAGGATAGTGCGTATGGCATTCGAATAACATCCGGATAGTACGTATAACTTACTGATAGTGTGGATAACATCTGAAAAGTCTGAATACCATCCACATAGTTTAGGTGAGCAGCCCATTTATTTAATTGAATGTTTTAAAAAAAAATCAGGTCAATGGGAACTGAAGCTACATTAATCACACATAGGAACGCTTAAGATTAGATCAGATAAAATAAACGAAAAGTACAGATAGCATCCACATAGTGTAGGTATACAGCTAATACTAGTAAAATGAAAGCTTTTCGAATTGAGTGAGTTCTTTGATAAGAACGTTTCGTTAGGATAAAACCAGTTGTTGATTTTGTAACCGTACTTCGCTCTGCCTATAAAAAGTTACGTGACGGACCAGACACGGTTGTACGGATATTGACAATACTTTTCCGGATATGAATCCGGTACATTTCAGAGTATAGGACCTTGTGATACTAGCCCGACTGTCTTGGGAACGAATTCGTTGACCCCGTAGTCGGGGTCGTAGTGGATTTTAGTCGCTGGGGAAATCTAGAAAGGTTGGATAACTTCCAGATAGTGTGGATGACATCCAAATAGAGAAGGCATAAATCTGATAGATATAAAAGGCTATTCGAATTAAATAAATTCGGTCGGATATTCGAATCTATATTTAAATGTATTTATAAAACTGTGGTATTCGTTTCCCTGTACCCCTTATGTAAAACTATTCATCTATAATATCTAAATATCAATATCAGAACTCACCTGTTTTGTTTCCAAACTATTCGCCTTCAATACAATACGACAATCAGAGAGCATTGGTGAACGTCCTGTCCACACAGCGAATTTCGTTTCATCACCTTCAATGTGCTCAGTGATGCCCATGTCTAAAAGTATAAAAAATAAAAAATTAAAAATAATTCATGATTTCTATATATATAAAGTTAGACGCACCAGTTGTCATGAGTTTGCTCTTGAATTGATATTTAACTGAACCATTTGAGTCCTTCACCTCTTTGGCGAAAAGCAAATATAATTCGAATAAGAAAACACGTCGCTCACGACCCTTGCGTATCAATTGTTTTGTATCCCATGCTTGGAATGCATCCTGCAGTACAGCCTCACCCAAATTATCAATGGGCACATCACAGTTCTCCAACAATGACAGATGCATTGCATCATTCGCTTTCTTTGGGACATTTAACATAACTTCCAGACCTTCTTTAATTTCACCATGACTTTCCTCACAACATGAAAGTAAATCTTTGAGTAATAGCTGATATTTTGTGATGCGTTGTACTGGTTTTATAAGAAAAGCTGGCAATGGGTGTTCAACTTTGTGACGATGTTGTAACTCGTCAAAATATGTACCCGAATGTTGTACCATCAAATTATTTGAGATCGGTTTATTTTTACAATAGTACACATACATATCAAATTTGGATGCCCATGTGACAAAACAATGGCCAACATCTTCAGGCATAGTTTCATATTTTTCCAATTCACGTAGAAATATTTTCTGATGAAAGTTATAAATTTCACGTATGTTGCCGAAGAGAGTGTCTTCTTTGCCAACCAATGCTGGCGGCACACCTTGACCTGTACGAAATTCCTCGAGGAAACATTTAATGCATGTCTCCAAATCTTTAACATAGGTACGTTCAGTTTGCATTAGTTCGGCCATAATGAATTCTTTTCTACGTGCCGATTTACGCTTTTCTTCGTTAATTTCTTTAGATGCTGCTGTAGCAGATGTTGTTAGTTTAGCTTCTAGTGAGGGGTCGGAATGGCGATCAGTTGTAGAACCTGTAATAAAGATGTTGATTAGATTTAATTGCTTTGGGTTTCGGAAAAGCGCATTTCGGATAACATTTGGATAGTGCGAATAACCTTCGGATAATGCGAATATTATTCGGAAAACATCCGTAGAGTGCGAATAGCATCCCGATAGTGCGGATAACATCCGTAGAGAACTACGGATAATATTGGGGTAAGGTACGTAAAGTACGGATGTATTCCAGACATTGCGAAAAACCTACGAATAATTCCAGATTGCAATTAATACTTGTCATCTGTCATCCGTTGTATTGAAGTCGTTGCTAGCCGGATAAAATAAGTTTGGTCGGATATTCCAATTTTTATTTGCATATATTTATAAAATTGATGGGTCGGTGGGATGTAAAATTGCTTCAAGATTAATATTCAAACATTATTCGGATAGTTCGATATTAGTACGGATAAAATATGGATAATGCTTAGAACATCTAAAAATTTCGCAAAGAGTTGATTGGATTTAAATTAAAGTCTTCGAAAACGGTCGTTTCGGATAACGTTCGGATAAAGCGGATAACATTCGGATAACATCCTTTGATAAAATGTATGTGTCGACGAGATGGAAAATTTCTTTAAGATTGATCTTCCTACATAATCCGGATAATTCGATAGTAATACGGATAAAATGGTCGGATAAATTTCGGATAGCTTCGGAAAGGGACAAATAAGTCATACTCACCAGAAGCAGAGCTTATCGATGAATTTGCGTCAGAGTCTGCAGTCACTACCATTGACATGCCAAGAGATTTTTCCAACTGTTCTCTATAGGTATCCATGCGGTTGCTGAAGTCCTTATATCTATAACAAACATGAAACATTATTAGAATTTATATAACGAATACCCAAATAATATTCATACAAACCTTTGATCCACTGACGCCACCCATTGCTTGATGGCGCTAGCATGCGCATGCCCTTTCTCCACCAAACTATCAGCCAATTGTATTAGCAATTTGACACGTTCACGCGTCTCCTTGGCAGTACCGCGAAATTCGTTGTGCTCTTTGAGCAGACCTTCGGTCTCTTCGCGTGTCTTACCCACCAGATTTGTGCGTGACGAAAGGTAGGCTTCGCCAGTGTTATGTATCCATTCGATTGCTTGTTTTGCGCTACGCTCAAACAATACAAATTGTTGACATTGATCAAGCGACTTCTTGCGTTGTGTCCAAAATTCAAGCACTTGATTTTCCTGCGTCAGTAGCTTATCGAGTATGGTGCGCACGTGTGTTTCACAATTACCTTGTGATTGGTATTTGTAATATTGTTGCGAACGATTGGCATACTTAAGGAATGTTTCGGCGGTACGACGCGCAAGTGTGCACGCTTTAAGGAATGCTTCCTTTTGTTCCTGATGCTTTGAGATTAATTGCACAATAGTTTGTGCTTTATCGCTTGAGCCACCACCGCCACACCAATCATCTTCACGGCGATATTCACGCTCTAAGCTATCGAGTACGGAGCATACTTGCTCGGCGGTTTTGTAAAAATTCATTGAAGCTGTCACTAGCTTGTGACGCTCTTCAGCGTAGGTGACGAGCTGTTGCCACTTCTTGGTGACATCGTCCGAAATTTCACGTATCGATTGTGGATCATAGTGATTGGCATTGATGAGCGCATCAGCACGATATTTTACTTGCACTGCCGAAGTGTGTGTCTTCTCAATGGCAACCTTTTGAGGAGGAGAAATAAAAAAGAATTAATAAAAATTTTTAACACCTACATCTTCTCAAACAACTCACCTGAAATTGCTCATGCTCCTTGCGCAATTGCTCTGCCTCCTGCAAACTATTTGGCGTTACAAAACTAGCCACCAACATCGCCTCACCATTACGTATCCACGATATGACTTGATTGGCATCATTTTGAAATTGGCACAACTGCACAGCCTGTTCCAATTTGGCGCGCTTCGCTTCAGACAGTTCCTCTAGGTCAATTTCACGTTCACCCAAAAAGTCCAAGAGATACTGTATGCGCGCCTGCGCTGTATGCGTAGCATCGGCCATCGAAATGATGCCAGCCGTTTCAAACATTTGTAATAAATCTTGTCCTTGCTGTAGCACCTCATAGGTGGTATTTTGTATGTCGGTAACAGAATCATTGTGCATACGTATTAGTTGTTCAGCTTTTTGATAGTCACGTGAGAGATCGGCATGCTGCAATTCCTCTGACCAAATTTCCAATTGTGATGATAGCTCCATGGCATCACGTTCAAAATAACGCAAACGTAAGATAAGATCTGCGCGATATTGACGCGCTGACCATAATTCTTCAAGCTCGACTTTTTGTTTTGTTAACTTTTCGAGAGTAGTTTCGAGACCAGATATGGAAACACTATTTTCATCGTATTCAAGTGAACGCATTTCTTGCAACAAAGCTTCGCCTTGTGCTATGGTTTGCATGCAACCTTTCAAAGTGCTCTCTTGTTGTTCACGAAATTGTTGTAGTTGACGTTCGATGCCTTCGAGATTTTCTTGAGAGAGCATAGTTTGATCGGTGGATACGTCAGTGCGTAGCTGATCAATCCAAGCGGTGACCTGTGAGGGAAATGTTTTGTATTAATAATTTCCTTTACATATGACTAAACAAAAAACTAGTAAGGAAGTCTAAGTTCGGGTAAACCAAACATTAAATACACAGAGCTAGTTTTCATATGATTTTCGAAATATTCCATTTCGGAAGTGGGCGTGGTAGGGAAGCGATTTCGTCCAATTACAGCAGGTATACTGCCTATTATTCTAGTATACCTTGCACGAAATTTTATCGTTCTACCGTACCTAACCAGTTTAAAAGTTATGACCCTTGAAATTTTCAACTATGTATACCTCCCTGAAAAGTGGGTGGTGCCATGCCTACGTTTAAAAATTTGTCGCGAAATCATAATAGATTGACTAGGGGGTTCATCCCACCAAACTAAATCATTTAAGCCATTTAAAAAATTTATTAAAAAATAATAACATAATGACCAGGGGGATTCGCCTATGAAATGATATCATTTTAGCCATTTCCGTTACCGAATTTGTCAATTTAGGTGATTTTAGAAATTTTCGATATCGAAAGAGGGCATGGTTGGAGGGCGATTTTATCCAATTTCATCAGGTATACTCCCAACAATAATAGTATGCTTTGTGTCAAATTCGATCGTTCTATCGTAATCTGTTTAAAAGTTACGACCAGTCAAACTTTCAAACATGCCTCCCTTAAAAATGGGCGGTAACACGCCCACTATAAAAAATTTATGGAAAAATCATAAGACAATGACCAGGGGGATTCACCCATAAAATTATATCATTTTAGCCATTTCAGCTTCCGAGATATGTCAATTTATGTCATTTTCGAAATTTTCGATATCGAAAAAGGGAGCGTGGTTATCATCCGATTTCGCCCATTTTCAATAAGAACCTACCTGGGCCAGAAAGTAACCTGTATACAAAATATCATGCAGATATCTCAATTTTTGCTCAAGTTATCGTGTACACGGACAGACGGACGGACGGATATGCCTTAATGAACTCCTCTTTTCAGCCCAAGAACTTTCATATATAGAACTCTATATCTATCTTGATTATATTGTGCCGTTACATAGTACCGTTATGTGGACAAAATTATAATACCCTTGTACTAGTACTAGTACGCTGGGTATAAAAATTTACAAAAATCGGTTGAGTAATTTTTATGTTTAGCCGTAACAAACATTTGACATAGAATGGCCCATAGATCAGTATGGTATTCAACATACCTCCTTTTCGTGCGTATAAAATATAACAGCCATTTCCAAGCGTCTGCGTCTCTGCTCCACACGTTCCGCAAAGCTGGCCACTTGCAATTCCAGCTCACGCGCAACCGAGTAAATCTCATTGGGATCCGCCTCGCCACTACGCGCCAATTCATCTGCTGCCGAGAGTAGCTTCTCAGCATTGCTATAAGTATTTTGGGCGACATTTTCAAAATGTTCATGCGACTTTTGATAGACGCGCGCTTTTTGCAAATTGCGTCCAATGCCAGTATTTTTGCGTAAAAACACCTCACCATGATTTTTCAACCAATCGAGCACTTGTTTAACATCTTCCTGAAAGAGACGCAATGCCAAAGTTTGATGTAAGCGGATTTTCTCTTGATGCCATTTGGCCTCCAACGAACGATGGTGTCCAAGTATTTGATGTATTACGGCGAGTACGTGCGAAGCACCCTCGCTATAATCTGCTGCAGGATTTTGACGCTCATATTTATTAAAGCTACTATTCTTGCGATGATCGGGTACACCGGGCGGCGGTGGTTGATTGCACACTTGCACCAAATGATCTAGCTGATAAAGTAATTTCTTGCTGGTTGAGTGCACCTCCGTGTAAGCTTGACACATCGCCTCGTAGAGCGATTGATGTGTGCGTATTGCGGTCTCCAAACTTTGTATATCCGAGGGTAGTGGTTGTGATGCTTGACATGCGGCTGCCCATGAGGCGACGCTATTACAATACTGCTCGGCTTTGTGATGAAATAGAACGCTCAACTGCAACACTGCTGTGCGTTCATCCAACCCGGCGGCGAAATCTTTCCAAGTGCGATCGAGTCGTGTGGCTAGGGTTTTGATGTGTTGCGCTGCATAATGTTGACTCTCGATTAGGCGTGATGCGACTGCGAGTATGCGATCTATATTTACTGATACATTCATAGAGGCGACAGCAAACTTCTGATGTTCATCTTGCAGCGATTTTGCTACAGAGTAATTGTGTCCAATCTCAACGTAGGACATTTGAAATACATCACGATTATGCAGTATCCAATCGAACATTTTTTCACAATCTTGTTCGAAGAGACGCCACTGGAAACATTGATCCAATTTGGATTTTTTATGCTGCCACAATGTAAGGAGGCGTTGTTGTCCGTTGCGTATGAGGTCAACTTGACGTAGTGCTTTGTTAATAGCTGCTGCCATATCCGGGTTGTTGGTGGCTGCCCGAAAAGCTGGTGAAGAGTTTTGCGTTTGTGTTGAAGTGCCGGAATCGCTGCCACCACAATCGGCACCAGAGCCAACACAGGGCTAAAGGAAGAGATAAGAAAGAAATAAGTTTGGTTAATTTTTAATGGCTTAAATTAAAGGAAACAATAAGTTCTAAGGGCCCAAAAAAACGACTGGTCATCAGAAGCGGTTATATAAATGTTATAAAAAAGTGCTATGATTAAGATTATTTAAGGTCATGCATCTGGATTATCCGTACCCGTAATGTGGGGTTGCCTCTGTTCAACTGTTTGACGTCCTTGGGAACGCCAAAGTTCAAAGTAACAATCTCTGGCCGGATATACCAGTGAAACATTCTAGATCATGTCACCCCTTCTTCCGTAAGGAAGAATAAAATGGGTAATGAGAAATGAGAGGCATCATATCCGAACATCAACCATAGAATGACACTTCATTACCTCCAACCAGAACATAAGACCGCGCTCGTGGCACTGAACTTATCAAAGGCCTGGGTTACAGTCAATCATGCCACACTCATACAAGACCTTTTTGAGACACAGGTCCGTGACGGTCTAAAGAAGCAATACAAGAAACTAGCCGTGTAGGCATGTAGGTCATTTAGCATTACCCAGGGTGCAACAACGGGGAGGCGACCTACTCTTACACAGGGGGTGCCACAGGGTGGTATCCTATCCCTGACACTGTTTAGCTTCTATTTATCGAAGATGCCCCCTCCAACGGAGGGTGTCTCCGTCGTTTCTTATGCAGACTACTGCACGATAATGGCTACGGGGAAGGGCCCCGATACTGACGAACTCTTTACGAAAATCAACGGTTACCTGAGCGAAATCTGACAATATCACCGACTAAATTTACGGTGACACTCTTTACGGCAGGGACGCACCAAATGAGATATGAGTTAGACGTTTACGTTTACGGCGATAAGCTACAAACTGTTTGCCACCCAAAGTTATCGGATAACTATTTCTCATTTGCAATGGGTTCAAAGAAACGAGGTCCCAACAAGATCGTCAAATCTCTTGCAGTACTTGGATAAAAAAATAAAGAAACGTTGTTGACTACATATAAGGCCATTGGAGGACAGGTCTTTGACTACGCTGCACCCATTTGGCCGCCCAATGTACATAGCACCCGCTGGACAAGGTGAAAAGTCTGCCAAAATACCGCAATCGAAACTGCTACGGGATGCCTCCTCATGTCTTCTGGGTGAAGTTCACCAAAAGGGTAAATTACTCAATGTTAGAGAGGACGCGCAAATTCTGAGCAAGCAATTCCTTCTGAACTGTCACAAGCCAGGATATCCAAACCGTCATCTTTTGGACGTAGATCCGCTCCTAGAGCCATAAGACCGCAGCACTATGATGAGATCCGGCATCATATTACATTATCGTTTGAAATGCGGAACCATAAACGGACTTTAACCGACACCCCCACTGAGTCTGTAGATACCTTTGTCAGGCGTCGGCCTGTGTGTCCCGTTCTAAACAGTCATTCACCCGAAATAGCTGAAGAAGGTCCCCTTTCGTTCTGGTCCAACTCTTTTGAAACTGCTCGTTTCCTGGGACTTCCTTTAGAAGAGCGTGATGAAGACTTCGATCATGTACTCTAGGCAGAGTTAGGCACTGCTAACAACAACAACAACAACCTTTGTGCATATTCTAAATGTCTAACCCGCAGGGGTGAAACTGTGTTCTCGCGCCTTTCAACATCTAGTTATAACTTCCCGGTTGTTCACTGCTCTGCATGATCTTCTCAATACGATACTGCAAGGAGTGAAATTAAATCAATCAAGCCTAAAGCACAAGTAGTTAACTTAGATTTGAACCTAAGGAGATCAGAATAAAAACAGTTTTAATATATTGAGAATCTGAAGTTCTATTGTGCCCTCATAAGTAAGTGGCTCCTCCAAGCCGACCACCTTGAGTAAATGTAAAATTAAGGTCGGATTGAGTATACAATGGCCTGTGAGAACGCCTGGCATGATTCTAAGATTGCTCTTGGATATGTAGATTATTTCCAAAAGCGTTTAGCAACTACGGTCTCTTAAAATTTGATGGGATCTTTTCAAGGCGGCATTGGCATTTTTTGTAAATGCGCAAAATTCCCGCTCCAATCCCTTTTGGGATATTTAGCCGTCCGTATACTACACCATGAATCTCCTGTAGGCGTCTCTGTGGAACTTATCTCCTCGCTGCGGGTTTGGAGTCTTAGAATATACTCGAGGTAGGTAAGCCTGTCGTAAGTGGATAAAGTGCTAGTCAGTATAACCCTGTTAGGTCCGTCGTGTCCAATTTTTTGTCACCACTACCCTCCACAGCGGTGAGACAGTACTCTTCGTTGTGGAAAACCCTTTGGATCATAAATGAACCGTGTTGTCCCTTGTGGAGGTTTCTGCTAGCCTTGCCTGGAGTGTTATCAATCGACCGTTAAGTAAATGAAAGCTGTTACAAGCCTGTTTCCAACGCACTGTCCCATGTTCGATCTAATCTCATGGTTTATCTTCTCCATGGCTTTTAGAGCGGACTCAAAGAAGGCTAAAGAATCTGAATCTTAGCCTTGTTTTTTTATATTGCCTAACTCATAAGTCTACTTGTTGAGGTGTAAGTTTCCCTTGCCGCATCACGACCCATTACAGCACTTCAGAAAAGGTGAGATGATTCTTGCATCATTGAATATACAAGTCTTTGAGAACTTTGCCCGTTGATCTAAGGCAGATATCGACTTTGTTTGGCCCAGGGGAAAAAGGTAATGTTTGGTAATGTACAAAGTCCTTTTGTCATGCTTCTTTTCATAGCTGAAAAAGGTAATGCATTACCCATTTCCCCACTGGGGAAGACTGCTGCTACGTTGAACATATTGGGTGGAAAATGATGTACTTTCTTTCAATTTAGCGAAGTGGGTCCGAATTTTTTCAACTTAACCACTCAAATGCGAGTCATAAACTACTCATAGACGAGTCATAAATGACTCAGAGATGAGTCATAAATGACTCCTAAATGATTCAGAGACGAGTCAAAATGACTCCTAGACGAGTCATAAATGACTCATAGGCGAGTCATAAATGACTCATAGACGAGTCATAAATGACTCATTGACGGCTCATAAATTACTCATGGGTGAGTCATAAGTAATGCATATGCGAGTCCTTTCCTTTCCCTTCTCTTCCTTTGCTTTGTTTTACTTTTGTTGCGTTTAATTTCCATTGCTTTTGTCTCTTTTATCTTTCCTTTCCAACCCTTTTCTTGAATTTAATTTCCTTAACTTCATCTTACATCTTATACCTTACATCTTACACATAACTTTTCTGGATGACCCCCAGCGCAAGGATGTTCATACATCAAAAAAAAAACTTCATGAAATTTAGTAATTTTCACTCACCTGTCTACCTGGCACCACTGCAGCACCACCACCACCCGCATTTTTATTGATTTTTGCTAATAATTTTTTACTTTGTAATTCCAAATCTTCAATTGGTAGATTTTGTATTTTCTTTTTCATTTCGTTGTGATGATCGAGTGAATGTTTGGCGCCATTTACATCCTCAGCAAAATCATTACGCTGCAAATCCTCTTGTAGATCGTCAATACGATCAGCCATATCGCTGGCTTGCCAAAAGAAATCCTCAATAGCCAAACGTGATTCAGTCCACTGTTGATGATCGTATGGCTGTGTGCCATCAAAATCTGCAGTCAACTGATGTGCTTCGGCAATCTTATGTAATGATTCGATCGATATATTCGATGTTTCAAATTTATATTTGTTTGTTGAGATAGAAGCGCGTTGTTTTTGCCAAAAATTATCCGGTTTAATTAAAACAACATTATGTATATTAGCACTAAAATGTTCTTGTAACACTTTGAGTATTGTCTTTAGATTTGTGGAACAATTGCCATTGCCGCGCATATCAATAATAACCGTAAAACCGAGGTTCTTCGCCGAATCACTGCAATGAAGTGAAAGAATTGGAAATTTGTGAAATTAGTTGAGGCTATAAAATAAAATGCAAAAGTCAATGTGAAAAGTTGGTGGGAAGTTAAGAGAGAGAGAAGGAGGAAATGCCTACATATATGTATGTGAACGTGAACTAACACGCCAAACAACGCTGCCGTGGAACTATGTAACTACCATTCAATGAGAGACAATGAACTGCGACATAGTCAAGTCAGGCAAGGTAGGCAGCAGTAGGTTTTTGTGTTATTTTTTTTATTTGATACTTTGAATTTTGCATAAATTAAGACTTTTACGATAAATTTCAGCTGACACAATTTCTTTTCATACAATTTCTTTCACATGCATAAATATTTGATAAAGACTCGTTTCGTCGTAGCAGTGTTTGATGATCAATTGTGGGTATGGAACATAGTAGAGTCAAACATCAATGGGAAACGAAACTGAATCTTGATGCATTAGCAATGTAAAACAAATAATAAAAATATAAAAAACAAGTAAGGAAGTCTAAGTTCGGCTAAACCGAACATTAAACACCCAGCTGTAGTTTTCATATGTTTATCGAAATTTTCCATTTCGAAAGTGGGCGTGGTCGGGAAGCGATTTCGTCCAATTTCATCAGGTATACTCCCTATAATGCTAGTATACCTTGTAACAAAATTCACCATTCCACCGTAATAAGTTTAACCGTGAAACTTTCAAATATACCTCCCTGAAAAGTGGGTGGCGCCACGCCTACTTTGAAAAAAATATCTAAAAATGATAATAGAATGACTAGGGGACTCATCCTACCAAACTATCTCATTTTAGCCATTTCCGTTGCAGAAATATATCAATTTAGGTAATTTTCGAAGTTTTCGATATCGAAGGTGGGCGTGGTTGGAGGGCGATTTTATCTAATTTCATCAGGTATACTCCCAACGATACTGGTATGCTTTGTTCCAAATTTCATCGTTTTATCGTAATCAGTTTAAAAGTTACGACCAGTCGAATTTTTAAAAATGCCTCACCTAAAAGTGAGCTGTGCCCACTTTAAAAAATGTAAAAATCAGAAATAGAAAAATCATAACAGAACGACCAGGGGGATTCACCTATAAAATTAAAATGATCTAATTTCAGCCATTTCAGCTACCGAATTATGTCAATTTATGTGATTTTCGAAATTTTCGATATCGAAAAGGGAGCGTGGTTATCAGCTCTGTGAAGTTGGCACCTCCATGTCGGAATTTTTAAAAAAAGCATATTGCATTCGTTTGTCCATCGTTTGTCCACGTTTGTCCAGGAAAAATTTTCGTTTGTCCACCCCTAGTAAAAAAGTTATTTCGAAAAAAAAAAATCCGGTGTGAAGTTGGCACCTCCATGTCGAAATTTTAAAAAAAAACCAAATGTCATTCGTTTGTCCATCGTTTGTCCACGTTTGTCCAGGAAAAATTTTCGTTTGTCCACCCCTAGTAAAAAAGTTATTTCGAAAAAAAAAAATCCGGTGTGAAGTTGGCACCTCCATGTCGGAATTTTAAAAAAAAACAAATGTCATTCGTTCGTCCATCGTTTGTCCATGTTTGTCCAGGAAAAATTTTCGTTTGTCCACCCCTAGTAAAAAAGTTATTTAAAAAAAAGTTTATATTAAAAACCCATAAAATTTGATTTTTAAAGTTTTTTTTGGCTTAATCGTTTGTCCACCGTTAGACCATGATTGTCCAACAAAAATTTTCGATTGTCCACCTTTTGTTCAAAAGTTATTTAAAAAAAAAAAAAATGTTTGTGAAGTTGGCACCTCCATCTCTGAATAATTAAAAAAACTAAATGTCATTCGTTTGTCCAGGAAAAATTTTCGTTTGTCCACCCTTAGTAAAAAAGTTATTACAAAAAAAAGTTTTTATTGAAAAAACAAAAATGTTGATTTTTGAAGTTTTTTTTTTGCTTAATCGTTTGTCCACCGTTTGTCCAGGATTGTCCAACAAAAATTTTCGATTGTCCACCTTTTGTTCAAAAGTTATTTAAAAAAAAAAAAAAATTTTTGTGAAGTTGGCACCTCCATCTCTGAATAATTAAAAAAAACTAAATGTCATTCGTTTGTCCATCGTTTGTCCACGTTTGTCCAGGAAAAATTTTCGTTTGTCCACCCTTAGTAAAAAAGTTATTACAAAAAAAAGTTTTTATTGAAAAACCAAAAATGTTGATTTTTGAAGTTTTTTTTGCTTAATCGTTTGTCCACCGTTTGTCCAGGATTGTCCAACAAAAATTTTCGATTGTCCACCTTTTGTTCAAAAGTTATTTAAAAAACAAAACAAAATTTGTGAAGTTGGCACCTCCATCTCTGAATAATTAAAAAAACTAAATGTCATTCGTTTGTCCATCGTTTGTCCACGTTTGTCCAGGAAAAATTTTCGTTTGTCCACCCTTAGTAAAAAAGTTATTACAAAAAAAAGTTTTTATTGAAAAACCAAAAATGTTGATTTTTGAAGTTTTTTTTGCTTAATCGTTTGTCCACCGTTTGTCCAGGATTGTCCAACAAGAATTTTCGTTTGTCCACCTTTTGTTCAAAAGTTATTTAAAAAAAAAAAAAAATTTTGTGAAGTTGGCACCTCCATCTCTGAATAATTAAAAAAAACTAAATGTCATTCGTTTGTCCATCGTTTGTCCACGTTTGTCCAGGAAAAATTTTCGTTTGTCCACCCTTAGTAAAAAAGTTATTACAAAAAAAAGTTTTTATTGAAAAACCAAAAATGTTGATTTTTGAAGTTTTTTTTTTGCTTAGTCGTTTGTCCACCGTTTGTCCAGGATTGCCCAACAAAAATTTTCGATTGTCCACCTTTTGTTCAAAAGTTATTTAAAAAAAAAAAAAATTTTGTGAAGTTGGCACCTCCATCTCTGAATAATTAAAAAAAACTAAATGTCATTCGTTTGTCCATCGTTTGTCCACGTTTGTCCAGGAAAAATTTTCGTTTGTCCACCCTTAGTAAAAAAGTTATTACAAAAAAAAGTTTTTATTGAAAAACCAAAAATGTTGATTTTTGAAGTTTTTTTTTGCTTAATCGTTTGTCCACCGTTTGTGCAGGATTGTCCAACAAAAATTTTCGTTTGTCCACCCTTGGTTCAAAAGTTATTTAAAAAAAAAAAAATTTTTGTGAAGTTGGCACCTCCATCTCTGAATAATTAAAAAAAACTAAATGTCATTCGTTTGTCCATCGTTTGTCCACGTTTGTCCAGGAAAAATTTTCGTTTGTCCACCCTTAGTAAAAAAGTTATTACAAAAAAAAGTTTTTATTGAAAAACCAAAAATGTTGATTTTTGAAGTTTTTTTTTTGCTTAGTCGTTTGTCCACCGTTTGTCCAGGATTGCCCAACAAAAATTTTCGATTGTCCACCTTTTGTTCAAAAGTTATTTAAAAAAAAAAAAAATTTTGTGAAGTTGGCACCTCCATCTCTGAATAATTAAAAAAAACTAAATGTCATTCGTTTGTCCATCGTTTGTCCACGTTTGTCCAGGAAAAATTTTCGTTTGTCCACCCTTAGTAAAAAAGTTATTACAAAAAAAAGTTTTTATTGAAAAACCAAAAATGTTGATTTTTGAAGTTTTTTTTTGCTTAATCGTTTGTCCACCGTTTGTGCAGGATTGTCCAACAAAAATTTTCGTTTGTCCACCCTTGGTTCAAAAGTTATTTAAAAAAAAAAAAATTTTTGTGAAGTTGGCACCTCCATCTCTGAATAATTAAAAAAAACTAAATGTCATTCGTTTGTCCATCGTTTGTCCACGTTTGTCCAGGAAAAATTTTCGTTTGTCCACCCTTAGTAAAAAAGTTATTACAAAAAAAAGTTTTTATTGAAAAAACAAAAATGTTGATTTTTGAAGTTTTTTTTGCTTAATCGTTTGTCCACCGTTTGTCCAAGATTGTCCAACAAGAATTTTCGATTGTCCACCTTGTGTTCAAAAGTTATTTACAAAAAAAAAAAAAATTTTTGTGAAGTTGGCACCTCCATCTCTGAATAATTAAAAAAACTAAATGACATTCGTTCGTCCATCGTTCCAACTTCACAAAATTTTTTTTTTTTTTTAAATAACTTTTGAACCAAGGGTGGACAAACGAAAATTTTTGTTGGACAATCCTGGACAAACGGTGGACAAACGATTAAGCAAAAAAAAACTTCAAAAATCAACATTTTTGTTTTTTCAATAAAAACTTTTTTTTGTAATAACTTTTTTACTAAGGGTGGACAAACGAAAATTTTTCCTGGACAAACGTGGACAAACGATGGACAAACGAATGACATTTAGTTTTTTTAATTATTCAGAGATGGAGGTGCCAACTTCACAAAATTTTTTTTTTTTTTTAAATAACTTTTGAACAAAAGGTGGACAATCGAAAATTTTTGTTGGACAATCCTGCACAAACGGTGGACAAACGATTAAGCAAAAAAAAACTTCAAAAATCAACATTTTTGTTTTTTCAATAAAAACTTTTTTTGTAATAACTTTTTTACTAATGGTGGACAAACAAAAATTTTTCCTAGACAAACGTGGACAAACGATGGACAAACGAATGACATTTAGTTTTTTTAATTATTCAGAGATGGAGGTGCC
>CAXKVI010000002.1:21007759-21051313 GCA_964058755.1 Campiglossa producta | reverse complement strand
GGAATTTTGGGGTGCTTTGCTAACTTGATATCAACTTAGCTAAGCACCCTAATGAAAACGGTGTTCGAGACAAGATATCGAAACCGGACTTGTTTCATATTTTGCCGTTATTTTGCCGTGATTTTGCCGGGAAAGAATTAATTTTGTCGGGCAATTATTTTTGGACTTTTTCATATACGAAGTTTCGCGTCAACTTAGCTAAGCACCCTAATGAAAACGGTGTTCGAGACAAGATATCGAAACCGGACTTGTTTCATATTTTGCCGTTATTTTGCCGTGATTTTGCCGGGAAAGAATTAATTTTGCCTGGTAATTTTTTCCCGAATTTTGGGGTGCTTTGCTAACTTGATATCAACTTAGCTAAGCACCCTAATGAAAAACGGTGTTAGAGACAAGATATCGAAACCGGACTTGTTTCATATTTTGCCGTTATTTTGCCGTGATTTTGCCGGGAAAGAATTAATTTTGTCGGGCAATTATTTTTGGACTTTTTCATATACGAAGTTTCGCGTCAACTTAGCTAAGGCACCCTAATGAAAACGGTGTTAGAGACAAGATATCGAAACCGGACTTGTTTCATATTTTGCCGTTATTTTGCCGTGATTTTGCCGGGAAAGAATTAATTTTTGTCGGGCAATTATTTTTGGACTTTTTCATATACGAAGTTTCGCGTCAACTTAGCTAAGCACCCTATTGAAAACGGTGTTAGAGACAAGATATCGCAACCGGACTTGTTTCATATTTTGCCGTTATTTTGCCGTGATTTTGCCGGGAAAGAATTAATTTTGCCGGGTAATTTTTTTCCCGGAATTTTGGGGTGCTTTGCTAACTTGATATCAACTTAGCTGAGCACCCTAATGAAAACGGTGTTAGAGACAAAGTATTAAAATCTCTCGTTTTATTTTAATGAATAGTTCATATAATTTTTTTTTTCCGGATAAATTACGGCAAATTATGCTAACATGGTTTTCATTAGGGTGCTTAGCTTAGCTAAGTTGATATCAAGTTAGCAAAGCACCCCAAAATTCCGGGAAAAAATTCCCCGACAAAATTAATTCTTTCCCGGCAAAATCACGGCAAAATAACGGCAAAATATGAAACAAGTCCGGTTTCGATATCTTGTCTCTAACACCGTTTTCATTAGGGTGCTTAGCTAAGTTGATATCAAGTTAGCAAAGCACCCCAAAATTCCGGGAAAAAATTACACGGCAAAATTAATTCTTTCCCGGCAAAATCACGGCAAAATAACTGCAAATTATCCACCTGGTCCCGACTCGATTGCATTAGGGTGCTTAGCTAACTTGACGCTCATGATTTTTTTAGAGGTAAACGTTTTTACGGGAACTGACTACACAAGAGATTAAGGTTAAGGTTTAAAAAAAATATGGGGTTTCTTCAACACACCTTCGAAATTTAGTATTCAAACAATAATTTTACCTTTTTTTTGTATTTTTTTTTTTTTTTTTTTGAAAAAAAGTTTTTTTTTGTTTTATACCCAGCGTACTATTACTAGTATTAGGGTAACTATTATAATTTACCTGCACAAAATAATCGAGATAGATATAGAGTTCCATACATATGTATATGAAAGTTCTTAGGTTGGAAAAAAAAGTTCATTAAGGCATGTCCGTCTGTCTGTCCGTCCTTCAGTCCGGCCCTGTACACGATAACTTGAGTAAAAGTTGAGATATTTGCATGAAATTTTGTATACAGGTTAACCTCTGCCCAAGGTAGGTTGCTATTGAAAATGGGCAAAATCGGATGATAACCACGCCCCCCTTTTTCGATATCGAAAATTTCGAAAATCACATAAAATTGACATACATAGTTGTCTCGGTTGAATCCCCCTGGCCATTCTCTAATGATTTTTTACATAAATTTTTCAAAGTGGGGGGCATTTTGAAAATTCGACTGGTCGTAACTTTTAAACTGATTACGATAGAACAATGAAATTTGGCACAAAGCATACTAGTATCTTATTCCACATCATGAATGAAACAACCACGAACAAGCGAAAGCACAACTTCGTGCGTGCACATCGTTAGCGTTGGTGTGTGAGTATAAACTCAAAGTGCACAATGTGCATTTTTTGGGCGCCGTGGACATAAATCATTAAACTGGCAAAACGCATTGGAATGTAGTACGATTTTACTGATAACATCAACTGCAAGTCGGCACGGGCTGCCGTGGTCCGAATTGTCAGGATAGGTTTTGATTCATACTGGTTTGAAATTTTAAGACAGTCTAATATATAGTTTAATTGACGCTGTTGCTTCAGTCTATTTTGCTCTTGATTCTTTGTGAAATGACAGTAAATAACGTGGGTAATACATGCGAATGCCTGTGCGCATGCGTAGTGGAGTCATTGTTTCTTTTTTATGGTCTTAGAAAACTTGTCGCCACCAAATATGGTTTATATAAAGTAAAAGTAAAAATTATTTGCATAAAGGGTGCTTCGATATGTATGAGTGATGTTAGAAAGACAAGGTTGGAATTGTACAGTTTTTGTTAATATAAAAAAATGCAGTTTACAATGATATCTGTGACGATCACCTCCTATTCTAGGCCTTAAAATGTGTCTCTTTGTCAGCAAGAGATATGATCTTTCACACAACTACACCTAAGCAACAAAAACTTTTCGCATCTCCTATTAGTTATCACCTAATAAATAATGCTCATAGCCTGACAAATGATTGCATTATCACACAACTGTCACTGGTGATTGCTAATGTTGCGTTTAATTGCTGTTTGTTCTATAAAAAAAATGCCGCGTCTCATAATTAACTCAAACAGCTAGTGCCGCCTCCTATTTATTATAATATTTCTATATTCATATACTCGGGAGCAATCGCCGACGTTGTTGTCGTCATGGGTATAAATTCCAAGCCATTCATTTCAGCAACAGCCACACGCTGACCACTTTGTGGTGCTTATCAGCACTTTTGCAGCAATATTAGATTAACTGCAAATATATTTATAGTAAATTCTTATATTTTAAATTGTCTTATTTGCTATTGTGCGCTATCTAGTTATAAGTATTTAAGTTTATTTATGTAAATCTGTTTCATTTTACATGCAAGGCGTCGAATTTCGTACATTTGTTTTTAATAGTTTATATATATTTTTTTATTTGTTTACTATATTTATTTATTTGTGGTTCATATTGCATTTAAGTTGCAAACAAATATGCACATACGAAATCAAATAAAAAAACCTGGTACCATCGTAATACTAAACATCAGCGGTAAAAGAGATTTTTGAATTATGTCATGCTCTCTCTTTATTCTGCCTTATTAGCCCTTCATCGTGCAGAAACTTGAGCCGACTTCTATTAACCTTAGGGATAGGTATAAGCGTAGGGATAAGGATAAGGATAGGGATAAAGATAAGGATAAGGCTAGGGATAAGGATGAGGATAAGGATAAGAAAGGGGATAAGGATGAGGACAAGGATAAGTAAAAGGATAATTATAAAGATAAGAATAAGGACAAGGAAAATGATAAGGATAAGTATGAGGATAAGGATAAGGTTAAGGATAAATATAAGGATAAGGATAAGGATAAGTATAATGATTAGGATAAGGATAAGGATAGGGATAAGGATAAAGATAGGGATAGGTGTAGGGATTACAACATTAAAATTAAAATTACGAAAAAAAAACAAAGAGTTACAGAAAAAGGAAAATTGGAAAAGCAGACAGCAAAATATAAATCGAACTATAGGAATCAAAAATCATTTGGTATAAAGCGGAACAACTCTCTATTGTTTTTGTCACCTAAAAGTGTGCGCGTTGTCGCAATTTCCGCTCTATTCACAACGCCCACACTGAATGCAAATAGAATTTCCACTTAATTAGCTGTCAAATTTGAAATATGTTCATACAACTCAAAAACTATTTTTTCCTATGTATTTTTTGGTTATAAAGAAACAGTGAAATAAAATTGAAACACACTCAAATAAGTATTTATAGTAAAGAAAATATGCACTAGCAAATTAATTATTAGTTACATAGTTTCTTTATTTCATCATTCGTGGTCACAGCCTTCATCCAATCTCATCATAAACGCACTAGTTATGTCGATGTTTGTATGTATGCACCTATGTATGAATGTGTGCACATCTCGTTAAATCACATTTACGTATTTCGCAAATTATCCTCCCGCACAAATAAACTAAATCATTATTCGAAACAAAGTTGCTTGTTTCAACCAATGTCCGTATTAAGAATTTTTTTAAGAACTGCCTATATCAGCAGATTATGTAAATTTTCATTGAGATCCGTCGTTTCGAAACCAATTTCGAGTTTTAGCGCTGTCTAACCAGCTTCTGTTATAAGGCGTTCTCTAAACAAGACCAGTTTTCGAACCAGCATCTATCTTTAAACGATCAATACTACCTAACCTAACCCAACTATCTTATCAACGGCTCCACAGATACGGATGAAATTTAGTATGTATAAGTTTTACTGCATTCTAAGACTTTGCACATTGGTGTTGCCACTTAGGATGTTTTACAGAGTTGTCACCTCTTCTGGATATTAAACGAAAAATGTTTTAAAAAATCGAATCCTAAAACATTGGCTTTTTTGCATAGTGGTTTGAGAAAGACTTGGCTCTTTTGGAAGAACTTTTGTATATACGTACGTAGCCTGCTACATTACAAACTTGTATAACTACTTCAGTGTTGCCACTTTGGAGGTTTTTACAGAATTTCCATGTATTTTAGACTTTAAAACATGTCACCCCATATTAAAAAAAAAAAAAATGGTGTTTCAAGTCGACATCCTTATAAGTTGAATCGAGCAATACTATCTAACCTAACCCAACTATCTTATAAATGGCTCCACAGATTCGGATGAAATTTACTAGGTATAAGTTGTACTGCATTCTAAGACTTTCCACATAGGTGTTGTCATTTGGAATGTTTTCAAAGGGT
The DNA here is from genome assembly GCA_964058755.1 of Campiglossa producta. Lineage (NCBI taxonomy): Eukaryota > Metazoa > Arthropoda > Insecta > Diptera > Tephritidae > Campiglossa > Campiglossa producta. Next base: position 21,046,378 of record CAXKVI010000002.1, on the reverse strand, counting down.
CGCCACTTACATATCTAAAATTGTTTCAAAATTAAATGATATATGTACATATATGTATGAATGAACTTTTGTCCAGATAGGGTATCTGTTGTTGTTATTGTTAGGGTAGTGTATCTAACTGGGGCTGACTATTATAACTATTCCTTTTTTTGCATATCCAATATTATTTCGACGAAGACTTGATCGATCGATTGGGAAACACTTTTGAACATACCTAACCTGCTTGAACTTAAACTACTCAACTTAAGTGTTGGCACTTTAAATGTTTTTACAGAGTTGCCACCTATTTTAAATTTAAAAAGATTTCCTACACAGTCCATAGTAGCACTTTTTGGCAAAAGTTTCTTCGTTTTGCTATGGGGTATCTTCGAGCAAATGTTGCATACAAGCGCACACAAGACATTTATCATCTGTAGTATTTTTTTTGATTCCAAGTGTATTTATATTAAGACGAATGTACCTAGACACTATATACTCACAGCGCTTACGGATTTCCTTAGAAATTTGTGCCACTGTGTGTATGTATATGTATGTATGTGTTTTGGCACTGTGGCCGCCGTTTGCTGACAATAATGTTTATGATGTCGACGTTGAGGAGTAGGAGGTGTTGGCCATGGAATCGCTGCTATCGACTGGATAGCCAATAGCGTCGCCAAAGTCAAGTAAAGTCGCGTCGCCGTAGTCGTCATTGACGCAGCCAACAGTCATCGTCACAATCGCAAAACGTCGGCGTAACCGCCACCGGCGTTGTTTTCATCCTCTTCCCCAGTCATTCTTGTTGCGTTTGCAGTCACCTTCTCCACAGACATTTGCCATAACTACTCGGATACAAACAAACGTACATATGAACATAGGTCTTGACAATTCTTTGCAGTATGCTTCTCCAAGTTCTGTATAGATTTGTATTTTTGCTTGCTTGTGATGGTTGTTGTTTTTGTTGTTGATTTTTAGTTTATGTTCCTTCGTTTATTTTGCGTAATTTTTCACTTTTGGATGTTTTTTTTCTCGTTTGGTTCACTCCTGCTCTTTGTGCGATGTTGATGATGGGACTGTATGATTCTTTTTTTATTTTTTATTCGTTTTTTATTATTATACCCAATTGTACTAATGCAGAGAGTATTACTTTTTTATATCTGACAGTTGAGGATAGGGACGCCCTCTTTCCGAATTAGGTTGAACTTGGAGATTCTTTCAAAGTACTCTATCGTAGGGAAATAAGTCGTACTTAGTTATAAATATATAGAAACAATATATAGTTAGCTGACTGGAATCTAGACCTTAACATGATGTGTCAAAGATCAAATGCGGTGTTGAATTAAGTACCATCAAGTTGTGATTTAAGTACCTCAAGCATATTCAGAATTTTTAATACACCCTCAATATTTGGAGTTGGGGGTCAAACCCCTTTTTATTTAGTCGACAATAGTTAACTTTATTTCTGGTTACTTCATTAAAAAGATTTTGATCATTGTAAAGAAGACATTTTCGCATACCCGGGATGTATAAATTATTAAATTATGTTGAGATACTGCGTTAAAAAAAAAAAAGTTTTAACGATCTTCAGCCAAGTACTGAGATACCCCTGCGGGTTAGGGGTTTAGAATATGCCCGAGGTAGGCATACCGGTCGTAAGAGGCGACTAATATGCACATAGGTAATTGACGTGCTAACTCGATGGTTGATCTACGGATATGATGCCTCTCACCTCTCATTACCCATCTTCTCCTTCCTCATGGATGGAGGGATGCCATGACCTAGAAGGTTCCACTGGTCATACCAAATCGCTACCACGACAGTCGGGCAGTACCGCAAGGGAGCACCGCAGCGTACCGGGGTCATATCCGGCCAAGGACTGTCAACTTCGGCATCACTCCCCAAAACCTTCGGGGAGTGTTTTGTTGTTAACAACAACAACAACAACAACATAGGGCATTCTTAAAACAAATTTTCAGAAAGTTGCAGTTTTTGAACCAATGTCGGTGATATTCCTTTCAGACATCGATATATGTACCTTATAACCTTACCGAGCTATACTTCCTAACCTAAACTTAACTATCCAGACTATACAACACCATTTCAAACACATGCCCTGCATATGGAATGCCCCCCACGATACTTTACATTTTTTCAACTGTTCAATTGAACCTACTCTTCTAACTCCCCTTTCGCTTTGAAACTGTTCCGTTTCCTTGGACTTCTGTTAAAAGAGCCTGATGAAGATCTTCGGAATGATCATGCACTCTAGGCAGGACGAAGCACTGCTAACAACAACAACAACAACAACAGCAGCAGCAACAACCGTAACAACAACAGCAACAACATCAGAAACAACAGTGACAACAACAACAACAACAACAACAGTCGCAACAACAACAACAACCTAACCAAACTACATATCTCTGAAACGGCTCCATAGAATTGATTGAAATATGGTATGTATAAATTGTACAGCATTCTTAAGGGTCAATTACATACAACTTTTTTTGGCTTTACCTCGAACTTTGACTTTGACAGAAAATTTCAGTATACGTCTTTAAACGAAGCATGGTAAATAGAAGACCTCAAAGTTGAAGCAAGGTTAAAATTTGGCAAACTCTCAAATTTTGCTTGTTTTGCTTGCTTTGACAATCAGATGTTGATGACTTTGCTTTAATTTAAGAATAAAAAGTTGGAGGAAATAGTTAATAATTATTTCATTTTTTCTCTATTAAATTAATAAATTAACCAAAACAGTATGAATGCAAAGAAATAAATAACGAAAACAAATGTAAAAAAGAGAAGCGTCAAAGCGTTCATTGTAGCATACCTCTGAAGTTGAACGCAAAGTTTTGAGGTTGCAAATGTCAGGCGAGGTTAACAAAGCTATATGTATTTGACCCTTTAGAGCTTTCAAATAGTAGTCGTTGCCACTTGGAAGGTTTTCATAAGGTTGCCATTTAAATATGTGAAAAATTGTTTTAATTAAATGAAATATGCCAATGTGGGTACCAAACAAAAGGTATCTATTCTACGTCCTAAGTCAACAAAAATGTTTTCATAGAGGGCCTGTTCCTGGGGTTGCCATCTTATCCTATAACGTTTCTTCTTTTCGTATCCACATTATTTCGAAAAAAGACCCATTAAAAAAAATTTGAATATACGTAGCCTGCTAGAACTTAACTATACTACTTAAGTATCGAAACTTTGCACTTTTTTACAGAGTTGCCACATATTTTTACCCGGCTGTCGTGGGAATGCTTCGGTAACTAGAACGAAATGCATTGTAAAAACTCACAACCGGGTATATAAACTTTAATTTTATACAAATTCAACCCGCCATTCTTATGTTTTTATATTTATTGTTTTTCTTTCTGCTTTCCTTTTTTTAGCTGTGCGTTTTGTTGGGGCGTTGCGTGCCTTTGCGAAGCTACGAGCTGCCGCTATTGTAATGTTTTATTCCATTTTATTTTATTTTGAATACTTTTTTTAATATTTTATTTTAGTTTTTAATTTGTATACATATTTTCCTTATAAGTAAGAAAGCGTTAAATGTATTCTTCAGTTTAGTAGCGATCGAGAAACCTCTTTAGGAGACGACTTTTAGTGTGACAAGATGTGCGATGTGCATGTAAATATTTTTGTCTTTCTTTCCTTTCATCAGTTCTGTGGTTTTAGGCGATGCGTTTTTTTTTTTCTATTTTTTATTCGCTTTTGTTTCCGAGTGCCTTGTTTTTGAAATTATTTATTGTTATGCAAGTTCCCTTGACTATATTATTTCTCTTACCCCCTTGTGGACATATGTACATACATACATATGCACATTTGTACCATCTCATTAAAATAAATATTTGTAACCAGCTGACATACCATATGTGAGCAGGTTTGCATTTAGGCTGCATACAGTCCGGCTTTTGAGCGTCCACAATGCATAGCACTCAGATGAATCATTTGTCGATTTGCACATTATGCGCGCTTATACAAGCACTTTATTTGTTGTAAAGTTTCTCTTGCCTATCTTTTGCCCAAGTTATTTACTTATATAAGTAAGACATGATATACGAAAAAGTGTAGTAAGTGAGATAAAGAGTATGGAGCATGGAAGGTATCAAACTTTGCACAATTATTGCTTATTAGCCGATAAGAATACAGCAGGGTGGGATACCAACATGACCCAAACAATCTATTCAACTATTTCAACACCCGGAACCTAACATTGTCACCGACAAAGTCTTCGGTGACAAGACCTCTGCGAGTTAGGGGCTTAGAATATGACCATTGTAGCCATACCGGTCGTAAGAGGCGACTAATATGCACATAGGTAATGACGTGCTAACTCGATGATTGATCTACGGATATGATGCCTCTCACCTCTCATTACCCATCTTCTCATTTCTCACGGATGGAGGGATGACATGACCTAGAAGGTTCCACTGATCATACCAAATCGCTACCATGACAGTCGAACAGTACCGCAAGGGATTACCGCAGCGTACCGGGTTAATATATGTCCAAGAGCTGTCAATTTCGGCAATTATTGGCGTAGATCAGGGTGGCTTCCCTTGCCCACTTACATAAAGCTTTGTAAAACTTTTACATATGCTCGCCTCGTTTTTCCCCATTTGCCTAATTTTGCTTCGCTTTACGTTCCAAAAACTTTGTATGAAAGTGGATCCTTCAAAGTTTTATGTAATTGGGCCTTTAGGCTGATAGGGCTAAATATATATCGCTCATTTCCTGCAACGTCGTCATAACTCAAAAAACCAAATTTTGAGTAAACATCACTTATATATCGGAAATAATATGTTTGATCAACTGACAAAGTGTTATATCCGAGGTTTTAAAATTTCACGCAGCATCGCGATAGAAGCTTTTTTCTTTCCTTTACATATCTCATATAAATATACCTACATCAATTCAAAAACTAAAAACTCGTTTTCTGTAATATCACATTTTTTGAGTTATGACGACGTTGCAGCAAATAAGCGATGTACTGAATCGGGATGACCAGTCAGCTTGTACGTTTATTCCTTCTGACCTCCGGATCTCCACATTTCTCCTATTTATGGTGTTAGGCATTGTACGAAATATGAAATAGGCCATTGTTTGCTCTACAGTTGACTTCAATACAGGTAGAAGCTTGTGTTCACGACACATAAGTCCAAGGATTTCCCCCTCTTTCTGTTATGTTGTCATTCCAGAGTGGCATTCTGTTTAGAATTATACCTAAATAACTACTTGATTTTGTCAATAAAGTCGATGATATATTCTAGACTTTGTATCTTCGAAGAGAGCTTTTCCGGGTGAGCGTCGAGCCTTCAATTTCTTTGTAAGTAAGTATGTAAGATAGAGCATTAGACCAAACTAAACCGAAAAGGTTCAATCTTGACTGCACTTGATCTCTTCTCTCTACTGTGCTATTGGAAAGGTATTATACATTACATATTATTCATCCCACCCACTTACCTTGGAATCATTATCAAGTAGCTCAGCAAGCGCCGCAAATCTTCCGGTTTGAGCCGATCACGTTTGGGTGTTGCTGGAAAGCATAGCAACGGTCCACCACGTCTGTCACGCCCACCAGTTAGGCACACGACACGCTCCTGCAGTAGCGTTAGAATATCGCGCGCCCTTTGTCCATCCATTTTTGTTGTGGGCGGTTATGTTATTGATTTATTAAAGAATGGATATATTTTATTTTAGTTTCGTAATAGTATTTTTAGTTTTTAGTTGTTGATTTCGTTGTCACTAATATGAGCAAATATCTATATTAAAAGATTTTGTTGATTTGTTATTTTTCACGGTTTTGGCGTTTGGTGTATAATTTCTTCTTCACCGCCATTGTCAAAGGGGGTTGTTATGTATTTACATACTTCTCTCAAGCGAACTTTGAGGATATAGAGGATTTGTAAACAAGTATTTTCCAAAAATAGCACTTTCCACTTTGTCACCAGCATTAACTCACATGCGATTTATAATTTCTACTTCAATTATGCACATTTTTCCATGCTTTTACACTACTTATTAGCAATTATCTTCTAAATTTCTCTTTTCAATGCATTTACAAAAGTTGTCTATGCTAATTAATTGTTAATTTTCAATGGATAATCACCTACTTGGCAAAGATATTTCCGTTTATATTCCGCCCATCGCTACTGCGATACATTGGCCACAAATGTTTCACACTATGTGCGTCAGCGTTGACTTTGGCTGCATCAACAGCAGCGGCGTCAGCATCAATAACGCAACGTCAACAGCAGCAACATCCCAACTTCACAGAGTTTTCTTGTTTTTATTGTTTTATACATAAACCTTTCTTTATTTTCGTGTTAATTCTTGCTTTTTACACAGATTTTTTTGTATAATTCTTTATCACAAACTATGTACCATCGTTCAATGAATCCGACACATCCAAGGCAAAAAAAAACAAAAATTAATGAACAAAAAAACGGTGAAAAAGATTTTTTGTTGGTGATGGTTGCGGCGCGCACAGACTCGTTCACTGTCTGATTTTTTCTGGTTGCTGCTGCTGCTTAGCTACTTGCCAATACGTTGCTTATTCTTCAATCATCCTCCCTATTACATTTTGGATAATTTCTGTTTCCTCCCGTATTCTTTGGCTCCTCCTGTTATTTTATTGCTGCTGCTTTTGCTGGTGCTCCGCTGCCTTTTTTGTGGTCATTGATTTTTTGAGAATTTTTCTATTACCGAAAATGCACTATTTCACAATAAAACTCTTCCAATTTCATAATAATTCACACCCGTAGTATTAACTTTTACAATTTCCGTTTGCATATTGTTAAAATTTTATGTATTTCTATTGAAAATTACAAAATTTGCAGGAGGATTTTTCTGCGAGAACGAAACAATTTTTTTTTCTCTAGAGTACTTGCCAAAGTCTACACTGTTGTCGATGACAACCGATAACAAGAATAATGCAAAGGCTGCCAGAAAGCCAAAAAAAACTCCTACTACAGTGCTAACCATCAGTGGATCAACTACCGGGTCGCGTTTCCAAACACGGTGGAAAAAATAACCGGTAATATTTCCCAGCGAGGCGCCTTTTTTTACCCATGTTGATCGTGCTAATTCCCTGCCCACCAGCGCTAGCCATGGTGAAAACAAAGTTGAAAATTAGTGCTGTGCAATACCAAAAATGTATGTGGCATCGAAATACCAACGCATAATTCGTTATAACTCGATAATTCGAAAAGTTCAAACATTAAATAGCACATTCAACATGGCTTTTTTATCCGCCTTTTTGGGAAACGCGACCCGGTAATTTCCCAAGGAATTATCCAAAGATGGTTAGCAGGGCTGTTGTTGTAACGAGGTGTAGCCCTGCCTAAATGTCAGACAGGGTCGCCCCGAGTTTATTGCACTTGGCCGGGTCTATATAGGAAAACGGCCCGGGTCGTTTCGGCACGATGCCCCGCAAAAATCGAGAGTACTCTATTTCCTATCCAAAGTAAAACTTTTTCATATAAAAATTGTGCTCCAATTAACATTGCGATGTCCTAGGACTGGACCACCTACTCCAATCTTCGCTTTGTTTCTTCTACTCCATATAATAATATATGTATACTGCCAGTGCGATAGTATCGTAATTTTCGTCGATAAAGGCCTGTTTACATTGTTCAATTTTGGAATCAATTTTCGTTGCATGTGTTGTTGATTTCAAATTGAATTGACAAGCAGTTTACATTAATCAATTTTTTTGAAAACTATTTGACTGTTTTTGAAAATTAAATTCACAACAATGGCACCATAAAACAACGCCTTTTGATTTACGGGTTCATAGTCAGGTCCTCAACAGTATCCACACAGAGACGGAAAGCACCTCTGTTAGCTCCCGTCCGGCGAATGTCGTCCTGCTACAACAAGTACCACCGGTTGCTGCATAGGATGACGATCGCCCGAGATGGACCAGAGGCACTCTCGTTCAACTCTGATCTGGGTAATGTAATATGCGAAACTTATCCAGACTGAACCCCAAAGGGTCATAATGTTTGCGCTCTATGCCACTTATTCACCTCCTCATCGGAGCATACTCTTTTAACACCGTAATCACTCTGGCCTAACCCTATTGAAACTGCTGGTTTCCTTGGAATCCTATTAAAAAGCGTTACTTCTAGGGGTAGGGCAACAATTCGTTACAACAACAACAACGGTAATAGAGATCTAGTCAAGCGGGTATAACATTATCGGCAATCCTAGCTAGGAAATACTTTAGGAATCAAACCCAACAAAGTACAGAGCCCTTACAAAAGGAGCGATGAGGGACTCCGTCAAAACTCTCTTGACAGAATGCGTATTTGAAAAAGAGGAATTAGCACGGAGTCCTTCCAGGGAGTGCGTCCTATAGGAAAATTTGTTTTCATTATCTGATAAACGCGCCTTTGAAGAGTACTAAATAGATAGGTAAGCGCACCGCGCAAGGAGTCCTTGCGAACTCTTCTGGATGGATGGGATGGAACGAACATGTTCTGCTCAGGGTGTTGGTAATGATCAAGACATAAAATGCCTAGGCGGATTCATGTCAATTTAAACTGTTACAATTTGATTGATGAAATATTTTGTAAAAAAAAATAAATTAAAATTTTATTTACAAAATTTTACCTCAAAATCTGACATTCGTAAACAAACGCCAGGTTGATATTGATTTTATTTTTCAGAAAGGTGAAAAAATATTACTGTAAAAATTACAGATCTTAACATTAAATTCTAGAGGTCTATCATCGCTAGTTTAGATTTCACAGACTTTACCTCATATTAAGAGTAAGAACTCCAAATCCCTTAAAAAGCTGCGTAGCCTAAAATTTTCTCCGACTATCCGTTTTCTAGTATTCTAGCCTCAAAATAAGTGTCGATTTCCTGGTCGATTTTTTTTCGCTCCACCGTGTTAATAGTAATTCGACCGATCGATAACTTGTATTTGATGGTTGAATACAATCGAACGTCAAATCGAATAGGACATCGACTCATGTAAAGCAGTCTTAACCTAAATTTTTACTAAAAGTTCCTTGAAAGGTTTTCAGATCATAAATACTATCGGAAAAAGTGTACCAAATGGATAGTATTACGATTTTACTAACCAAATTTAACCAGTTCCAATAAATTTACCGCCAACTCTTTCATGCACACTTGGCTCATGATTAAGAATGAAAATAATATACTCTAATCACATCTTAAAGCCAGTTATTAATGATAAATTCATAAATTTTACAAAAGCCAACCTCTACTATTTTTCTAACTACTACTATTTTAAACTAATTTTCTAACTACTTTTTTAACATGATTTTGCTAAAAGGCTACCCAGAATGTGAATGACAATTTTTCAGGGAGCAAGATGGCCGCAACTGACAGAATCTGTCATCGAAGAGCTAACCAGGTATAATTGAACCATGACCTAATCCAACGATTTTTGCATGGTGGGTACAGCACAAGTACTGGTACCGTTCTTGTAGAACCGGCAATACAAGGAACTAGCCATGTAGGTCATTTAGCGTTACCCAAGGTGCATCGACGGGAAGGTGACCTACTCTTACACCCCGTTAGCAGGGCTGCTAACCAGCAGTGGATGAACTACCCGGTCGCTTTTCCCAAAAAGGTAGATAAAAAGTGGGTCATATTGTTCAGCGAGGTGCTATCTTGAAGGTGCTTATTCCCTGCCAACCAGCTATAGCCATCGCGAAAAAAAAAGTTAAAAATTAGTGCTGTGCAATACCAAAAATGTGTGGGGGTAAGATTAGGGAAATACCAACGCATAATTCGATATAACTCGATAATTCGATAAGTTCAAACACTTATTAGCAGCTTCAACGTGGGTAAATAGTGCCTCGCTGAACAAAATTGCCCACTTTTTTATCCGCCTTTTTGGGAAACGCGATCCGGTAATTTCCAAAGATTTTATCCGCTGCTGGTTAACAGGGTTAGCAATGGTGAAAACAAAATCGCAAATTAGTGCTGTGCAATACCAAAAATTACTATGGGGAAAGCAGTAATCGAAATACCAAAGTATAATCCGATATAACACGACAATTTCCAACTCTAATTAGCTGCGTTAACATGGATAGAGAAGGAACCCCGCTGAACAAAATTACCCACTTTTTATCCGCTTTTTTGGAAAGCGCGATCCAGTAATTTCCCGAAGAAATTATTCGAAGATTGTTAGCAGGGCTTTTGCCATTTGCAAATCGAAATGGTTTTTTGAAACGAAATACCCTTAAGATAAGGGGCGCTTGCATAAAAGCCGATAACTACCAATCACCGAATAGGCGTTATCAGCTTTTATGCAAGTGGACCTAAGGGGTTAAAATAAATTGCAACTCTGTCAAAGTGGAGACTTTTCTCATTTGGTGTGAGCGAACGAAAAAAAACTCGTTCGCAAGTTCGTTCCGTGATTGAAAGTTGAGCTATGGAAAATGGAAACGTCAAATTAGAAATTTCTTATCGCTTTTTCTTCCCAATTTTCACAACTTTTGTTTTTCTACCAAAATTGCAAAAATTTTACGTAAAATCAAATTAACACTGCAGCATCGCAAAAGAAAGTCCAAACAGAAAAGACAAGAACTTTCGGCAGCTTCCACAAGTGTTAAAAAAGAGGCAAAAGGTGAGGGCATAGTAAATAAGCGAGAATTGGGCAGCGATTACAGAGACTGTGCCGTTATGGATACCAACATAAATCGGGTGCTTAATCAGACACTGCGTCATCCATTGCACGGGCTACTATTCAAATATACCAATGTTATGAAGGGTGCGTAGGTGACTATTAACATTATCGAGATGTTTTGCATTCATTAATATATACATACATACGTTTTATAATATACAGGCTGGCAGTATCGTTGGTTCGCCGTTGACTCTCAAACGGGCACATTCAGCTATTATCTATGTGATTCCACTTCTGCTGGTGAGGATGTGGCGCCATCGCCACAGGTATTAGCTGGCGCACCGCGTGGACAAGTACATCTCGCAGGCGCTGTAGTGTGCCCGAGCGATGAAGATTCGCGTACATTTTCTATTGGTTGTGCATCTGGTGATACACTTAAATTGCGTGCAACCGATGCACGTTCCAGGCAAGAATGGGTAGATGGTCTGCGTGCTGTTGTGGAAAGTCATACAAAAGCTATGGATATTAGCAACTCTTCAACACTACCAGCGCGTGAGTTATTAGCTGCATCTGATGCTATGGTATCAGCGAGACAAGCTCTTTTTTTAACTGAGCAGTGGTGAGTGTGTTGGTGTTAAGCGAGAGCTCTATGACTAGTTTCGCGTTCGAGACTGTGCCTTGTTCATTAGCTATGTATATCTTGTACACGGTTAATAAAAGGAGTACCTGGTACGCCCGAAGCTCCCAAGAAGCTAGTCATGGAGTTCAGCCTTAAGCTCGTAACTGTTTCATAATTTAAAAATTTTGTTTGTTTACTTGTAGCAATGCTTCTTTGGCGCGCACCATTGAAAATATTGATTGTGCAACATTTTCGCCAACCGATCCTGATTTACTTTTACTTAAAGCTATTTCAACAGCAAGCACGCAGTGCCTCCATCAATGTTTGAGCCTATTGCAACGTCACGAAGAAATACACAGCACAAATGCAACAGAAATTGCGGGTGCTAACTGAAGTGCGCTATTAACTATGATTATTATTAAAAATTTACTTTAGGCAATATTGGCATGCTTTAGCTATGATGAAGTAAGCTTTTGTGATTATACACTTTTATTTGTTATGTATGTACATTTCCATAGTTGGGTGACCGCTTTTAGCTTGTAGCTGGAACTTCGTGCTCTAAACAACCATCCTATTATTATATTATAGTGAGATTTTTCAAAAAATTCCGTGCTATACCTACCAGTTGAAATGTAATAAAGCTTTAGTTATAGTTGCATGTATGTAAAAGGTAAAAAATAACTACAATTTGTTAAACAAATATTGTAACGATATCTTATCATCTAGATTAGTTAGGATCCAATAATAAAATTATTCATTATACGCACACCACGCGAAAATAGAAAATTTATTTGTTGAAATTTAACAACAGATAAGGAATGGCTACAAGGGAAGGATTCCTAAGTCTACGAATCGAATACTAAGCAGGTTCCTGGATAGACCGGACTAATATTGTGCACTGAAACATTTTTATGATGCTAGTGGAATGTAAAAACAAAAAATCTCAAAAATTTTGAATTAGCATAACTTTGAAACTTTTTTTCTTTGGCAGAACTTTGTTTTATGATAAAAGCAAACTCCCCATCAAAACTCGTTCAAAGCGGAATAGGTAGATTCCAACCAAACATTTTGTCCATGGGCATTGGACTGAGCTATAATATAAATCTATTTATCTCTACTTACGCTTACTCTTTAAAACTAGCTTCCTATACCTAAAACATATGTAGAAATAAAACACGCGGTTGATTCCATCTCTTTTGTATATTTACTGAATAAAATAAACATATTTATTATGCTATATGAATTTAGTTATTTAGTATTTATAATGTTATAAAAACATACGTTTTTATCGTTCAATACTCGTACATAAATTACATACATAGAGAAGTCAAATCAATACTTGCAAATTGCCCTTTTTAAACATTAAATTTTTATATTTGCTATTGTGTCGGAATTCCATCTTAAATTAACCAAAGGTGAGTGATTAAGATTTACATACGTGAGATGGGACAGATTTGAAAATTGTTTTCATCTAACCTTTAAAAAGTATCGCTCCCCGCCTGAGCATTTCGATGGTTGAATTGAAGATTAGATACTCTATTTCAAATATTTTTTTCAAAAACTCACTATTACAGAATTGTATTCATTGACGACCTAACAATAGCGAAATTTGATTCGAAAAAGCGGAATGTATAAAATTTTCGCCTGATAGGTCCTCTTTAAAATGTATTCTGATTCTCTTTTTCTTTTTGTACAAAATTCTGAGCTAGGGAGTTTTTTTAAAAATATTTTGAAATATGAATATCAAGGATGGGTGCGTTATTATAATTTGGTTCAATAACGTATCCAAAGATACATTTTTTGTAACGATTTGAAAATTAAAAAAAAAAAAGATATTTTTTATTTCTGATTTGGGTGATTTGGATCTTTAATGAATCAAAGATACTTTTTTTATTTGATTCATGATGCAAACCATGATATTTATTTGTCGAATCACGAATCAAGAATCATCAAATCACAAACAAAAAGTATCTTTGATTCGGTTGATGATTCAAATCACAAAGAAAATGTATCTTTTATTAGGAAGCGAATCATATCGCAAACCAAGTTGATTCTTTATTTGAAAGTGGATTTGAAATCAAAAAGGATTCAAAATCACGCACTGTACAACAGCCAAAAAAATACCGGGGGGTTTCTCATCGGTTTCTAAAGCAGATTTTTTGGGTCATCCTAGGTTTTCTCTCCCGAAGTAGTTTGTTCAGAGATCGGTAGTTATAAAGAATTTATAAAAAAATTTATTCTCACCGGCCGATTCTGTGTTCTTGATAAATTTGTCAATCTTGATAAATAATAAAGAATAAAAATATTTTTATCAAGTGGTTTTGAATTTTGCGTCAAAAAAAATTATTTTATTCAAATTTATTTTAAATAATATTTTTTAACGCAGAATTTTTTTCGCTGATTATTTATCAAGATTGACAAATTTATCAAGAGCATAGAATCGGGCGGTTAATAACTTGATAGAACATTGTGCGATCACAACAGTCGGAGACAGCTATTTCAAAATAAACAGTCCTAGCAGAGAAGACCGACAGAGGACGGATCGGTGTCCCGCTACTAATGGCGGCACTTCCATACATATATTCCGACGGCTCGAAGTTAGACGTCAGAGTTGGAGCAGGGGTTTATTAAAGGGATTTAGCAAACACGCTATCGGAGAGGATATGGTTCGAACTGACGCTCAGCTGTAGTCTATCTCACCTCACATGGATCCCGGGACACAGGGACATTGAGGGAAACTGTAAGGCATACGAACTTGTAAGGCAGAGTGCGACCAATCAGGTTTTTCGGGATAAACAACTCTTAGGTATGCCGTTTGCCACATGCAAGCTAATGCTGAAGGAGTACACACTCCGCCAAGCCAACGAAATATGGCTGCAATTACCAGTATGCCGAATATCCAAACAAACCTGGACAAAATGGCATCGTAGAAGATCTAGACACATTTACGCCCTAAGTAACACATCCAAACCGTCATCTTTTGGACATAGATCCGCCCCGAGAGACATAAGGAGACATCTCCGTAAGCACTATGATGAGATCCGGCATCATATTACCTTGCCGTTTGATCTGCAGAATCATAAGCGGGCTCTAACCGACATCCACACCGAGTCGGTAGACACTTTTGTCGGATCTCTACCTGTGAATCCCGTTCTGAACAGTCCTCCACCGGATATTGCTGAAGAAGAACGCACCTTACCAAGGGAGACAAGAGTGACCTTGGCACAGCTTAGGTCTGGATATAGTGTAAGGTTAAACTCCTACTTATCCAGACTTAATGATACAATCTTAAATACATGCCCTGCATGTGGTAGGACCCCCCATGATACTCTACATCTCTTCAATTGTTCATCTGAACCTACTATTCTAACCCCTCTGTCCCTCTGGACAAACCCTGTTGAAACTGCACGTTTCCTTGGACTCCCCTTAGAAGAGCTTGATGAAGATCTTCGGAATGATCATACACTCTAGACAGGGCAATGCATTGTTAACAACAACAACAACAACGCCCTAAGTAGGAGGGAAGGAAATCTCCAATTTAATAGTGGTACTAACCGGGAACTGCCTTATTGGAAAGAACCTGGCTAGGTGTGCCCTACAGACGATGCTATAGCAGCTGCAAAGATGATGAGAGGGAGGAAACGCTTTTTGGGAGTTCTCTTCTTGGATAGCCTACGCCAGGTCACGGAGTTGGGCATAAAAGACTTAACGTTCGAGGAGAAGTAACGGTGTCGGTAACGCGATTCCGCTATATGGAGAATGCCGACAGCTCAGGGATTGTCCATATGCCCAAGTCCCGGGACTGACTTTCCTAGTGTTGGTGGAGAAAAAACCTGACGTGATCCAAAAAATCTGACTTCAGATTCAGCACACCCAAAAACTTCAGAAACCGTCGGGATTTTCAAAAACATCAGTTTTATTGTACCGTGGTATTGCTATGTAATTAAAAATTAAATTTCCACCACTCTTGGCCAATTTAAAATGGAATTACCCAGTTTTCTATTTTTATTTTAGGTAACTATCGAAATTATATTAAGATATTGGGGATTCATCAAACCTTATAAACACCTTATAAAGCGGGTAAACGTATAATTTTAGCTTTGTTTCTTTCCTGCTAATTATGAATAATTATGAATAATTATTCCTAAAAAAGTGTTCTTTGAAAAAAATTAGCAGCGAATTCAGCAGCTTTTTGACATTTAATTGAGAAAGAGAGCGCCAATTCGCTGCAAGTTATTGCTGGAGATTTTTCGTCCAGCAGAAACCAGCAAGCAGGAACAGCTGATCGGTGACATAGCAAAACAACAACAAAAAATGTAAATTCAAATTGTTAGCCAATCAGAAACGTAACCGCCGTTTTGTCTGCAAGTTTCTGCTGAACCCTGTTCGACGAAAAATTAGCAGAAATGAGATTTTGACAGCTTTTTACAAGACTCTCTTCTGCTGACAGTTCTTTGCTGGAGATTTCAAGAAACAGAGCTTTTATCAAGTGTGTAAATGAACTGTCAAAATTTGTATGGAACGAAGTTTACACGAATTTGATTAACTTCCGCGTCGATTTTGGTGTGTAAAAAAGTTGGTAAATTTATCCAATTCAATGACGCTATTCGACTTGTAATTTTTTTTAAAGCACTCAATAATCTTTACACAAAACAAAAGGAAGAAAATGCTTAAAATAGGCCAAAAATTACTTTTTTAATGGAAATTTCGAAACAAAAATTTTTTGTTTGACTCAAGTGCACATAAATTTATCTGGGGCGTTCATCTAACTGAGCTGGTAAATGTATACCTTTACGCATTTCGTAAACTTATATGGTTTAATGAATTCCCCTATTGATTAGGTTTTTTTGTAAAAGCGCTTGTGTGCTGATTTTACAGTTTTGACTTTTGCTTACACATACATTCATACAAATAAGTACGGCGAAAAAAAAACGGTTATTTCTTTATATGGACTTGCAAATGAGCTCAATTTATTCGCTGTTCAGTGTCCATAATTTAAGGAATATTAATCATATTTTTTTTCGGTTGTGTTATGGTTAATGTTTGTGGTAATGCTTGCTGGTAAACAGATTTTGATTATTTCATTTTTTGTATTTTAATATTTTTTTGAGTACATTTTTGGGTACATTTTAAACACTCAAGAATTGGCTGCGCACAGTAAAGTATTTTGAAGAAATGTATTCAAAAAAAAAAAAAAAAAAAAAAAATTTGGATTTTTGAACAAAATTCTTAAAAATATCTCACTGTGCGGTGTTTGATTTATATGGGGGTTTAAAACCAACGAAGGAGTGTAGATACTATGAGGGCTACTATTTATTAAGTCTACATATCAATACATTCAATGTCATGTTGGATCATTGGAAAACATATTCTTTTGATTATTGAGTTATTTTTGAAATTTTATTTTTTTTTGTGTCTATTGTTGTGTTTATTTCTTGTTCTTGTTTTGTTTTACTGCAACCAATTTTTCGCTTTGCTTGAATTTAACTATTTTTGGTATATGGTTTTTTTTTTTTTAATAAAAAAGTGAACCTTTTTATTTCATTTTATTTTATTTCAGTTTTTGTGAGTTATATCAAATACAATTATGCACTTAGAAAACTGTAGGATTAATCTTTAGTAGCGCGTTGTAATCGCTCCATGGTTGGATTTGAGTACTGTCGATTTGTGTAAACTTTTAATAATTTTTTTTTTTCAAAAATTATTTCTTTTTTGGAATTTTGCTTTGCATTAAAAAAAATTTTTTTAGCAGAAATTTGAAAAAAACAAATTGGCCAAAAATTCACATAAATTGGTAGCGAACAAATCCAACCGCTTATCGACTTGACATGGAATGACTCAAGGCGTATTCATTACAGATGGCATCCTCCCATCATATGGTTTATTCTTCTTCTTCCTTGAAAATCGAAGCGTAGCTGTCAAATTGCTTATGTTGTTGCTTTGTCTGATATTTTAAGTTTATACCATTTGCGTTTGTTGTATGTGATTTGTTTATTAAATTTCCATTTTTATTTTTATTTCATTTTGTGTGCTTTAAAAAACTAAAATGCAAAAAATTACCAAAAAAAAAAAAAAAATATTTTGCCAAAAATTCGTTTTTGTTGGGCCGAAATATTATTTTTATAAAAAATATTAAGTACAAAATAAATTTGTTAACTTTAAATTTTTTTCGTTTTGTTTTCAAAGTTTTGTATCCAAAAGTTTTCATATAAACATATAAAAATGCATAATTTTTTTTTCATGCAATATTTGTTTTTTAATATTTTTTTAATAACTGTGCGTGGCATAGCCCAGAAGTTTTATAAAAAAAGATAAAAACAAAAACATTCTAAAAAGGCACTTTTTGAAAAATTGAACAAAAAAGTAGAAAATTAAAAAAAAAAAAGTTAAATATTCCGTTTACGACTTTATTCTGTATTGCGAACGATAATCCACACGAACGAATTCTCTCTTGATGTTTCCTCTAGCATTCATATTATAAATCGTGTTCGAAACTGCCTGTCAAATGAAAGTTTCTACTTTACCTTGTGTGTGTAATTCTAAAATCCTGCGAACATTTTTTTTTTTGACTGACATAATTTCGAATTGTAATTAGAATGTGACTAGGCGAAACGTCAACAGATGATTCTTTCGTGTCGGTTTTCGTTCGCTATATAGCAATACAGAAGGAAAATATTTTTCAAAAAGGGCCAATCTCGGAATCTTTTTCGAAAACACTACTCTCAAAAGTTTTTTTTATATGCCGAAGCCTTTATACCCTTCATAAACACTCTCTACTACTTTTACTGTTCGATTCTTAGAAAAATCTGCGGGGAATTTGAGAGAGATGCAGAATTTTTAGTTCCTACCTCTTTAATTGGAGGAGTTATAGCCCAAAACCGAGTTATAGGAACAATCGATTGTATGGGGGCTATATGTTATTTATTTTCAGTGTCCACCTTACATATGTATATAATAGATATTAAGGAAAGATCCACAATTTCACTTTCCTAGCTTTTTAATTAGAAAAGTTATAGCCCTGTAAGTATACATATTTGGGTCATTCCATGCCAAATCTACAAATTTTTTACCGGACGCCCTTCGATTTCGCTAAAAATTTGCTATCTTTTTCTACCCCACGAAAGACATTTTTCAGAATTTTTTCAAATTTTTTTCCCCAAATCAAAAAAAGTTATGAACTTAAAAAAAAAGTTTTTTTTTTAAAATGCCGTAAATTTTTCAAAAATCGACCGTTTGTGATAATTTTTTTTAAATTTTGTTTTTAAATGTAGTTTTCGAAAAAAAAAATAAAAAAATTTTAAAAGCCCAGATATGTCAATTTTTTTTTCGAAAAAAAAGTCCGACCCTTTTTTATTTTTTTTAAAAACTTCAACTATTTTTGCAATAAGCCCCGCTAATGAGATGTGCCGACAATCGCACCTATATTTTTTTTTATTAAAAAAAAATTTCATTAAAAAGTTATATAAAATGAGCCAAACTTGAAAAAATTTGTTTCAACCAAAAAAAAAAAAAATAATAAAAAAGATTGTCTTGTGACATAAATGAGCCAAGTTTAAAAAAAATTTTTTCAGTCAAAAAAAAAAAACAAAAAAATAGAATCGATTATTATTAGCGGGGCTTATTGCAGAATTAGTTGGAGTTTAAAAAAAAAATAAAAAAAATAAAAAAAGGGTCGGACTTTTTTTTCGAAAAAATAAAAATTTATATATCTGGGCTTTTAAATTTTGTAAAATTTTTTTTTTTCGAAAACTACATTTAAAAACAAAAAAAAATGTCTTTCGGGGGGTAGAATAAGATAGCAAATTTTTTGCGAAATCGAAGGTGGCCAGGTAAAAAATTTGTCGATTTGGCATGGAACGACCCATATGTAGCCCTGTTTTCGGAATAATCGATAGTAAGGGTGCTATACATATGTTAAATTTGTTAAATCTTACCGATTTTCGGTGTCTACACTCCATGTGTAAGGAGTGCAAAAGCTGCAAAATTTCACCAACCTAACTACCTTATTTCAGGAGTTATAGCCCAAAAACTGTTTATTGAAGCAATTGAGTGTATAAGGGCTATGTGTTATATTGGTCCGATCATGCTGGTTCCGAACAATGATTTCTTTATTACAAAATGGTGGCCACATACCAAATTTCAGCCAAATACCTCAAAAACTGAGGGACTAGTTTGCGTTCAAACAGACAGACAGACGGATAGACGGACATGGCTAAATCAACTCAGCTTGTCATCCTAATCATTTCGGTATACTTATTGAAGAGTTCATCTCTTCTTCTTCTCATACTTACTTTTTTTTGTGGGACTGTGTAATGAAACATAAAAGAACTGACAGTTGAACGAGATAGCATAACGTAACATTATATAAAAGATTACTATAGTATAAGATATTACAGAAGGAAACGAAACATCACAAAAGGTATCGAGACGGCATAATATATGATAAATATTCAAACAATACGTCCTCATATTCTTTAAACTTTTCGTGGCATGCTAAAAAATAACATAACACAGCTCAGCATGTCAGTACATAGCTCAACGTAACATTTCATAGAGTAAAAAACTTCCATAACATAACACAAAGCAAGCAAACATAACATAGCGTAACATAGGAGATAACAGAAAATTAACATAGCATAACATAGTACATGATTTTTAAAAACATAACATAGCACAACACAATAACTCGAAATAGTAGTTGTTAAATTTCAAAGTTACCACGCACAGCAGCATAAAAAATCAGTCTAAAACTTTGCATTTATAATTTTTTTTTTGCGATAATTTTGCTTTTTTTCCTAAATTTTTCCTAAAATTCCACAATTTTGTATAAATAGTTAATGTTGTCGTAGTTTGTTTTTTTTTGCTTTTTCATTACATTACATAATAATACAGTAATAATATAAATAATTAATTTACAGTTAATTTTAAATTTTGTTATTCATTTTTATATTTTTGAATTTTATTCCGAAAGGCATTTTTGTTGCGATTTTGTTCCTAAAAAAGTTTTTGCTTTTCTTTTGTGCTAAAAGGTCCTAAAGTTTAATTTTGAATTTTTCTAATTTTGTTTTGTCGTAAATTGTTTGCATTTTATTCATTGCTTTAATTGGGGTATACTCTCAAAATTTTTTTTTTCATAAAAAACACTAAGTCAAAATTGCAAAATTTTATTTCAAAATTTTTTTCACGCAACATCAAAATACGTGTGTTTTTTGTTTTTGCTGGAAAAAATTTTGACCATAGTCTAGCAATTTTTTGTGTCGTTTTCGAAAATGATTTATAGAGAATACCCCAAATATTTTTATTTTTTTAATATAAAAAACTTTAAAACTTATATATTTTCTTAAGTTTTTAATTTTGTATTTTGCCAAAAACTTTTATATTAATTTTGTACATTTTATGTTGAATAAAAAAAAATTATATTCAAACAAATTTTGATTTGAACTAAATTGGGCACACTCTTGTTTTTTTTTACATATCGTCCCCTTTTTGCGTTTTTATCGTAACCACCATTTTTTCGAAATTTACTTTTTGATGCAAATTGGTTCATCATCCCTTAGCGCATCATCTGGAAAAAAATTATAGCTGAAATCCTTACAGTTATGTCAAAAAATGGCTATCTTTTTTATCGTATCCACCAATTCATAAATGAAAAAATAAAAAAAAAATTAAAAAAATGCTCTCCTGTAAAATTTGGGTTTTGGCGTTTACGATAAAAACGCAAAAAGGGGACGATATTTTGTTTTTGCATTTTTTAGTTTTTCTTACA
The DNA here is from genome assembly GCA_964058755.1 of Campiglossa producta. NCBI lineage: Eukaryota > Metazoa > Arthropoda > Insecta > Diptera > Tephritidae > Campiglossa > Campiglossa producta. The sequence continues at coordinate 21,025,405 of CAXKVI010000002.1, read as the reverse complement.
GCTACTATATGACACTACGTATTTTCTCTGTTTTTTTCTTGTATTTTTTCTGTTTATTGTGCGAACTATCATATTGGTGCAAGCGGGCAAGCTATGTTAAAAAAATTAAGAAAAAATAAAGAAAATACAAACTTGACTGTAAAAACACTAATAAAAAAGTTTGTATTTTTTTTTTATATTTTTCGACACTTGGACGTTTTTCCTTTATTTCATGCGAAACTTTTTTGTTTACATTTTTATATTGAAAGTTTTGTGCGCGAATTTATGTATATGAAAACCATTTTGTTTGTGAAATAAATAAAACCAATGGACATTTAAACAGTTTTCTGCTTCATTTTCGTGTGTTTCTTGTGAAAAAAAGTCCAAAAAAAATCAACAATTTTCATGTAAACAAAAACATGCCAAACGGACTCCTTCGCATGCATGTCTCTTCTCTTCCTAGACAAAAAATTGTAGAAAAAAACTCGTGTAAATAATACGTAGTGTCATATATCTAGCTATTAATATTACTATTCTTAGTTTTTATATATATATTATTTTTGTATTTTTTTTGTATTTTATTTTTTTTTTCATTTTCGTACCTTGCCTTTTTGCTGGTACCTATGTGCGTTATTTTGTGTAATCGCATTGTTTTCTTTGCATGGAATGCTCCGCCTACTAGCTTACTTGACTTAACATTTAAGAGATCTCTGCTTTAAAGTTAGTAAAATTATTATTTTTACATTTTTTATATTATTTTTTTTTTTGTGTATTAAGCAACATTTATTCTACATAGTTAAATTATGTAAGCAAAAACAAAATACAGGGTTGCTTGTTTATTTATTTATATTTTTTTTTGTACAAAATTAGTTGAAGTGTGAAGACGATTTTATATTAAACTCTATACTTTTAATAGTTAGATAAGCTTAAGCTTTACTTTTTTTTTGTATAATTTTTTTTTCTCATTCTTATTTAGCTAGTCACTTAAACATCAATGAGTGAATACCCCAATTGGATGACCTTTTACATAAATATTAGTGTACTAAATATTTTTATGTTAATGTTATTTCTCTCATACCGAATACACCTAAAAATAAATCTTAAAAACAATTTTTTATTCTATTTTAAATTCTTTGAAGCCTAGTCATAGTCGAAATAAAGTAAGTACTAAAGAAAGCGTGAGCTTTTTTTGACGGATAGGCTGTTGTTGGAAATGGTGTCAAAAAAGGGGACGCTAACTTTAGTACCTACATACTTCATCTTGACTGTGATTATGTCCCAATTTTTTTTCTAATTATGACCATTATTTTTAAACTATTAAGATTTTAATACTGCTCATTTATACTTTAAACTGTTTGCTTAAGAATATGAAAAAATAAAAATAACAGAGTGCTACAATATTGGGGGTCATCTCTCCGTATTTGATGAAACTAAGGCCAAATAAAAGACTTACCCACTAATAACAAAATCCTATAAGGCCAGATTTCGCTTTTATCTCCACCTGGTAACCCTGCACATGACAATAGTTAGGAATCTGGTGGTATCCCTGCAGCGAAAGCAACTAGTTGAAAACTACTTTACAACTAGTTTGTGCACCAAGGTCAACTAGTCAGTCGTTTGTCTTTTTTCCATATAAGCAACTGGTATTTTTTAAGTGTTGATGACCTACATACATACGTGAGGTCAATTGTTAAATTTCGGCCAGAACATACCAGTCATCTACTAGTCATGATATATAACAATCATACTGGTTCTAAAATAACAGTTCCATACTAGTTCAAAGAGCATTGAACTTGGACTAGTATGATTAAAAAAAAAAAAATACTAGTCCACACACTAGTCTAAAAAGCAGTAAAACTGGACTAGTATGATTTCGACAAAATATACTAGTCCCCGTACTAGTTCAAAAACATTGAACCTTCATAAATTAACCTCTCTTATTTCATTTACACATTCTTTAGAAAGCAACGACTAATTGTATTTACCCAAACACGAAAAAGCATCTGTGAATTATATAAGAGAAAAAGAGGCAAACAAAATATTTCAAATGTGTTTTGGATTTTTTTGAACTAGTATGATTTTAACGTATTTTTCTCAATAGTTTGACGTTTTGCTGCAGGGCTATCATACCCTTACTACCCTGTCCATTATACATGGAACCCACCGCAAAACCTGTTTTGCTCAGATCTTTAATCTGGTACTGGAATTTGAAGTTTCTCGAATAGACCTCAAGCTGAAAGGCTTAGAGAAAGATTTAGTTACCATAGCAACTAAGAAAATCGCGTACTTAATTCTACATTTTGAACAAATACCACTTTTAAGCTGCGATTTTCTTGGTTGCTATGGGAACTAGGCCTTTTGATATACCTTTCAGCCTGATGCTTATCCGGGGTAGTGAAATCCTAGAACCCTATATCTTTCTTAATCCCTATCCATATCTCTATGTCCATCCCTATCGCTATGCCATCAGGTTGTGAAAGGCAATATGAAAAAACTGATGGGTGCTGTAATTCATGTCTAGCAAGGTTTTAATTATAAAAAGTTTGTAAATGAAAAACTCGGGTCTGTGGATCGGCTGTTAGCTTTTCCAAGTTAAGTTCACGATATATTTTGTTCCATAGCCACTTATGTAACTAACCCTGCAAAAATTGCGATAAGCCCAGTTCTGATGGCTTTTTATGGGCAGAGCTGTTCACATTTGTTTGAGCATGTGCAATGGAGAGACCAATTGAACTCAGTCATACCCGAACACGTACGAAAGGACCAATCCACTTTATACCCGAACGGATAAGTACTTTGACTCCTATGTATATGCTACGAAAACTAACATTGTCCTAAGCCCTTTGGGTAGGCTAGGAAAAGGGTCCTGGGATAACTTCCGCTTAAATTTATTAATCTAAATAAAAAAAAATGTGCCTAACTAAAATTCATCCATACAAACTTACAAAACATTCATACTTGTATGAGAGCTAAGAGTTGCTTATTCGCTAGTTGTTGTGATGGGTTCGATTTTTATACTACTGGAACTTATATTGCCGCTCATTGCGCTAGATGTTATATTCACATCGGTGTGAGCGCCACCCATAGCTGACGTCGTTGTCGTACTACTCGTACTACTTACATTAGTAGAGGTCGTTGTTGTACCTGGCGGTGAATCTTCACTGGCGCCCACCAAGGCTGCCAGATCCTCCGAGAATAGACGCGTAGGTGAGTAAACGCTACTGCGCGCTGACTTATAGCCGCCAATATCGAGGCCGAGTTCGGAAAGTGTTGAGTGCAGATGACTTTCGCTGCTGGGGCTAGAGCGACGATGTTGTTCAAGCATTGACGGAGGAGGTGAGCATTTCGCTTTTGTTGCTGTGGCGCTGATGCCCGTTGAATGCTGTTGGTGATGTTGTGGTTGTTGTTGTTGTTGTTGATGATGTTGTTGCTGCTGTTGCTGTTGTTGGTGGTGCTGCTGTTGTTGCTGCTGAGCTTGCGCTTGTTGATGTTGTTGTTGTTGATGTTGTTGCTGTAGTTGTTGATAAGGATGGCTGGAGGAGGACGAAGGTGGGCCTGAAATGGAAGCTGCGCCTGGTGCTGAGAGATGAGGCATAGAACTAGGTCCATAACCATGGGAGTGCTGTTGCTGCTGGTGTTGTTGCTGCTGGAGTTGTTGCTGTTGCTGGTGTTGTTGCTGTTGCTGGTGTTGGTGTTGCTGTTGCATTGCTTGCTGTTGCTGCATGTGTAAATGTAATTGCTGTTGTTGTTGTTGGCTGAGTACACCAGCCGGATCACAACGTCCCATATGTAAAGCCATTGCCATACTTGGAGGCAAGTTGGGCGGAAGACCTGGCAAGCCTGGACCACAAGGCGATGGCGCATGACGCGGCGCAAGCATACTTCCTGCACCGGGATTGGAGGTGGTACTTAGAGCAGGAGAAATGCTAGTTTTAGGCAGCGGCACGCCACCATGTCCACTAGGTGCAGGACCGGGCTGTAAATGCGGTGGTAAGTTGAAGAGACCAGGACCCGGTGGACCCTCTGATGGATGTTGATGTTGTACCGCAGCAGCCAATTGCATTTGCTGACGTAAATTATGTGCCACGGCAGCCACAGCAGCAGCGGTGGCTTCCTGCGACAATGAGTCACCGGTGGGTGTTGGTACACCATTCGGACATGGGCCAGCCATACTAGGGTAGTTAATCGTCGGACTATCTTGAAATGGAAACATTGGCTGGAAATACAGAGAGCAATTAGTTAAAGTTAGAGTAAAGCACCATAAAAGTTGATCAATTACCGAATGCCGTCCGTAGGGCAGATGCGGCACAAGACTGTCATCCTTCAAATCCTTAGCATCGCGAAACACAACCGTTTTAATAACACCCTTTATATGTTCATCAGGCCATATACCGAGTAGTATGCGCTGTGGTCGTCCACGTCCTTTAGGCCGTAAATCGGGACCGCCGTCAATGGATGGGCCGAGCATGTTGTGCACACGATTCGCGTACAATACAAATGTCGGATATGGAATGTCATATTTGCGTGCTGCTTGTGAAAGTGAGAGTCCCTCTTTGAGCACACTAAATATAGCTTCGGCCATAGTTTCGGGACGCCACGATTTTAGTGGACCACGCTCGCGAAATCGTAAATGGTGCATGAGACTTTGATTGGTATTCCAACATTTCTGCCACATCGATTGCAATTGATATTGATAGCTATCTGCTGGAAGCAAAAAAAAAAAGAAGGGGACCATCAGTCAAGATAGATAAGATAATTGTTTTTTAGATGTGTTATTCTCTATACTAACCTGAAATTGTTGAAGATCCCGAAGCTCCCATCCAAGCGTGTGAGTTTTCCAACATTTTTGCCTGTAAAGAGACAGCGGAGAAAAAAATAAGTATGATTTAAAGGAAAAAGAGACGTAAGGATATAAGCAATTCTATATATGTATATGTACAACTGGGAAATTTTCGGGATAGATTAGAAGCCTGGAGAGTGTTTCTGTAACGTTTTTTTTTTTTAGGGAAGTGGGTTCCCGGGTCCACTTCCCTTCGAAACTATCGTATAAATGGCTGGATTTCCTTATCCAATTCTTATCTAAATCATTTTTTACTCCGAGTTCAAATTGTAGTAGTGACTGTCGGTATCTCGTTTCACATCATACACATCACATCATCTAGTCACCAATAGAATTTGAACTCGGAGTACACAATGGTTAAGGTAAGAATTGTGGCGGCTTCCAAGCCATGAACAACGGTATACGGCTCAATTAAATCGGACTCAAACTGGCGACGTAGTGTCAAAAAAAGGAAATAGGCCATCGAGGGGGTGGCAACAAAATTTTTTTTTGCGATCGCCTTCGAAAGATTTTTAATTCTAGGGGTAGATGAAAAACTTTTTTTGTCGATCCACCCTAGTGTACAGTCATGGAAATACAAATGAAGAATATTTGAGCAGATATCAGAAAACGAGCTAACGATTCGACCGCTACTGTCATCGATAAATAAACAACTTAATATAAAGGTTTTAAAAATAGCAAGGACAACTACCAAAATTAGAGTTTACCGCTACTGGACACTAGAGTCACCAAAAAATAGCGACATCTAGTTTTAAACCGCAAGTACTACAACAAAAGCACTAGATGGCGCCGATTGTTAATCTTCAATTTTGCGGGTGTCAGGGTAAAATTTGGATCTGATTAAAGAAGATTTATTGGAGATAATCTCCGTGTGTGTATCCATAGCATTAGATGGCAACTCTGCCTGAAAATACCTCAGTTGGAATGCGGCCGAAAATACCTTTAATTGAATACCCATATTGGCATATAGTGCTCATTATTTAAAATAAAAATGAGATATATGGCAACCCAGTAAACCACGCGAACTGGCATCACCCAACTAGAAAGTCTTATAATGAAGCACACCATATATTTGCAAAATTTGATCTGAATCGCTTAAGCCGTTCCCAAAATATTGGCCGCTATATGAGCCCCTTAATGTACAAGTGGTATAAGTCCACCTTTTCTCGAACTGAGATAATAACGGTTTTGTGTTGTCAACAAATAGGGGGCACCCTTGCTTTCACAAGTTAGTTCTGCCATTTATTCGGTTTCTGTGGGTGCTAGGAGTTACCCCGTTAGCGTGTTATATAGAGCACATTTTCCCCGAACTAAAAAAAAAACGAAAACTGGACTTATACCACTTGTGCTTTAAACGGCTCATATGAAGAAATACATAGTGATGGGTTAGGTGGCAACCCTTTCCTGAAAATATCTTCGTTTGAATACGGCAGAAAATACCTGTCATTTGATACCAATATTTGCATATCTTACTCATTATAAAAAATAGATTGGTGGCAACCCTGTACACCACCCGAAGTGGCAACACTTAAGAAATAAAATACAAAGAAATAACGTTAAGTAGAGTGAGATAAAATAAAATAAAATATATAAAATAAAACTAATTTAAATTAAATACAATTAAAAAAAGTCACACAGAATAATTTTTTTCAACATGAACCATTTTAAACTAACAAGAAAGATCTTGTTAAATTTGCATGAGAAAATTGGGCAGATCGTGTTTTAAGGAGAGGATGTTTTAAAAGAAACTCATATAAATTTAACAGAGCGTCATTTTAATTTAACAGGGGGTTATGTGAATTTTACAGAGAGTCATGTTAATTTAACAGAGAGTCATGTGAATTTTACAGAGAGTCATGTGAATTTTACAGTGAGTCATGTTAATTTAACAGAGGGTTACGTGAATTTAACAGAGAGTCATGTTAATTTAACAGAGATTCATGTTAATTTTACAGAGAGTCATGTTAATTTTACAGAGAGTCATGTTAATTTTACAGAGAGTAATGTTAAATTATAACCTGAAAGAGTTATCAGCTATCATTCCTTCGCATAGAGTTTCGCTGACTTACAGCTATCTCTACGTCATATATGTAGTTACTTAAGTTAACATAATTAACATATTTATTCACTGTAACATTTCCTCAACATTCATTGACTTGTTAAAATCGACCTATATACATAACTCTCTGTCTGTTAATAAACTAATACTAAATATTCAATCTAGCATCGCTATGACTGTGCAATCCATATATATACCTACCATGTGTACTTATGTAAATAAGTAAACCCTTCAACCGATTCGTTAGAGTAGACAAACCTTTGATAGTTATACAATTTTGTATAAAAAAAAGATCACTGAGGTGCAACGCTCTCGTTTGCCAGTTCAAGTCAAGTATTCAGCGCCAATGCGCCAATGCACCAATGTACCCAATCTACCAATGTAACAATGCGAATGGATGATTGTAGTTTGCAATAAAAGATTCTCAAGTTTTAACTAAATCGACTAATTGCATAACAAAGTAACATTTATACAAGTTACGGAAGAGAGACGGAAAGGGTTAGCATGACAATACTACATACATAGATGCATTGCTGTACATACACTTGTGCCTATTGCGGGATTTTCAATATATTCAGCTTTTAAGAGGCCAAAGCTCCCAAAAGGGGTGGGTATAGTAGGGAGAAAGAAAAAGTAGCGAATTTCACTTAAACATTTAGCAGAGGAAAGGAGTAAAAAAAGTGAATAAAAGCAAAATTATTTTAGTCGAACAATTAAGCCAAAGCGAAACACCCATACATTTGTGTGAATATGTAAATAATTTTTATGTTTAGTTTTTTTTGCTTCTGTTATACATATTTACATATGCATGATTATGACGTCTCGTGTTACGCCCCAATCACTTAACTACGTATGCAATTGCAAAATGAAATAGCGGAAGTAGTGCACAAAAAAAAAGGAAAAAAAAAAACAAAATAAAAAGGGGCCACAAACAGAGCTCAAGCAGAAAGCAAAGCAGCAACAGCATAGCAAAAGGCTTGTACAGTTCAAGAAGTCATCGAGAGCGCTGGCACCTCTTCAAATGTTATTTACATATTAGCAAATAAAATTGGTAGTTGCATTGCTCAAACACACATACACACATGCATTAACTGAGAACATATCCATATTTAAGTATGTATGTTGGTATGCGAATATTAACAATTATGGCGAAATTTATGTATGCCGGTATTTATATGGAATGTATTAATATCAAGCATTGTCTGCCTACCTTCCTTTGAGTATTGCTCACCTATGCACACACCTACACTCTCACAATGAATATATACATACCTGCATATGGTTAATGACAAAGATAAAGGCAAACACAAAATCACTTGAAAGTACCAATGTATGTATGCTTCTATATGTATGTATGTAAGACAATTTGTTACAAGTTAAATAATTGCTTCATTATAATGCAGCTTTTACTATATTGCAACTGATTGTTAAAATATCTAAATGAATATACATTTGTATGCATTTAGTGCAAGTGGAATAAAGAAATGTAATAAATAATTACTCATACGCCTAGTCGGACACTAGAGACGATATACAAAAATTAAAAAAAAAATAAATTAAGAGCGGAAGTTCTTGTGTTGGAAAGCTGGTATAAAGTAATAAGAATAAGCATGGATGAATAAAGTAGTAATGTAAAATAAAATAAAAAAAAAAACAAAATAAAATAAATTAAAATTAATTAAAAAGATATAAAAATAAAAAAAATATAATAAAATAAAATTATTAAAAAAAATAAATAAAATAAAATAAACAAAACAAAAAATAAATAATTAAAATAAACAAAACAAAATAAAATAAAATAATACAAAATAAAATAAAATAAAATAAAATAAAAAAAATGAAATAAAATAAAATAAAATTAAAAAAAACGAAATAAAGTTGAATAAATTAAAATAAAATATATAAAATAAAATAAAATAAAATAAAATGAAATAAAATAAAATAAAATAAAATAAAATAAAATAAAATAAAATAAAATAAAATAAAATAAAATAAAATAAAATAAAATAAAATAAAATAAAATAAAATAAAATAAAATAAAATAAAATAAAATAAAATAAAATAAAATAAAATAAAATAAAATAAAATAAAATAAAATAAAATAAAATAAAATAAAATAAAATAAAATAAAATAAAATAAAATAAAATAAAATAAAATAAAATAAAATAAAATAAAATAAAATAAAATAAAATAAAATAAAATAAAATAAAATAAAATAAAATAAAATAAAATAAAATAAAATAAAATAAAATAAAATAAAATAAAATAAAATAAAATAAAATAAAATAAAATAAAATAAAATAAAATAAAATAAAATAAAATAAAATAAAATAAAATAAAATAAAATAAAATAAAATAAAATAAAATAAAATGAAATAAAATAAAATAAAATAAAATAAAATAAAATAAAATAAAATATTATAAAATAAAATAAAATAAAATAAAATAAAATAAAATAAAATAAAATAAAATAAAATAAAATAAAATAAAATAAAATAAAATAAAATAAAATAAAATAAAATAAAATAAAATAAAATAAAATAAAATAAAATAAAATAAAATAAAATAAAATAAAATAAAATAAAATAAAATAAAATAAAATAAAATAAAATAAAATAAAATAAAATGAAATAAAATAAAATAAAATAAAATAAAATAAAATAAAATAAAATAAAATAAAATAAAATAAAATAAAATAAAATAAAATAAAATAAAATAAAATAAAATAAAATAAAATAAAATAAAATAAAATAAATAAAATATAATAAAATAAAATAAAATAAAATAAAATAAAATAAAATAAAATGAAATAAAATAAAATAAAATAAAATAAAATAAAATAAAATAAAATAAAATAAAATAAAATAAAATAAAATAAAATAAAATAAAATAAAATAAAATAAAATAAAATAAAATAAAATAAAATAAAATAAAATAAAATAAAATAAAATAAAATAAAATAAAATAAAATAAAATAAAATAAAATAAAATAAAATAAAATAAAATAAAATAAAATAAAATAAAATAAAATAAAATAAAATAAAATAAAATAAAATAAAATAAAATAAAATAAAATAAAATGAAATAAAATAAAATAAAATAAAATAAAATAAAATAAAATATTATAAAATAAAATAAAATAAAATAAAATAAAATAAAATAAAATAAAATAAAATAAAATAAAATAAAATAAAATAAAATAAAATAAAATAAAATAAAATAAAATAAAATAAAATAAAATAAAATAAAATAAAATAAAATAAAATAAAATAAAATAAAATAAAATAAAATAAAATAAAATAAAATAAAATAAAATAAAATAAAATAAAATAAAATAAAATGAAATAAAATAAAATAAAATAAAATAAAATAAAATAAAATAAAATAAAATAAAATAAAATAAAATAAAATAAAATAAAATAAAATAAAATAAAATAAAATAAAATAAAATAAAATAAAATAAAATAAATAAAATATAATAAAATAAAATAAAAGAAAATAAAATAAAATAAAATAAAATAAAATGAAATAAAATAAAATAAAATAAAATAAAATAAACTAAAAAAAAAAAAAATTAAATAAAATAAAACAAAATGGAATAAAAAAAAATAAAAGGAAATAAAAACAAACTGAATTAATGAAAAAACAAGTAAGGAAAGCTGTCTTCGGCTGTGCCGAAGGCTGTATACCTTTCTTGAATAACCGTCACGATTTTCACTGTTCGATCCCCAGTACAGCCTGTGTGTATTTAACTTTAGTTCATACCGAAATTATCGGAACCATCGATTATATGGGGGCGATGTGTTATATTGGTCCAATCTCATCGATTTTTAACACCGACTTTTCACATTCTTAAAGAGAAATAGCTACGAAATTTCACTTTCCTACCTATATAATTGCAGGAGTTATCTACCAAAATCCGTTTATCGGAACAATCGATTGTATGGGGGCTATATTAATATCGGTCCGATCTTGCTGGTTTCGACAAATGATTTCTATATTAGAAAATGGTGGCCGCCAAATATCTCAAATAGAGATAGACAAACAGACGGCAGACGGACAGACGGACATGGCTAAATCAACTCATCTCGTCATCCTGATCATTTCGGAGTACTTCTTAGTGGGACTATCTCTTCTTCTTCTCATACTTACAAACATCGGACCAAAGTTATAATACCATTTCATATGAAAACGATTTCAGTAAGATTTTACTACTAACTTAATTTAAAAATGTACCTATTGGGTATTGCAATGGTTTCTAGTACATGTCTGCTTCTTGAGGGCATTAGTGCATTTTTTTCTTTTCTACATTAAATATATACATACGTACGTACTATAGGAAAGAATACTCCTACAGAAACATACATACATATTTTTTACCAATAAGTACCACTTATTAATAAATTAAGTACTGTTATTTTATGTGTGCTGCAAAAGAAAATGTCTAACATACAAATTTATACTTTACTAAGCACTTGCACTTTTCCTTTTTATATTGTCTGCAATTTGTGCACTTTAGGTAATGTACTTATAGCACGTTTATGAGAAATAGACATGCACATTATTGTAGATAAAGAAATAAATTTATTCGCATGGCCGTTTTTGTAGTTTTTAGGCTTGAAACTTGTACACAGAATTGACTATCATTAAAGCATTTAACTGACTATTAAAATGAAATAACTTTATTATTCTTTGTAATGACTTAATTTTAAACGAGCTATTTTTTATATATTTGTATACTTTTTATATCCGGTACCATCTCGGGGAACCGATTTGGATGAAATTTGGCATATAGATAGTATGATTGATTCTACAGGGTTGCCACCTATGTTAATTTTTTTTAAAATTATGTAGCGAGATATGCCAATAAGGGTATCAAATGAAAGGTATTTTCGGCGACTTGCCAACTAAAATATTTTCCAGTAGGGTTGAAACCTAGGGTTACCTCCTTATCGCAGTATATTTGTATATCTGGTACTATCTCGAGAAGCGCTTGACCGATATGGCATAGAGATAGCATGTTTAATTCCTAGACTTCCCATTTCGGTGTTGCCACTTGGGGCGGTTTACAGGGTTGCCACCTAGCTCAATTTTTTTTTTAAATATGGGGCAAGATATGCCAATACGGATGTCAAATGAAAGGTATTTCTGGCAACATACCAACTTAATTATTTCCAAGTAGGGTTACCGTCCATCATCATTTGGGATAATATTGGGGTAATTTTCGGATAGTTTTGGGATCATTTAAGGGTCATTTTGGGACCATTTTGGAGTAGTTTTGGGAACATTTTGGGGTCATTTTGGACCGCTTGACCGATTTCGATGAAATTTGGCATAGAGATAGTATGCTTGATTTTAAGCCAGTCCTTTTTTGTACACGCATCATTCAAAAGCTACACCATGGAAAGGAATGCGATTTTCAATGCAGTGTTACTAGATATCTAACTTAAAGTATAGATATATTTTTTATACATAAATATAAATTTTTACAAGCTGATGCCTGGCTATATGTATAAACTTTTTTGCTGACATTTTTATAATGTAACTTTTTTACTCATTCATTTGAAACTCTTAACCGAATTAAGCTTATTAATTTCCGTTGCAAAGCTCTGTGCCGACAAAGATGCCCGTTCGAACACTCTACATGCCTTGGCGAATAGGCACTTCCGCTAACCAGTAGGGCACCGTATTGACAAATAACGGTATACATACATACGTATGTTGATATGAGCATGCAATGTCCATATTCGTTGCGAAGAGTCCTTGCAAGTGTATGTCTACATGTGTATATATGTATATATTAGTGCATACATACATACATCCTAACTGAATTATGCAAATTGATCGATTTCTCGGCAATTGTCAATTTGTTAATTTGCGATTGATTGATTGAATTTGATTTTATTATTTAAACAGAAACGGCCGGACTAACATTGAGCTAAGAGGCGAAGTACAACCACTCAAACCCCTCACAACAAAACTAATTCACGTAAGCAGCAACAAAGATTCACGCATAGACATTCACACACACTCAAATGCCTAACACATACAAACATTATATTATTCTCGTCTCGTAACTAAATGATGCTGCTGGGCTTTGGTCGCCAGTTCAATAAGCAATTGAACGCGGCGGTCAAACTAATGTCAAATCTAAAATGCAACGAATATGCAGCGGCAAAATCCAAATCCAGCCAAGTTGAGCGCACAAAGCGTGTATGGGGCAATGGCAAAAGCAACAACGACAGCAACAAAGTTAATAGCAACAACAATAACATTTAGGTACTAGTAAAGTGTGCATTTCTCACACTGCAATAACAACAACTAAGCTGCATTCTCAAATATTTACGGCAACAACAAACATCCCCACATCCATACACATCCGGGTAGTCGCTCGAGTACAGGTGTTTATACGTATGTATACGTAGTACCTTTGTCAGCCCCCAACCTTATGAAATCATCGATTCGCCCAGGTTAGCCACTCTCCTCGGGCAGTTTGTAACAATTTATGCGCTGTTAACCGGCTGCTTAGTCAATGATTATGTATTAACAACAACAACACTGCAATAAATCTATCATTGCACAGTGGGATAAATGTTAGAAATTTGGATACAGATACAAATTGGTTTTCTGCCCAACACAGGGATCTTTCAGAATAAACCATGAATCGAACCCGTTTCAAAAAAGTGTTTCAATTTCAGTTCGTTCCAAACTTGCTGTTTCGACGTGTTCCCATTTCCAGTTTCACTCTATTGGTGTCGCAAAGTATTTCTTTTTCAATTTCAAGCAGTCTTTGAAACTAATGTCAGATTCGTTCTAGTTTTGGCTCTACTCGATAATGGTGTCGCTTGGATTTTAGTATTTTCAAATTTGTTTCACCATCGTTGTGTTTCGGGTTTTCCATGTGTTTCGATTTCGGTTTTGGAGTTTCTCAATTTCGGTTTTGGTGTAGCTCTTCAAAATTGTTTTAGTTTCATTCCGGTTTCAGCTTTTAAAAACGTTTCGTTCCGGTTTCGCTTTCTCGAACTAGAATTCGGTTTCTCAAACTGCTTAGATGTCATTGTATCGGTAGTTCTTTGAAATTGTTACATTTTTAAATATTTCAGTTTCGTTCCAGTTCTTATACCACTTTGTTAATGTGTTCTGATGTTCTTCGTTTCCTTTGTGTTTCACTTTTCAGAAATGTTTCGTAGTCGCTTCATTCCGGCTTTGGTTTATCCAAGTGTTTCCACTTCTGATATGTTCAAGTTCTGCGTTTCGTTTGGATTTCGATTTCTAAAAATGTTTTGATTTCGGTTGGTTCCGGTTCTGGATATATTTTCAAAGTGCTTGCGTTTTCAGCTCGGCAAAATGCTTCGTTCCAGATCTTACTTAGGTTTATCAATGTGTTTTGACTTCACAGTATTGACTGTATTTCTTCAAATTTTGTTTGGACGCGTTCCAGTTTCGCTTTATTGATTTCGTTTCGTTTGGGTTTCGCCTTTTTCGGATTTCATTATGTTATTATTTCTTTTGTTTTTCACATCCTAGAATTGTTTCGAAGTCGCTTCATTCTGAATTCGGTTTAACAAAGTGTTTCGAGTTTTGATTTGTTGCAGTTCTTCGCTTCGTGTGTTTCGATTTCGATTCGTTTCAGTTTCGAGTCGTATAATTTTTCCGGTTTGATGATTCCTTTAGTTTCGCATGGGTTTCACTTCTGCCAAGGTATAAATTGAAAATGTTTCAATTTCGGTTTGGTCTAGTTTCAGTTTCTCAAAGTTTCGTTCCGGTTTGGTATAGTTCTTCAGAGGTACTCCTAAAACAACAACGAAGCTTCGCGTGTTCTTATTGGTCCTGGACCATCTCTTACTTCTTCTTTTCATTATTGAGATATGAATGGTTTTTGAGTTCTACTACCAACGATTCTTCACTTTATGTAAGATGTGATTTAGTTTCCGAGAGCCTAGTATGACTTTAAGAAGTTCATAGAATACCAAATTTGTATCAGTTTTATCCCACTGTGCTACGAACATGCCCTACACCCCCGACCCCAACGCACTGGCACCACTTTTACTCCCATTTCATTAGCCATTACCGCCGGCAACGTCATTACTACAACGCGCTGTTCATTGATGGCGAGACCACTGAGATGCTACGTTATGAAATTGCAATGCTGTCCGCATTGGTGACGTTGATGGCGATGGCCGATGGCCGATGACGACGACGACGCTCGTGTTGATGCCGTAAGCGGTAGTGACTGTGATGGTGGTGTTTCACTTAATTTTGTCTCCGCGAGCAGTGGCCATATTAGCCGCTGGCGGTAAGCCATATTTCTCCGACTCCAAAATATTGTACGTAGACCGATTGATTTTAGGCTGCTTTTATTGTTATTTTTAGGGTCTCACCACGCGAATTATGCAGCAGTTTGCGATAGGTCCTCCGCAATAAACATTTAAAAAAAAAAACAGCAAATTATAGAAGAGTCGGTTTGCACGTCGTAAAAGTACACATAGGTATGTATTTCTCTGGCTCTACTCAGCCATTGTCGCGCTGCCTCCATGATTATCCAACGACTAATTTGTCGCAGAAGTCAAGAGCTGTACTGAAGTACATGTCGGAGGTGGAGATGAAAGTGAGCCCGGCCCGCATTGTGGAGGTTAGCAACAACTTTCGACAGGAGGTCGTGTAGGCTACAGAGCACCACACTAAATTATTTATTTGCGTTTCCGTTTCTATAGTAGGCCGCACATTAAGCATTTTAGTTGTGACATTAAGTATGGACGCATGTGTTTGGCATGTGTGGCGTTTTCGCGCAATTGGCAACAACAAATAGTTCGTGTTTGTACCGTCGAACTACAAATAGGCGATTACTAAGGACAACAGCATTAGGCAGCAATCAAGCAAGTGTATATACCTGCAGACACACATAGGTAGACAGGGATACATATGTACTTATGTAAATACTAAGGCATGTCTTTGATGCTGAGATTCGTTAAAGAACATCCGAGGGCAGAAACTAAAATCGCCTACGGGATATTCGAAGATTAACCGAAAATTATTAAATGAAAATTTTGAAAGCTTAAAGATTTACCGATTTTTGACTACCCAAAGAAAATAATATAAAATAAAATAAAATAAAATAAAATAAAATAAAATAAAATAAAATAAAATAAAATAAAATAAAATAAAATAAAATAAAATAAAATAAAATAAAATAAAATAAAATAAAATAAAATAAAATAAAATAAAATAAAATAAAATAAAATAAAATAAAATAAAATAAAATAAAATAAAATAAAATAAAATAAAATAAAATAAAATAAAATAAAATAAAATAAAATAAAATAAAATAAAATAAAATAAAATAAAATAAAATAAAATAAAATAAAATAAAATAAAATAAAATAAAATAAAATAAAATAAAATAAAATAAAATAAAATAAAATAAAATAAAATAAAATAAAATAAAATAAAATAAAATAAAATAAAATAAAATAAAATAAAATAAAATAAAATAAAATAAAATAAAATAAAATAAAATAAAATAAAATAAAATAAAATAAAATAAAATAAAATAAAATAAAATAAAATAAAATAAAATAAAATAAAATAAAATAAAATAAAATAAAATAAAAAAAAAATAAAAAAAATAAAATAAAATAAAATAAAATAAAATAAAATAAAATAAAATAAAATAAAATAAAATAAAATAAAATAAAATAAAATAAAATAAAATAAAATAAAATAAAATAAAATAAAATAAAATAAAATAAAATAAAAAAAATAAAATAAAATAAAATAAAATAAAATAAAATAAAATAAAATAAAATAAAATAAAATAAAATAAAATAAAATAAAAAAATAAAATAAAATAAAATAAAATAAAATAAAATAAAATAAAATAAAATAAAATAAAATAAAATAAAATAAAATAAAATAAAATAAAATAAAATAAAATAAAATAAAATAAAATAAAATAAAATAAAATAAAATAAAATAAAATAAAATAAAATAAAATAAAATTAAAAAAAATAAAATAAAATAAAATAAAATAAGATAAACTAAAATAAAATAAAATAAAATAAAACAAATGAAATGAAAAATAAAAAAATTTATTAAATAATACAAAAATTTTAATAAAATAAAAAATAAAAAATAAAATATATACAAAAGCAAAATCAAAGAAAAAAATTAAAATAAAATGAATCTTCAAACAAAAAAAAAAAAATAACAAAAATATAATGAAATAATTGTGAAATAATTTTACAAAAAAAAATACATTATATATAAATAATATTTAAACACAAAAAAATATAAAATTAAGAAATACATAAAAAACAACTTAAATTAGGAAAAAATTCAAATAATGTGAAAAAAAAATGAAATGAAAAAAAAAAACATAATAACCAAACAAAAAATAAAATAAATATACTTTAGATTAAAAAAATTAAAGATAATAAAACAAAATGAATAAAAATAAATTGAAATGAAATAAAAATCATAAAAAGTTAAGGTGAAATAAAAAACCCCAATTATATCTACTTCCTACAAATAGATACATCTTTTATTATTCTTTTCCAAAAGCGCGACAGGAAGAGGGTGGCACACGATTTTCCTTTTTTATTAAAAATACACCTTCGTAACGCCTTTTTTGACGCCTTAATCAACTAAAAATAAAGAGCAACCGAAGTACTGCTACAACAAAAAAACACAAGATTCAACGAAATCATTAAATTTATGCTTCACTTAAGCGCAATGGAAAATTAAGAATTTTAAATTGTGTACTTTAAG
>CAXKVI010000002.1:20982759-21002759 GCA_964058755.1 Campiglossa producta | reverse complement strand
TAGCAATAATGATATTGTTGAAAAACAAAAACTCATTATTTCTTGGCTTCAAGCTTGCAATTACAATGAAGTTTAGTACCAAAAAGCCGTAAAACAACAATTCCATTGTTGTAAACAAATATAAAATAAAATAAAATAAAATAAAATAAAATAAAATAAAATTAAAGAAAAAAAAAAAAAAAAATAAAATAAAAAAAAAAAAATAAAATAAAAAAATAAAAAAAAATAAAAAAAAAAATAAAAAATAAAATAAAATAAAATAAAATAAAATAAAATAAAATAAAATAAAATAAAATAAAATAAAATAAAATAAAATAAAATAAAATAAAAAAAAAATTAAAATTAAAAAAATAAAAAAAATATAGAAAAAAAAAATAAAAAAAATAAAATAAAATAAAATGAAATAAAATAAAATAAAATAATATAAAACAATATAAAATAAAATAAATAAAATAAAAAAAGGACGTGTGGCACTCGGGGACTGCCGAAAACTCAATGAGTACAACGTCATACTGTTAGTAGTATAGCCTAAATGTAGGAAACGCTTACAGATCCAATTTCAGTGTAATGTAATGTACAGCTCCAATTTTATGTAATCGGCCGGCTGCTAACATCAACGCCTAAATGTAGGCAACGCTTATATTTATTTTTGTCAAGTTATGTTGCTAACGCCGAACCTTTTAACTTTGAAAAAAGTCCGTTACGAACTTTTTTAACATAAACATTTTTTCATTTCACTCCCACCGCCAAGGCCTGCGATAAAATCTATGCAATAGCTTAATAAAAAAAAAAATAAAAAAATAAAAATAAAATAATATAAAAAAAATTAAAAATCAAACACAATAAAATAAAAGTAAATAAAATAGAAGTAAATAGTAGCAAAGAAACGAACACAAAGCAAATTCAATGTGAAAATGCCTTCTGAAAATATTCACAAAGCGTTGACGCTAGAAAGAAATAAAGCGTCATACCTTGTAATAAGAGCGCATCGATAAACTTTTTGAAAGATCGAAAATACAGTTGCTAAAACTTTCAAAAGTTTTCCAGTTCTATTAGCAAAACAACATAATTGGTTAACTGTAACTATCAATTGTTATTGTTGTAAAAGTTTGTTTTGCTTTTATTTGCAGATTATCTTATTTTTAGTTGTAATACTTTTGTTCAAATTGCAAGGCTTTTGAGCTTTGAGGGTTTAAAATTTGCAGTTTAAGCATAAAATAAAAACTTAACACATAAAAGAAGAAGAATATAATTTTGCCTATAAAAGTAATGAGTTTTAAGTAAAAACAAGTCCAAATGCAGCGCCACAACGACCTCAAACTGAATCAACTTTTAACGGCTTATTAACGAAAATGAATTACGTAAATTGTTTTCAAATGTATGTGCGTGTGTGCGTCTGTGTATTTTTGGTAAGTCCATGGCGTGGCTCACATTTGTACCAGCTCATGCGTTTATCTGCGTGCAAAAAGTTTTCGCAAATAAAACAAACTGCAACAAAAGGCATTTAGCGTGCAAACATATCCTGCGCTCAAACACCCATACATACCTACATATGTATATATGAAAGTGGTTATTAGCTTGTATCGAGGAATGCGTTTTTGCATATGCACTAATTTGTTTGAAATTGCATTGAAATGCATTTTCCTTTGCTTTTTGTTGTCCTTGTTGTTGTTGTTATTGCTTTTCCTTAAAAATTTGTCTAAGCATCGATTAAACTTTTGCGCAATGCGTTTAATTTCATACAAAAAAAAAATACAAAAAATGTATCAACATAGTTATTTGATAAAACAAAAACAAAATATCATTAAAGGAAAAAACAAAGAACTTTTTCGCAAACAAAAAGTAAATAATTGCAATTTTGCGCCAATTTGAAATAAAATTGCATTATCGAAAAAATCGTACCAAGCGTAAATTGCGTAAACTTTGTAATACATGTAAAATGTAGAAGAGGCGGAATGGTTTTGGTATTCGTAAGTGCATTGATTAGATAACAAAAAAAAAAATTGTTTTGCAATAAGCGCTACAAAAGTTTTAAACTATAATTCAAACTAGAGTTCGCCCAGTGGTTGAAATTCAACCACAAAACCTTATTTTATTTTCCTACCTTTTTGCTATTTCTTAAATTTTCATTTCTTTTCCATATTTTGTATATTTTTGGTTTCTATACATTCCTATTCATTTTGCCTTTTCCTCCCTCTTTACACCATTCAGTACTATAGTTTCAATGTTGATAATTATTTATTCTTCTTAGGTCGTCTTCATACGTATTTCTTTCCGTTCCTTTCCTTAGCATTCATTTGATTTTATTTCCTTTTATTTTCTTTTTCTTTCCTTTCCTTTCGTTTCCGTTGCTTTAGTTTCCTTTCATTTGATTCATTTTTTTTCATTTCATTTCTTTTCTTTTATTTTTTTCTTACCTTTATTTTCTTTCACTTTTTTTCTTAAATTTCCCTTCCTGTCATTTCGTTTCTTTACCTTTCCTTTTCGTACCTTTCCTTTCCTACCGTTTCCTTATTTTCTTTTGTGCCTTTCCGCAACTCCTTTGCTTTTCTTTTTCTTTCATTCATTTCCTTAACTTATTTTTTTTAGCTTTTCATTACCTTTCTTTCCTTTATTTTTCTTTCTTTTTATTTTCATTTATTTTCCATACCTTCTTCCTCGCTACCTTTTCTTTCCCTTCTTTTTTTCTTCTTTCCTTTCTTTGTCTTTCTCCTTTTGCTTCTCTTTTCCACTGCTTTACCTACATTACATTTCCTTTCTTCCCTTCCTTTTTTTCTTTTCCATTCCTTTCTTTTCCACTGCTTTACCTACATTACATTTCCTTTCTTCCCTTCCTTTTTTCTTTTCCATTCCTTTCTTTTCCATTTTATTTTTCTGTCATACTTTCCGTTCCTTACCTTAACTTACCTTAATTTTCCTTTTATCCATCCCTTCCCTTTCCTATTATTTTCTTAATTTAATATTTTATTTATTTCATTTTGTTTCATTTTTATTTATTTTATATTATTCCCTTTCCTTTCATTTCCAACAAATTTTATTTTTTTACTTTCAATCACTTTTCTATTTCTGATTTTACTTTTTTTTTAATTTTATCAATTTTCCATTTTATTTTATTTCACTAAGTCTAGCCACGAAGGGCCTTGTGCATGATTAAGCTTATTTGTGCTTTTTTTTTAAAGCATTTGCTTGTAGTGGTGTGATTTTCAAATCATATTATAATTAATTTTTTTAAATTTTTGGTTTGTTGTCGCACACCCTGCTCGGCGAGACATGTCGATACATGCCAAATTTTATATACCTTAGAATTGTGGTTATTGCAAAAAAGGGAGAAAGCTGTTATGTTTGCGCATTTATATATAAATAGATTACCTATAACATACATACATATGTACATATATATTTCATTTGTATCAATAAACATGCATACCTTAGCGTAGACATAATGACGTTTCAGGTGTCCTTTACATTCTGAATCATTAAACGCAAATAAAGAAGTTCATTACAAATATATATTCAAAGTTCGACCCTCGATACCAAGTGCAATGAATGCATGTATGTATGTATGTACGAGTATGCACCTCTCCCAACTGGATGTTTGCATATAATAAAAAAATGCATATTCCGAGTTTAAAAAAACAAAAATAAGTAAAAGCTGTAAAGGATATTCTGCGCGTTGCATTAAACGTCATAGCCGCAACAACATTCCACAATTGGGCGACGATGAGGAAACAGGATTTGTATGGACCGTTAAACAATAAATCGAACGGAAACAAGTGCAAAGAGCAAATCCAAACAAACATATGCATAATCAAATATATGTATGTATGTGTAAGTGTGAGCTTTTATTTACACATGTTTTTATGGCTAAAGGTCAACTATTTGCATATGGAGAGTTTGTTTTTATATTTTATTAATGTTGCTGTTATGTAGTGAATGAGGGATATGTTTTTAATGGGTTGCATAGTAAAATAAAAGGAAATAAATTAGAAAAAAATAAAATAAAATGAAATATAATAAAATAAAATAAATAAAATAAAATAAAATAAAATAAAATAAAATAAAATAAAATAAAATAAAAAATTAAATAAAAAAAAAATAAAAAAAAAAATAAAAAAAAAAAAAAAAAATAATAATAAAATAAAATAAAATAAAATAAAATAAAATAAAATAAAATAAAATAAAATAAAATAAAATAAAATAAAATAAAATAAAATAAAATAAAATAAAATAAAATAAAATAAAATAAAATAAAATAAAATAAAATAAAATAAAATAAAATAAAATAAAATAAAATAAAATAAAATAAAATAAAATAAAATAAAATAAAATAAAATAAAATAAAATAAAATAAAACGAAATAAAATAAAATAAAATAAAATAAAATAAAATAAAATAAAATAAAATAAAATAAAATAAAAAAAATAAAATAAAATAAAAAATAAATAAAATGAAAAAAGAAAAATAAAAAAATAAAGTAAAATAAAAAAAAACAAAAAAAAATTAAAAATAAAATTAATTAAAATAATAAACTCTAATAAAATAAAAAAAAACACAAAAAAATAAAATAAAATAAAATGAAATAAATATAATAAAATGAAATATGTATGTATGTTATAAGTTTGTGGTAATTAATTTGAAAATCTTTGAGAATTTTGGTGGACTTTTGACCGTTTGGGAATAATTTTTCTTAAATTATTCTAAGTTTTTTTTATTAGTGAACAAGATGGAAAAGCAACAACAATTACAAGCTACCATGATAACGTAATTTCGTCCTTGCTCAAGGGCACTTATCAAATGGCTTTGTGTTTAGAAATTTTTCATCACCTATTGTTGGTCATCGAACCAAGAACCAAGGGGAGTAGGAATTTCTAAGTATGTACCTCTTACACCAAGCTGCGTTGAAATTATTGCCAGCTTATATCCATCATGTTCACTTTGTATGTATTCATTTTATTCGTTTTTTGTTTTTATACTACCTTATCGACAAGTAGAGCGACATCTATTTGTCACAATTTATACTAGCAGTGTCAAGGGTTTTTAGTGCACCCTGTGCTCATTTTTACTGACAGCTGGCAGCTTATTTATCACAGGGTGGCTTTTGTCCCGGAATAACTTTTTTGCCACAAATGGTATCGATGGGGACTTTTGCAGTTTTCTTCATTGGGGTGAACCTAAGCTCTCCAAAAAAAAAAAAAAAAAAATTCTCCCTGTCGGAATTTTTGTTATACAAGATAAACTTTTATATATTAAGCATGAAGAAAAGATGGATCTAGCTCGAGAACTATAGGCTTTACAAAAGTAACTATTTTCATTGTGGTTGGGGACCTTCGTGACAAATATTGCGAGAAAATTTCAGAAAACCTAAAATTTTGTCCTTTGACCCCGAATAACTTTTTAGCATAGATGGGATCGATAAGGACTTTTGTGGTTTTCTATCTGAATTTAAGGGGTAAGTGTAAACTTGCGTTCAATGCCGTTTATGTCGAGCAACATTATGTCCCGTAATCATAGCTTAAGAGGAGTATTAGTTGATATCTTCACTAAATTAAAAAAGACATTTAAAATTTGGGTCAATCATAGTCCTTCTAAAGAAAAATTTTAGCTAAAATGAAATGAAACAGGGACCCCTTATGTAAAGAAATTAAGTTGGTTGGTGGTATGAAGAATTTTTTTGTATAGATTGCAAGGTCACCCTGTGCCAATTAACATAGCATATCTGTGTCCCAAACCATAGCATGTCATTTTCTTCATTTTAACATTAAAACTTCATTTTAGACTTAAAATATATTTTATTTTGACTATGACAGTCATAAAATGGTGATTATATTAAAATCATGTTAAAGTAGCTACACCTCGATGTTTCAAATACAGTTTTCGATATTTGAAGAGGTGTACTCGCATGGGTACAATGGGAATGAATGGGTTAAGTTGCATTTCAAATGCTTGTTGCATGCACCTAAAAATTTTAACGTTAGGTGAAGTGACCGAGCTACTGTAAAGGTCAGCTGCCTACAATGCGGATTGCGGTTTTGTGTTTTTTCTAGTAATCGACACGTGACTAAAACTCACAAAAAAAAATCCAAAAAAATCACAATTTCCATGAAGTTGCAGTTGCATTGATGCAGTTGAAAGTGATACAAATCGACATGCTTTTATGTAGGTACATATGTGTGTGTGTAAAAAAAATGAAACATGTGAAAATCTAAAAAAAATTGAGCAAAATAAAAAACCTTTTGAATATGTGAATGGTCAAGCGCTCAATTGATGTATCCATGTATCCGATGTGCGTCTATTTATTTACGTTTGGATTTGTTAGTTGTTTTTCATCAATGAACTTTTGTCATTGTAAATTGTGTGAAAATATGAATGAGTATTTGGCTAACCACACTTATGTCCACTCCACAACAGCTCACCAAAAAACAAGGGTATTCTAATTTTGTCCACATAACGGTACTATGTAACGGCACAAAATAATCGAGATAGATATAGAGTTCCATATATGAAAGTCCTTAAGGCATGTTGGTCCGTCTGTCGGTGTACACTAGGGTGGATCGACAAAAAAAGTTTTTCCAGTCCACCCCTAGGATTAAAGATATTTTGAAGGCGATCCCAAAAAAATTTTTTTTTTGCCACGCCCCTCCGATGGGCTATTTACTTTTTTTGACACTACGTCACCATTTTAAGTCCGATTTTAATGAGCCATACACCGTTGTTCATGGCTTGGAAGCCGCCACAATTCTTACCTTAATCATTTTTTACTCCGACTTCAAATTCTAGTAGTGACTGTCGGTATTTCGTTTAATTTTTCGAAAAAAAAGTCCGAACCTTTTTTATTTTTTAATTTTTACTTTTTTTAAAAACTCCAACTAATTCCGCAATAAGCCCCGATGTGCCGACAATCGCTTCTATTTTTTTTTGATTGAAAAACAATTTTTTTAAACTTGGCTCAGGTAAAAAATTTGTCGATTTGGCATGAAATGACCCATACTATGTTTATCATTATTATCCTACTCTCTGCCTTTTTATCCTGAAACAAAATTTAAACATCCACAATAGTGGTTAAAAATCAAAAATGCATGCATGGATGTAGTTATGTATAAGTAAAAGAGGAGAAACTGTGGAAAATTGAAAATTAAGTGACAGATGAAATGTCACATAATAATTAAAAAAAAAAAAAAAATTACATTCACATGCATACAAACTGGAAATAAACTCCTACATATGGATGTATAAATATATACATACATATATACTAGGGTGGGTCGATTTGTATGGACGCAAGTTAACCCATAGCGTGCCATCGATTTTTCGATAGGTTTTGGGCTCAGGAAAAAAAATTCCACTACGCATACCCAAAAAAATAACTTTCGAGCCTGCGAAATTTCAATTTTTTTGATTTTTTTTCGACTTTGGATTTTTAAGGTTGTTTTCATGACCTACTAAAACAAATTTCATTTGATTCTAAAATTTCCAGTTATACCCTATCCGACTCAAAAATGTTCGCTAAAAACGTTGGCGATAACAGTTTTTTGAACAAAAAAAAAATATATATATTTCTTCAGTTTTGGGGAGTGTTTTGGTCAAAAAATTTACCCTTTCGTCATTTTTTTAAGGGTTTTTAGCATACGTGTAAGTACATCTTACCATCTTGAGCATATGCATTCACTTGGGAATACGCCGATTAACACGGAAAAAATACAAAAAAAATGATTTGAAGCCTTGAAAATAAAAAAGTCGAAAAATTCGATTTTTCAACCAAAACAAGTCCCAAAACCCGAAAATAAATTTTTTTTTTTTTAAATGCTACCGTTTTAAGTACATAATTTTAAGTTGGTCAGGATAACTGAGACAAATTCGTTTTCATCGAAAACATTTTTACATGAATATATGCTGAAAAAAACCCCTAAAAATATGAACCGTTTCAATTTTTTGACCAAAACAATCAACACAAAACACCCCAAAACCTAAGAAATATTTAAAACTGTTATCGCCAACGTTTTTAGCGGACATTTTTAGGATAGGATTTAAATGAAAATTTTAGAATCAAATGAAATTTGTTTTAGTAGGTCATGAAAAAAACCTTAAAAATCAAAAAAGTTATTTTTTTGGGTATGCGGTGGACCTTTTTTATTGAGCCCAAAACCTATCGAGAAATCGATAGCCACACTATGGGTTATTGAATCGACCCACCCTAATATATACATACTTACACACACATAAGGCATACGTATGTATATAATTAAATGAACGTGTAACTCAATTGCTCTCAATTTAATTGTCACTCGTTTATGATTGTATTTATTTACATTTATTTATTTCACTTGTCGACAGTAGTCGCAGAGAACTTAATTAACAATTCCGACTGCGGAATGAGGATTTTTTGAAAAATGCCACCTCATAGTTGTTTTTTTTTATGTTTTTACACAATTTCTTGTTGTGGTTTTATTATAAAAGTATTGTCAGTGGATGCTGGGACTATGAAGCCACTAAATATGTATATAAAAAATGAAATAAAATCATAAAAATAAAATTAAAACAAAACAAAAAATTCATAATATTATTAATTTTATAACTTAAAACAAGCCATTCTTATATAAGTATTTTTCATCATCATCATTTATTGTTGCTTAACCGCCTAAGCGATTTTGGCCGTTGCCTATTAAAGCACGCCAGCCATTGCTTTTTAGCGATAACGGACGCCAATTGGAAACCCCAAGGGAGTTCAAGTCATCCTCCACCTGTTGTTTCCATCTCAGTCGAGGCCTCGCCCTTCCTCTGCTGCCGAATTCAGGTGACGATAGGAAACCCTTCTGTGCTGGAGCTTCTTTGTCCATTCGCATAACATGACCCAGCCAGCGGAGCTTTTGGGCTTTAATTCGCTGTACTATGGTCAGATCTGCGTAGAGCTCGTACAGCTCATCGTTAAATTTTCTTAGATACTCGCCGTTGCCATCACGGAAAGGACCATAAATCTTCCGGGGAACTTTTCTCTCAAATACTCCAAGGGCCATCTCATCTTCTCTTGACAGTGTCCATGAATCTGAGCCATACATCAGGACAGGTATGATGAGAGACTTATAGGGCGTGATCTTTGTTCTTCGAGAGAGGACTTTACTTCTCCATTGAATATCCAGTCCAAAGTCGCACTTGTTGACAAGAGTGATTCTCCGCTGGTTTCTAGACTGATATAATTTTCGGTGTTTATTCCCAAGTAGACGACGTCCCTCACAGTTTCAAATTTGTAACTATCAACAGTGACATGGCTGCCATTTGTACATTTGTATATTTGTATATCTCGGAATTAGGCTTGATTCGAAGACTATACACACGCTCTTGCTACTTATTGGGTTTTACAGGGTTGCCACATATCTCAATTTTTTTTTAAATCATGGATATGGGTATAAAAGGAAAGGTATTTTCGGCGAAATACCAATTAAAATATTTTCAAGAAGGGTTGCCGCCTAGGTTTACCATTTTACCGCATTGTATTTGTATATTTTGGGGTCATATTTGGATTATTTTAGGATCATTTTGGGATCAGTTAGGAATAAAGTTGGGATCATTTGGGGATAATTTTTGGAGCTATTTTGAGATCATTTTGGGTTCAAGTTTGGGATAATTTTGGAGCCATTTTTGGATCATTTGGAATAATCAAGGGGCTTTTTGGGGTCATTTTGGGGTCGTTTTGGAATCATTTTAAGATTCTTTTTGGCTTATTAGTGGTATAATTTTTGGGCCATTTTGTGATTACTTTGAGATCACTTTGGGGTAATTTTGGTATTATTTTGGGGTAAATTTTGGAAACATTTACAGGGTTGCCGCCAATGTAATTTTTGTTTTTAAATATTGAGCAAGGTATGCCAATATGGGTATCAAATGAAAGGTACTTTCAGCCGCATACCAACCATGATGTCTTAAAAATTAGTTGGCCCCTAGGGCTGCCACCTTACTTCTTTTTATTTATTTCTTCGTATATTGATCGACTTGGTACATATGGCAAGTAAGAATATTGGAATAAATGAAAAATAAAATTAAATGAAATCGAATACAACTGGCCATCTCTTCTTTGTTATGCGCCTTCCTATAGCCTTTATCTTGAAAAATTCATCGATATTTTCATCTCCCTTTATCAGTTTTAATGATTCCAAACTATAATCCAGGACTGGTATTACCTTCTTTACTCCTCAAATTGCCTTCTCAGACCTAAGCACCAGTTTGTTGTACAAAATCGATAGTTTTTCTTTTTTTCTCTTACCTACATAAATAATGCAGTGACCACGGTTGCCACAGTTGGTGGTTTTCTAGCAAAATTGATAGTTTTTGTTTTTACTTTTTCGAATTTGGTAGTTTTTTTCACTTACTTAGATATCATAAAGTATCGATGGAGCTCCCAAATATCTATGTTAATCTTAAATCTTACATGTATATAATACTATTTTGTATTAAAAAAAAAATTGTTTAAAAATTTTTTGTTTCTTTACAATAAGTACCTGAAAATAAAATTTGGTAGTTTTTTTTTGCAAGTGGCAACCGTGGCAATGACTTATTTCTAACTTAACGGATTTGGCTGCACCTTGAATTGAACTTAAATATATTTCACCTTAAAATATTTAACAGGAAATGCATGTCAATCAAGTGCCAAGCCGTTTTAGAAAATAGAAATAAACTGACAACCTGCCAAATAGTTAGTGAAATGAACTAAGACATTTTAAGTTTATAGAAGTATACTTTTGTTGAGCGTCTACAATGGAAATTTGTAGGAGGTCAAATGACCAGAATCTAGGTAGGCTGTCAGAAAAATGTACTGCGGAATAAGATATCAACTACTAAGGTGATATAGACGAATTAAAAAAGTTACAGTAAAAAAAAAACCGCGTGTAGCCAGCAAAAGTGAAAGAAGTTAACTTCTTAAATTCAGAAACAACGAAACAGAAATAAGTTGTATTCGAGAATGGTTTAGATTCACAGTTTAATACTTCCGCGAAGTGGACCAGGGAACCGACCGATTCGAAAATATCTTATACATGGTGCGTTTTCCTTCAAATTCGGTACGTGGGTAGAATTATACCTAAATTAACAGGGGCCAATACAAATGGGATATAGTGGAAAAGGGGCGTGTTAGAAGGAAAGAGGGTAATTAAGAGAAAAAGGGAGGGAGATAGTGTGATGGTGAAGAAAGATAGGAAGGAGAGGTGTAAAAGGGGTTGTAAATTGCGGCTAGTTGGCAAACCTAAGTGGCAGCTTTGCGTGAAATTATCATTAAAAAAAAA
Source organism: Campiglossa producta (assembly GCA_964058755.1). Lineage (NCBI taxonomy): Eukaryota > Metazoa > Arthropoda > Insecta > Diptera > Tephritidae > Campiglossa > Campiglossa producta. The sequence continues at coordinate 20,991,489 of CAXKVI010000002.1, read as the reverse complement.
TTGGGATAGGTTCCAATCCTGTAAACCGCCCTAAGTGGCAACACCCATGAATTCTGCTCGGCCTAACTAATGCAATTTGTGCAATGTTAACTAGATCCTAGAATTGTACCTCCTATTTGACTTGCACAGCTAAACATCGTGGTGAAAATCGCCTACGCCTGAAAGTCGGCTACAATTTCTATTTCCGTTGCATAATTTCCGTTGCATCATCAGCCATTTCCTGAAATGTTACTCTCAATCAAAACTTTATATCGCCGCCTAAGAAGTTAACTTCAAACAAAAATAAATAGAGATGAGCTAAATGTTTACTCTATAAAATATAGACTATCCTCCCATTCATAACAGATCGGCACCTTTTACTTTTGGCGCTAATTCAAAAGGTACTTCAGAGCGCTCCTTCACTTAGCTTAGCCGCGAGATTAGCATGCTTAAGAAATCTAAAAACAATGACTACAATCATAATCCCAACAACAGTTACTTGACTGTTGCAAGTATAACAAGTGCAACATAAGTGTAAATTAAATAGGCGGCAAGTGTGGCAAGTAACTCGAAACTTTTTTGTATTATAAACCAAACAATAAAAAATAACAAATTTGAAACACAGAAAACTTCACAATAATAATAAAGATGAAGAGCTGTAACAATTGTTGCAACAACATAAATTCATTTGTCTCAATGCAAGCACATCAAAGTGGAAAAAAGGGCGGAAAATTGCATAAGCAAAATGGCACAAAAAATAGAACAATGCAAAGTAGGCGAAGGAGTATAAAGCTACACTTTCAACAAAAGACGTTGGGTGCAACATTTAAAAATAAAAACAGCACAATGGTAAAATATTTGTGAAAATTCGAAAAACGCGAAATGTAAAAAGTTGTAGTAAAAGGAAAATGTATTGAGCACCCACAGATGTATAATAGGGTAAGTCATTAAGGCGCTCAAGCGCCATATATAAAAAAAAAACGTAATATAATAATATTCTAACAAATTTTAGGACCTTAATATTAATATAACTAGTCGACAAAAAAAAAAATTTAGAAGAATGAAAGTACGTTTTCTTACAATCTTCTCCTGGTGGCAGATCTAGTTTCCGAGATATCGGTAAAAATATGAAAATTTCAAATTTTTCAAAACACTAACTAACTACTTTATATGGTACGTCAAAAATTTGTATCTTATATTCGAAATCTTTTCGGAATTTTTGAAAATTTTTTCGGAATTTTCGAAAATTTGTCGGTTAAAAATATAAAATCTTTAATTTGTGAGGACTTTCAATAAAACGTGGTTATATAAAGTCAAGGGCAAATCACAATGTTGTACATATTGGCATGCTTAAAATTTTCGTCCATTGACTTTTTATGATTTTAACACGGTTAAATTTGAAATTTTGTAAAAAATTAGTACCTGGGTGCTTGAGCTTGCTCGGTGCTATCAGTTTAACGCTAACTTTACTTACCCAAAGTGATCACAAAATTACCGCAAAATAATCCCAAAATAATCCTAAAATGATCCCAAAAAGACCCTTAAATGTTCCCAAAATGATACGAAGCTGAACCCAAAACGACCCAAAAATGGTACGAAAATGATCCCAAAATAACCCTAAAATGATCTCAAAATTATCCAAAAATGATTCCCGAATGACCCCAAAAACAACCTTAAATGTATCCCAAAATTATCCAAAAATGTCCTAAAATAATTCCAAGACGACCCCAAAAAGGCCCTCAGATGTTCCCAAAATGACCCAAAAATTATTCCAAAATGATCCGAAAATTACCCCAAAATTGTCCCAAATTAGTCCAAAATTGAACCCAAAATGATCTCAAAATAGCCCTAAAATTATTCCGAAGTGATCCCTAAATGATCTCAAAATTATCCTAAAATAATCTAAATATGATCCCAAAAATATACAATACAAATAAAATACGGTAAAATGGCAACCCTGGGCGGCTGCCTTACTTGAAAATATTTTAGTTGGTATGTCGGCGAAAAACCTTTGATTTGATACCCATATTGGCATATATCCATAGTTTAAGATAGGTGGCAACCCTGTACCCCCTCAAAGTGGCAACCCGCAAGTGGATAGTCTTAAAATCAATCATACTACCTATATGCCAAATTTCATCCAAGCGGTTCCCGAAATAGTCCGGATATACAAATATACTGCGGTAAGGTGGCAACCCTGCTTGAAAATATTTTAGTTGGCATGTCGCTGGAAATATCTTTCACTTCATTCCCATATTGGCATATTTTACTACAAAACTAAAAAAAAAACGATTGAATAGGTGGCAACCCTGGTCGTTATCCTTCCAAATTCATTTAAAATACTTGCCCACCATTTGCAATATTTTTAGTCGGTTCTATGGTATTTAAGGAACATTTTACTCTGCTAAAAGAGATAAAGAGAAAAAATGGAGCACTAAAACTCGGGCCACCCTAAAGTACATAGCTGCCACTCTTCTTTGGCAATGCAATAAAATAAAACCAAAATTGTATTATGTAGTTTATATGAATTATTCATTGACCTGGTATGTAAGTTGCATAAGAAATGTTGCCAATTTAAGCAAAAAGCTGAAAAAAATAAAACAACAAAAACAAAGAGCGGGTGGTGGACGAAAAGAGTAAGGTGCATACAGACGAGCGTATGACAGCTAGCCACAAAAGACGTTTTTCATATGCAAAAACCGTTAGTGAAGATTGGTAGTATACAACAGTGGCAAGTAGCACATCAAAACAGTAGAGGGGGTAGTTGGATGTAAGCCAGACTGCCACCTACAGTACAAAAGTTATAGAAAATATTGCGGGTGGAGTGTTCTTTAACTGTGATTGAGGTGCAACAGTGCTACCGTGTTTGTAGGTTCTTTTCTTTTGGAAGTGGAGCATAGTTCACCGTTAGATATTTATTGGACTATAGAACATGTACAAGGTAAATATGTACTAACTACTTTTGATTTAATAGCAATGTTGTTCGTAATATAATACCAATGAAGGTAAAGTGCATGTATAAAAAAAAAAAAAAAAAAAAAACGAATGGCGGCGATATACCTACAGGTTATCATCATAACCTCTAACGAGATTTTTAGCCGAGCTTCTCTTTCCAACTTGTGGTGTGTTGCTTTTTTGAGTTTTTCCTACAAGTTGGCGGGACCTACAGTTTTTTGCCGACTCCGAACGGCACTTGCAAAGCAAATGAATTTTTTGCTGAGAAGCTTCTCATGGCAGAAATACACCCGGAGAGTTTGCCAAACTACTGCCGAGGGGCGACCCCGTTTTAGAAAAATTCTTTTTCTAAATAAGTTTTGATGTTACTTTTGCCGGGCATCGAACCGCCACGACTTGGTGTAGAAGGCCGAACACTTAACCGCTACACCACGGCGGCCGCATGTATGGTGTTATAAATTTCCGTTGACTGCCCCGTATATATTGGTCTCCTAGTCTTACACAATTTGCACCAATTTTTTTTGTGGATTACACTCTAGATCAGCTACTTTAAAGCAGAGATAATTCAGATGTATACTGTTTTCCAAGCTATGAAACCGATTAAAATAATGTTACGGTTTCGGTTTTGTAACGTGTTTCGCATACGGTTCTGGTTTCGTTCTTGAATATTTATTTCAGTTTCGGTTAGGGTTTCGTTCCGGTTTCGGTTTCCAAATAAAAACACGAGCACAACATTTTTGCTACTAAAATCCGACAACAAATGCCAAAGATATGAAGAAAAATGTAATTGGGCGACATCTAGGGTTGCCAGAAAAAAATAATTTTTTTTTTTTAAAATTTTTTTCAAAAACACTTCATATAAGGGGAGGTACGGCTGACTTTTTTTTGCCTGTAAGGCGAGACGCTTCCATGAACATTTTTCGGGGTACCATTTTGTAAAAGAAAATACCTATGCGTCCACTAAAAGGAAGACAGTAAAAAAAATTCAAAACCGTTTGGAACTGAAACCGGCTTTTAAACGGTTTCGAGTTAGTTCTTTTTCAGAATTTCAGGGTCATTTTGGGATCATTTTGACATCTGAGGGGTTTCATCATCATCATTTATTGGCGCTTTCCCCCTTCCTCTGCTGCCGAATTCAGGCGACGATAGGAAAACCTTCTGTGCTGGAGCTTCTTTGTCCATTCCCATAACATGGCCCAGCCAGCGGAGTCTTTGGGCTTTAATTCGCTGGACTATGGTCAGATCTGCGTAGAGCTCGTACAGCTCATTGTTAAATTTCCTTCGATACTCGCCGTTGGCATCACGAGAAGGATCATAAATCCGCCGGAGAACTTTACTCCAAGGGCCATCTCATCTTCTGAGGGGTTTGGCTTTGGTTTAAGACGGTCCACGTGGGTGCTGCCACTTGGGGCGGTTTACAGGGTTGCCACTTATATTTTTTTCTTCTTAAATATTGAGCAAGATATGCCAATAAGGCTATCAAATCGAAGGGATCAAATCAAAGCCGCATACCAACCATGATATCTTAAAAAAGAGTTGCCATCTTACTGCGTTTTATTTATTTTTCGTATATTGACCGATTTGGATGAAATTTTGTTTGTAGATAGTATACTTCATTCTAAGATTATCTACATGGAATTGCCACTTGAGGCGGTTTATAACGTTGCCACCTATTTGATATATTTTCGGAAATATATTTTGTTAAGTTTAGGTTAGTAAGTAAGAATATTGGAAAAAATGTAAAAATTCAAAAACACCGAAAAAAGTATGGTCTGCTCCAATAATAAACTATCGAAACTATCGATTGTGCCATGGTTAGTTTTGGAACTGCAATACAAGAATTGTCTTTTGAAACTTGTTGATCGAGCTAAAATGCTTAATATTTTTTGGTGGGTATTTGAATAAATTTTTATATACTTCCTTATAGTACATTTACACCGCACCAAATTTGGCGAGTCAGTTCGACACCGTTTACACTGGCAAATTTGGATTTGTCCTGCAAGAATCCTCTACCAGAACAAAAAACCACCGAAAGAAAATGCATTACCGTGATAATTTAAACACCTGTAGATTAATAATAAAAGAAGAAAATTCGCCAAATTTGGTGCAGTGTAAATGTACTATTAGACATATGCATATCGCTAAAAATAAGTTTTTGGCTGCCTAAGTTACTTCCGTTCAAACGTATATTTATATATTATGGAGTATGTGTAATTTACGGCTTATATAAGTACACATATACTTACACAAATATCTAATTTAAATACCAACAACCACCGTTAGCTTAGCATGACTGGGTGACTGTGGCAAAATGTCTTCCAAGATATTGAAGCGTTATAAATTTAATTTAAAATTTTTGCGCATAAATTAAGCGCATAAGCGTAAAAGTGTATGTGCCTTTGGATTAGACGACAACAAAATGAAAGAAGGCAAGCTAGACGCATATATGTATGGGGGAAGATATTTTTATAAAATGGAAGTAAATTTTGTGTAATTCGCATGAAATCAGGGTTATAGTACATTTACACCGCACCAAATTTGGCGAGAAATTGCAAATTTGGCGCTTTTTCCATACAAATCTCATTTTCCAAATTTGGAATTCCATCACATTTGACCTCATTTGCTCCTCAAAATAGCAACCTGCGGCTGTTTCACATTTAGAATCGCCCAGCAAGAACCTTAATGGGCAATTGACGTGTTATAACTTTTGCACTATGCACAGCTGTAAATAAAAATTTCAATTCCTTTTTTTTAGAAAAAGGGGCCAATTCTACTAGGAAAAGACAGAAGCCTTCTTGACTCTTCTTTTATAATTACTCTACAGGTGTTAAAATCATCATGGTAATGCATTTCCTTTCGGTGGTTTTTTGTTGTGGTAGAAGATTATTGCAGGGAAGGTGAGGCCAAATGCAAATTTGCCAGCGTAAACGGTGTCGAAGTAGCTAATTTGAATTCGCCAAATTTGGTCGGTGTAAATGTACTATTAAACTTAAACTGCTTTAATAAAAAAAAATCGATATCTATATTCATCGATGACAAAGTTGTCAGTCGAAAGGGAAGACCACAGCTTTAATTTGGACATTGATTCTTTTCGATATATTTACCGATAACACAAAATTGATATCAAATGAAAGAGGAAGACCATAGCTTTCATTTGGTCTTTGGTTTTTTGATATATTTATCGATAACATAAAATTTAATCAAACTAAAGGAAAGGCCACAGCTTTCATTTGGACCGCCGAGGTAAAAAAAGGCTAGACCTAACAAAACGATAGGTGTCAAATCAGAGGTGGTGACGAGCTATGTATTTTTAAAATGTTTTTTCTAAATTCTACTACGTTTTCTAGATATTGAACAAAACGTACACCACTTGCCGAGGTAGAAGGTGTTTGTGCGAAAACAATCTAAAATAAAATGTGTTGATGCGAGTTTCAATGGAGAACCATTTTAAGTCTTATTGGCATAGGGATACGGGTTGAGATAAGGATAGGTATTATAAATAGATAAACTATATAAAATATTTGAAGCTTAAATGAGGAGAGAGAGAGTCAAATTTTTCAAATGTAGACAAGTAAATGTTTGGGCAGGATAACATCTGCCGGGTCTGCTACTTAATTAATATAGTACAAAAACGTGCAAGTGAATACGTATTGTCATCACAGGACAGATTTTGTTTATATATACATATCTGTAGCCAATTCGATACAAACACATCATTGACAAAGTGTGATTTTTCACACCATAACGTATTATATTTGACACTTTGTATACACTCATACTAAGGTACATAAATACTACGAACACTCAGTAAGAAGTGGCGCTAGTAATCATACATATATAATTACACATAGAGCTTAAAAACCTTGATGGGTGTATTCACACAGTAATGTAATTGTAGAATTGGGTATATTAAGCGTTCAAAAGCATACAAAAATATGTATGTATAAACTGTAGAAAGTGCAGCTATGCAGGCGTTTATGCAGACGTATTTTAATTGCATTAAACATGATATACTATCCGGTGTTGCATATCTTTTACAGTTTGAAAAATATTTACATTATTTGAATAATTTAATAATTTCCATTAAATTTCGTTAACGTATTCCTACATTGGCAATGCAAGCGCGCACATACGAGCAATTATATTTGTGTACGACATTATGCAGTACAGAGTAATACAATATTGACGTTGCGCAATGCCGATCAAAATAAAAGCAATAATTAACAAGTCGATATGCAGTTGATCTATGAAAAAGAAACAAATTAAAAAAAAATTTTGTAAAATTTAATAAAAAATAAAATAAAATAAAATAAAATAAAATAAAATAAAATAAAATAAAATAAAATAAAATAAAATAAAATAAAATAAAATAAAATAAAATAAAATAAAATAAAATAAAATAAAATAAAATAAAATAAAATAAAATAAAATAAAATAAATTAAAATAAAATAAAATAAAATAAAATAAAATAAAATAAAATAAAATAAAATAAAATAAAATAAAATAAAATAAAATAAAATAAAATAAAATAAAATAAAATAAAATAAAATAAAATAAAATAAAATAAAATAAAATAAAATAAAATAAAATAAAATAAAATAAAATAAAATAAAATAAAATAAAATAAAATAAAAATAAAATAAAATAAAATAAAATAATATAAAATAAAATAAAAAAAAATAAAAAAAAATAAAATAACATAAAATAAAATAAAAAAAAAAAAAAATAAAAAAAAAAATAAAATAACATAAAATAAAATAAAAAAAAATAAAAATAAAATAAAAAAAAATAAAAAAAAAATTAAAAAAAAAATAAAATAACATAAAATAAAATAAAATAAAATAAAAATAAAATAAAATAAAATAAAATAAAATAAAATAAATAAAATAAAATAAAATAAAATAAAATAAAATAAAATAAAATAAAATAAAATAAAATAAAATAAAATAAAATAAAATAAAATAAAATAAAATAAAATAAAATAAAATAAAATAAAATAAAATAAAATAAAATAAAATAAAATAAAATAAAATAAAATAAAATAAAATAAAATAAAATAAAATAAAATAAAATAAAATAAAATAAAATAAAATAAAATAAAATAAAATAAAATAAAATAAAATAAAATAAAATAAAATAAAATAAAATAAAATAAAATAAAATAAAATAAAATAAAATAAAATAAAATAAAATTAAATTAAATTAAATTAAATAAAATAAAATAAAACTAAATAAAATAAAATAAAATAAAATAAAAAAATAAAATAAAATAAAATAAAATAAAATAAAATAAAATAAAATAAAAATAAAATAAAATAAAATAAAATAAAATAAAATAAAATAAAATAAAATAAAATAAAATAAAATAAAATAAAATAAAATAAAATAAAATAAAATAAAAAAAAAAAAACAAATAAAAAAAAAAAAAAGTAAAATAAAATAAAATAAAATAAAATAAAATAAAATAAAATAAAATAAAATAAAATAAAATAAAATTAAATAAAATAAAGTAAAATAAAATAAAATAAAATGAAATAAAATAAAATAAAATAAAATAAAATAAAATAGAATAAAATGAAATAGAATAAAATGAAAAAAAAAAACGAAAAATAAAATAAAGTAAAATAAAATAAAATTTAATAAAATATATATTAAGGAGGACGCTTTACTCCTCACTTCCCTACTTAAGTTCACACTGCGACTAGAATGCATGATCCTTGTGTGCAATGCTGTCTGTTAGCAATATGACTGTATGCACTTGTCCCCACAACAACATGCTATTTATATGTATATAC
>CAXKVI010000002.1:20955259-20980259 GCA_964058755.1 Campiglossa producta | reverse complement strand
GCCGTAGCAAAGCATATACCTTTACATATAGACATATGCCATACAATTATATTCATATTGAGCATGTCAGTTGAAAAAAAAAACCAATGACCACATTTGCCACAAGTTAAGCGATTTCATAGTAAAGATGTCGCCTGCGACGGGCAGTTCCATTGGCTGTTCGAACGTAGGGACCGTGTGGGCGTAGTTGGCTTTATTTTTTTCTCGGTTGTTTGTGGCTTAAAACTTTTTTATCATTACGTATTTTTTTGTATTAATAAAATACGAATAAAAAAGATACTTAAGTCACACAATGCCAATGCCGTATTCCTATGTGCAATACAGGGCTAGGCATAAGTACTGTCTTCTTATTAACATTGGTCCAAATTCAAAGGTGATGGTACCCAGCTAGAGTTTTTCAAAATTTGAGACCATTTTTTTTTTTTTGCAAAGGAGATAATTTTTTTTAGCACAAGGATCGTAAAAATCTTATTTCAGCTGTGTTTTGTATGTGTATGTATATATTGATAGAACTATGAGAGCACAACTGAGTATATTATATTTTTTAAACAGAAATTTGGACTTTTTTTTGACCAATAAGTAGTCGCAATATAAATTATTTTTATATAAACGTCTTTGTCACTAGAAACCAAAAGAGAATGTATGTAAATATTGGTGTTTTTTTTTCAACAAACCAGTACTAATGGCATCCAATGTGCATACAAAACATATATCCATAAGAGACAACGACAATATGTGACTTAAAGCATTTTACTGCAAATTGTAGCTTTTTGTTATCGTTGTTGTTGTTGTAATTTTCATTCCTGTTGCTCATGTTGGCTGCTCAAGCTTGGTCAGCAGCAACATTACGCGTTACTGATTGCCGCAATAATAATCAAATAATGTGTTTACTGAAAACATTTTTTACAATTATTCACGGCAAATTGATTTTCGAGTGTGAAATACTTTAGTATGTAAATATTTATAGATTCATATGGTTGCTGCAACTACATACATATTTACATACGTTTTGTGCATTTAATAATAGTTGATGCACGTGCGTGTATAAATAATTATGTAAGTGGGCAGTTTTATTTGGTTTGTAAAGAAAAAAAAATAATAAAAAAAAATAAAAATGAAAAAAAAAAAAATTATTTTTACTATCATTTTATTTCATTCTATTTTTTTAACTTATTTTATTTTACTTTATTGTATTTCATTATAATTTATTTCATTTCAGTTTTTTTATTCGTTTTTATTTTATTTTATGTGTCATTTTGTTCTTTTTTCGTTTGTATTATTTTATTTTATTTAAATTTTTTTTCTTTTATTTCAATTTTTTACTTTTTTTATTATTTTTTATTGTATTGTATTTTAAGCTATTGCATAGATTTTATCGCAGGCCTTGGCGGTGGGAGTGAAATGAAAAAAAATGTTAATGTTAAAAAATCATAACGGACTTTTTTCAATGTTAAAAGGTTCGGCGTTAGCAACATAACTTGACACAAATAATTATAAGCGTTGCCTACATTTAGGCGTATGACGTTGTACTTATGTTAGCAGCAGGCCGATTACATAAAACTGGAGCTGTACATTACATTACAATATAATTGGATCTGTAAGCGTTGCCTACATTTAGGCTGGGATCATTTTGCATTCTTTTTGTAATTCCTACGAGGGAAATTATCCTAAAATTATCCCAGAATGGCCCCAAAATAACCCCATAACTGTCTCAAAATGATCCAAAAATTATACCAAAATTGTCCCAAACTTATCCCACAGTGATCGCTAAATAATCTCAAAATGATCCTAAGATTTTCCAAACATAATCCCAAAATGACCCCAAAATATACAAATATAATACGGTAAAGTGGTAATCCTGGGCGGCAACCCTACTTGAAAATATTTTAGTTAAGTAGTATGTCGGCGAAAATACCTTTCATTTGATACCCATATTGGCATATCTTGCTCCATAATTAAAAAAAAAATGAGATAGGTGGTAACCCTGTAAATTGCACTAAGTGGCAATTCAATAAAAGGGTCGGATTTTTTTTTTCCGAAAAAAATTGTATATATCTGGGCCTTTAAAATTTTTTTATTTTTTTTTTTCCGAAAACTACATTTTAAAACAAAAAAAAAGTTTTGTTTAAACGTTCATAACTTTTTTTGATTTGGGGGGAAAAAATTTGAAAAATTTTGAAAAATGTCGGAGGGGGGGGGGGGCGATGGAGGGAAAGCGAAGGGGGTCAAGTAAAAAATTTGTCGATTCGGCATGGAATGACCCATATGTTTACCCATCAGATATCACGAGTTGGTACTCACGTCTTTTTTTCTTTTGATTTGTATCGTCTTTAGCGTTGATACTCAAATAGTCGCGAAGAAGTGAAGAAAGCCCCATAGCCCCATATGCTTAGCAGAATTTATACAGTAACCTTTGACAAATGATATTTAACTTCACTTTAGCATATTTAATGGCATCATTACCGAACAGGGATACAACACTTCAAAGCTCTTGCGCCGATTTCGTTATTAACACAGGGTATTTATATATAACTGCAAGTATTTATACAGTTATATACATATGTACATATACACGAATATTAGACTATATTATGTATATTATGTGAGTAGACATGTAAAGTGCCTGAGACGCGATTACACGTCCCAATACATGCGGAAAACTAATATTTAAACCCCGGATGGAGTGTCGACCTAAATGGTCACACAACGACAAGAAATCTAAACATAATTACATATCTATCTACTTAAGTATGTACCTGCTTTCGTAAGTGGCTGATGGGTAGATATACAATTTTGGTGTACGAAAAGCGGCGAAAACAATTTTAATCCACCCTAACCCTGTATGTGTAAATATGTGAGAATGATAACCGGCATGCTTGATTGACGGTGCCAGAGGTAGTCAATGGTCAACTTGTCAGCCAGACAAGTTGACAAAACAACGGCAAGCATTAACCGACATTTATTGAAATACATTAGGGTATTGGACTCACCATTAATATTTCATAGAGATACAGACTTCAATATCTAAAGAAACAAAAAAAAAATATATAGGTTGATTAAGAAATGTGCACCCGTCTGTCAACTTGAGATAATTTCCTGTGGCTGCTACACACAACTAACTTTAGAACGTTAGTCCAGTGTGCTTTTACTTATTTCTAAGAACTTGATGTAGAAACCAAATTTTGCTAGCAACAATGTCGCGATATTTACCCACCCTAATGTACATGAATTCACACAGTTCGTCGCATGTTATATGATGTGCGAAACACAATTCGTAAGTCAAAACATATATAGTTATGTCCAGTAAGTGCATATTCAATGTAACTCATCAATGCGTATTTAATACCTCAGTGTCCAAGGTGGGTACATTGCGTATACGCAACCATCGAGTCTCTCAAACACAACAGCAACATCATCAAAAAATAACAACATACTATCTATCGGTTGAGCTGCGTAGAATAGCTCATTGGCTACACAACTACGGCGCTTATTGAGAGCATCATAAGCAGCATTAACACCACCACCAACAACAACAACAACAACAACAACAACAACAATAACAACAATAACCGTATTCATGCTCTGTTTGCGACAAAAGGTTATGATCGATGGCAGGCAACTGTCGTACGATTTCTGATGCCTGATTGCCGCTGCCTGACTACCGTAGCGCCTGAATGTCAGCTTGCCATTTCTATGATTCAATAATGATTGAATTAATTGCGTTAATAATTGACACTATCTTTGATGTTTCAATGGTATATTTGTGCGTACTTAAATGTAGGTATATTGTATGTAATACGAACACATTTACTGCTGTATTTATTTTGCATATGTATATGTAATGAATACATTTTGCTTTGAGTATGTGCTTTTACCATATACACAAATGTGTCTGATGCCTACAACCACTTTTATTGAAAGCCTGATAATTTCTGTTTTTCATCTTAAAAAATGCATATCTAACATAAAAAAATATTTGCATTCATACATGTATCTGTGCGTGCGCAGACCAACATACAATGTGCTGAAAAATTATTATAATTTTAAACACAATTTTCATTAACTTCTCACTGCAAAACATATTTTGCGTCTCTTAAGGCGTAGTGTAGTTAATATTTAATGAGCTACCCATAATGAGCTACCTATTTAAATAAATAGTACCTGGGTGACCGAGGTTGCTGGGTGCTATCAATTAAGCGCTAACTTTACTTACCCAAAATGATCCCAAGATGACCCAAAAATAATCCCAAAATAATTCTAAAATGATCCCAAAAAGACCCTTAAATGTTCCCAAAACGATACAAAATTGAACCCAAAACGACCCAAAAATGATCCGAAAATGATCCCAAAAGGATCCCAAAATCACCCAAAAATGATCCCAAAATGATTCCAAAAACACCCTGAAATGTACCTACAATGATCCCAAAATTATCCAAAAATTTTCCCAAAATAATCCGAAAATAATCCCAAAACGACCCCAAAAAGACCTTCAAATGTTCCCAAAAAATGACCCAAAAATTATCCCGAAATTATCCAAAAATGGTCTCAAAATGACTCCAAAATGATCCGAAAATTACCTCAAAATTGTCCCAAATTAACCCAAAATGATCTCAAAATAGCCTCAAAATTATTCCGAGGTGCCTCATATGATCCCAAAAATATACAACACAAATACAATACGGTAAAATTGTGACCCTGGGCGGCAACCCTACTTGAAAATATTTTTGTTGGTATGTCGAAAATTCCTCTCATTTGATACCCATATTGGCATATCTAGCTCAATAATTAAAAAAAAATTGAGATAGGTGGCAACCCTGTACACACCCAAGGGGCAACCCGAAGTGGATAGTCTTACAATAAATCACACTATCTATATGCCAAATTTCAACCAAATCGGTCAAGCCCTTCCCTAGATAAAATATTAAATAGGTGGCAACCCTGTAAACCGCTCCAAGTGGCAACCCCGAAGTGGATAGTTTCATCATCAATCATAATATCTATATGCCAAATTTCATTCAAATCGTTGAAGTTGTTCCCGAGATAGTACCGGATATACACACATATGTATGCTTTGGTAAGGTGGCAACCCTACTTGAAAATATTTTAGTTGGCATGTGGCTGAAAATATCTTTCACTTGATACCCATATTGGCATATCTTGCTACAAAATTAAAAAAAACTGAGATAGGTGGCAACCCTGTAAACCGCTCCAAGTGGCAACCCCGAAGTGCATAGTTTCATCATCAATCATACTATCTATATGCCAAATTTCATTCAAATCGTTGAAGCTGTTCCCGAGATAGTACCGGATATACACACATATGTATGCTTTGGTAAGGTGGCAACCCTACTTGAAAATATTTTAGTTGGCATGTGGCTGAAAATACCTTTCATTTGATACTCATATTGTCATATCTTGCTACAAAAAAAATAAAAAAAATAGATCGGTGGCAACCCTGTAAACCGCTCCAAGTGGCAACCCCGAAGTGGATAGTCTTAGAAACAATCCAACTACCTATCCGTTTAAAGAAAATAAATACAATTTTATTTTTAACCTTATACCTGCTCTGAAATTTTAAATCTCGTATATTAGATTATATTTATGTAGTGTATTAAACTAAAAATTATTATAATTTTTGTAGTCTTCATAGGATACTTAGTAGGGTGGTCAATATTTTATATGCGACAAATCGAATCAGGTTTACAGATCTAAACAACCGCTAGACTCATGTGATCAACCCCACGTTTCACTACGATTCACGGAAATCCTGGGTTTCCAAAGTATGTACAAGGAACCCCCGGAAATTTGCAATGCCATTTTCATGAATGTGTTGTTACATCTTTGAAAATTGTGCCAGTAAAACGAATGTGCTACATATTCATGTTTCTGACGCAACAAAAATGTTTAAAAACTGAATTTTTAGTTTTTAAAAATTTTAGTTTTGCCAGAAACATGAATGTGTAGCAAAAATTGTTACGTATACGCCATGGTGTCTACTGTTGAGTGCTACACATCATGCCTCTTAGCAAAAATTGAAGGGTTCCATTAGCGCAAACTTAACTTCTAGTAAATGGAAAGCACATGTATCTGATTACCGAAAAATTAAGTAAAGTTAAATTAAGTTTTCAAGTTCAGTGAGAGCCGTAAGAGTACCTACTATTGTGGCCAAACCATTTTTTTAAACGTTTCGGATAAAATTTTCCAACTATTCCATAGAGAAAATAATTTTTGGATGTTAGTAATTAATATGGCAGCCAGAAAAGAAACTGCCAAATAAATTAAATTCACATTAGGCTAACCAAAAAAATAAAGTTTTTTTTTTTCTCCCAACATGTTTTATACTTGCTTTGGGTTTTTAATATATATTTTGATTGAGAATAAGCTTAGAATATCGAAACTTTATGCACGGGAATGAGCTCCCTAGTTTTTATTTTTTTTAAGGAAACCAAGTTAAGGTAAGTTTAGTTCAAGTCTACGCTAAAGGCAGCTGAAGTAATACACAGTGGAAAGAGTATAATGAGAATATCAAAAACTTAAATTTAACATTTTGCGTGAGAAATAAACTTTCCAATACGATTTCTCTAAACTTTAATTTTGGCACATTCATGCTTCTGGCAAGCGAAAAAATCAGTTAAAATTTTGAGCTACTTCTAGCTTGCACATTATTAAAGTGAAATTGACTAGCCTGCAAAACTACTTACTCAGGAATCCGTTAGAAATTTTCCCAAAAAAAAAAATTGAAAGCTTTGAGGCGGGTTTTCAAATTTTCCCCTGAACTTTGTGTCAATTTTTAAGGATTTTTTTTTGGTTTCTATTATATAATTGACTTTATTTTTAATGAATAAAGTGCATAAAAACTTTTTTTTGAAGAGTTCAATTTTGTGCAAATACTGTGTTAAAAGTTGGCTGATTTTTTGTTGAAAAGATATAAATATATTACATTGACGCCCATTAACATAACATAAGAAACTCATATTTGGTCATTATATTAAATTTATCGTCGGTAATTCCAATTTCTGTATGCCCTTCGAAAAAAAAACGAAAATCGATTTTTTTGTTGGTCCACCCTAATGTACATACATATATTAAAAGTAGCAGAAATGCGCATCAACAATTATTTGACATATGTAAATCTAAATACATAATGCAAATAAATCAACTAACTGTGAATCATTTATCAGCTTTACACCCTTTTGCATAGTACGTGAGTACACGCACACAAACATACATACAATATAATGCTACCGTGTGCGGTGCTATGCTTGTCTATTTTTTGCTACCAAACTTAAACTATTTATAATTGTGAATTGCATACGAAATGTTAGTTATGGTTGTAAAATAATGTAATTCGTATCTATTATTTTGAATATTGAAACTTTGACAAACTAACCAAAAGCTCATTATTAATATCCTACCTATGTATGTATGTACATTAGACTGTCCCAAAAATGTATGGAAAAAATGAAGGTTCGAAATTTGATATGCATACCCTCTATATCGGTGCGTTTTAGCCTAAATAACATGTGTGCGAAGTTTGATTGTTCTAGGTTAACGCTAACCCGTGCCGATTTTTAGTTAAAGTTTTTGCTAGCAGCTCTTTTTATAGGTCATACACGGCGTATGAGTAACATATACAAGTATGAAAAGAACAGGTAAATTGTATTTATCTTTTTGGTCGATATCTCTGAAACGGATTGAGATATCGAAATAAAACTAACACTCATTTCAGGCCCGTATGAACACCTTTCATTTGATACTCATATTGTAAAATCAATTTCTATGTCCTGCCCATCTCCTGTGCATCCTTAAATATTTGTATACACATTTTCAAAACTTTTATTACATTTTTAACACTTTTTCAGGTTATTATTTTTTAACACTATCGCTCATGTTGTTTTAACATGAAGCTCATGTTGAATAACTTCACTTCGTGTTAAATTAACATGACTTCCTGTTGAATTAACATGAAGCTCATGTTGAAAAAGTTAACTTCGTGTTAAATTAACATGACATCCTCTTAAATTAACATTAATTCCTGTTAAAACAACACTATATACCTCATTATCTCATGCAAATTTAACAGGATCTTTCTTCTTAGTTTAACATGGTTCATGTTGAAAAAAATTATTCTGTGTGCATATATCCACATTTTGCAAAAAAAAATTTCGGGAGGCGCTACAATCTTTGACCCTTTAAAGGATATCCTAAGCAGGAAAACCCCGATTTACTAATTACGAAACGTTATACTAGCAAAACGCAGTGGTATGTAGTACGATTTTACTGTTAACTTCAACTGCAAGTCGGCAGGATAGTTTTTAAGGCCGAATGGTCAAAATTAGGGGGTATGTGCGTTTAAATAATAAAAAAAATTGAAATTTTGGGACAGTCTAATGTACAGCGATACCAGATAAAGAGATAGCTTTGATTCATGGTAGTGGATTATTTTTATTAATGTTAAAACTAAATAATGCACACCAAAAGTTACATATCCTATCGATGCTTATGCAAAACCACCTATCTACCGCATGCATAACCTCCCAAAATGACGAAATGGGCAAAATGAGATTTGGTAACCCTGATTTGCAATTTTGATGACTGATTTGCAATTTCCACTGTGGTGTGGGTGTGAATGTTGACGTATGTATCCGCTTAAATTCATATCTATGCATTAATATGTCAGCTGTTAATTGTTTGCGTGTGTGAAGGTTTAGGTGGCAAAACTTTTATAAAACAAATTTAACATAAATTTACATTTAACAGTTATTCTCTGGTGCCCAACAGTTGGCGCTTTTCAACGTATTAAACGAATTAAATGGTATCAATCAATATACATATTAGATTGTTTATCAAAATAAACGTAGTTTTTGAGTTTGTTGAGTTTTAATTGCAAGTAGCGGAAATTGAGCTTGTAAATTAGATAGCAATTAAAATAAATGGAGACAGATGTTTATATACATACACGGTTAAAAATTTTAACCTAAATTTTAAACTTTTTTGGACTACATATATGACCAAACCAAATTTGGATTCAAATTCAATCTAGACCAGTTTTCATGAAAATTGGCTAAATAAATCGGGTTTCAATTATAAACCAGAAATGTTTTAACAATTTTTTAAATATAAAATAAATTGTTTGTCCGTTGTTGGCAAAATTCCATCTTGAATGAGCTTTTTAAAATAAAATTGAATTTTCAAACGCGAAAGTTTAAATTTTAAACCGAAAAGTTTTAATTTTCAAACCAAAAAGTTTTAATTTTAAACCGAAAAGTTTAAATTTTCAAACCGAAAAGTTTTAATTTTCAAACCGAAAAGTTTTAAGAATAAAATGCAACTAAAAAAATGTGGCAGCTGGCAGGATTCGAACGAAAACGCTCAGGAGTCACAGCCGACTGCTCTACCGCTGAGCTATGCCGCACATTAAGTTTTTTATTGTACATGAAAAGTTTTGAAAATTGATTAAACTTTATACGGGTTTAATATTTAGGTTCATTTTTTTAGTCGTGTACATATCATATATCTATAGGTATTATATATCTATAGGTATTAGGGTGGGCAAAAAAAAAAAAAATTAATTTAAATTTTTTTCGAAGGGCATACAGAAATTCGAATCCATGACCAAATATGAGTATAGTGGTAGTGGCTAAACACATCAGTGATTTGCAGCGCATAGAAAACGAAACGGTAGGAGCCATTTCTGAGTGGATGACGCATACGGGTCAGCAAAAAACCGAAGCCTACCTCATTACTGGGCGCAAAAAGATGGAATTCGCGGAAGCCAAAAAATCAAAACAAGCCATTAAATACCTCGGTATAAAATTAGAATCCAGATTAAAATTCAACGCGCACATGCAGTACATATGCGAAAAGGTGTCAAAAACAAACGGAGCTCTCTCCAGAATGATGTTGAATGCTATAGGGCGCAAGCAAAAAAGTAGGCAACTTATAGCCAGTGTTTTCAAGTCCGTAATTCTTTATGGTGCAGAAATTTGGTCAGACGCTTTTCGAGTAGGCTCATATAGTCGCGGGGTTCGTTCGGTATACGAGTTATGTGCTCCCCGAGCATGTTCCGCGTTTCGCACGGTATCGGAGAATGCAGCATTGGTGGTGGCAGGCCTCTAATCAATTGACCTGCTCGCAGTTAAGACAACTATCGAAGCACCATTTGAAGCCGATTGTTCCAGTCGCAGAAAGCTGGTAAATCTAAATCCGTATGGCAGCGAATATGGGATGCCTCCACCAATGGTAGTTGGACTTATAAACTCATTTCTTCTATCGAAAGCTGGTTAAAAATACCACATGGCTAAGTAGATTTCTACCTAACACAGTTGCTGACGGGCCGTAGATGCTTCAGGCACTATTTCCATCGTTTTAACCTAGATGATGGCATTGATTTCATGGGGACGCCCAGCATGTGGGGGAGTGTGGGGGGGAGGGGGGGAAGGAGTTTTAGTTTAATAGTTTGTTAAATGAAAAAAGTTGATGTAACCTTTCTGGTAGAGCGTTAAATTTGCAATATCAACAACTTAAGTTCATTTAATAATTGTTTTCTGTTTTTGAGCTACACGATTTTTTTGGTTCTATAGGTATATTATTATTTTATCTGCCCTGATTTGCAATAACAGCTAAGTCATAAGTTCTACTTAGTTGTTCTATAAAAATACACTGAAACTTGGGAAATCTCAAACAGAGCCCGCGGGCATGTAAGTATGAAATAGATCATGGAGCGAGAAACTTACTTACTTACTTACTTAAAATAGCCTTTAACCGCGATTTTGGCCGTCCAGCGAGAAACAAGCCCGGGAAAATACTGAGCCAATGAAAGATATTGATGATCGCTATATATCAGCTCATAAAATCCATATCTATAAAACTGCATACTTCCATACATTCATACCTACCGCATATTTCTTGAATATTTTCTATGTCGCAAATTCCTCATATGGTGTTTACAAATATTTCTCGCATTATTAATTTCTTAACGTCACATTGTTTATTTCCATTTGTTTTGTTGCTGTTTTTTTTTTTTTTTTTTTTTTTTTTTGCTGAACAACATATTTTAATCAGGCAAATGCGTTCATGCATTTTTTTCGCTTTGATTTCTTTTGTCTTATTGGAAATAATAATAATTTGTATCTTACAAACATTTCTCGTCAAAGCATTGAAAATATTTCTTTTGTTTCGTTTTGCCTACGCCTGCACTTGCAATGCATCTAAACTAACATTAATTTGCAACATGCACCACTACACATGCCAACTAACAAATCCTTCAGTACCAATGTACCTACAAATGTATGTATGTATGTGTGCTCGGATATGAAAACCCCTTTTATGCTTGCTTCCGAGTAGATTTACATGTTTCGCATTTTAGTAAAATCTTAATAATCAAGAAATTCATTACTTTCTAGAATATTTCGCGATTTTATTTTGAATATTCTTTTTTGCGTAAAATTAAAAACGAAAGCAGCGCAAAATGTTTGCCATAAAAAGAAATTACAACAAAAAGTAGAAAATAGTAGCGTGACGTAAGCTTCGAGATTACTCATACGCCCCACCCCACCATTGCAAATATTTCTTGTTGTTGACTTTGTTTGATAAAAAGATGTTACATCTTTTTAAGGTATATTTTTGCCGTGAACTTATAACTTATAACTGTATTTTATATGTACATTAGACTGTTCCAAAAAATGTATGGCAAAAGGAAAGTTCAAAATTTGATATACATACCCTCTATATCGGTGAGCTATAGCCTAAATAACAAAACGTGCCGATTTTTAGTTAAAGTTTTTGCTAACAGTTTATACTAAGTACGCAAAAAAGTCCATTAAGGTTTCGAAAATTACATAATTTTAATATTTGACTCATATTTAAAAGACTGTCTAACAAATCTCCACCTCTGAATTTTTAAAAGGATAATAGGATTCTTTCCAAGGATATTGAATTAAAGGTATTCACCAGAAAAGGACATTGAAAGAGTGATTGCGAAACAGTATGTTTTCAAGCAAAAATTATTGGGTGTCTCTTGAAATTTTCCAATTATATTTTACATTTTACATGTCCTACACGGCGTATGAGTTACATTTACCTGTTCTTTTCGTACTTGTATGTATGTATGTACATGCAACGAACAGATAAATTGTATTTTGTTTTTTTTTGGTCGATATCTCCCAAACGAATTGAGATATCGAAATAAAACTTGCACTACTTTTAGGTCCGCATGAACACATTTCATTTGATACCCTTATTGTAAAATCAATTTCTGGGCAGGAACATTTCCTGTGCACCTTTAAATATTTTTATACATATTTTCAGAACTTTTATGACAACACAATTTTTTTAAAACACATGAAGTTGGGATCACTCCGGCACTTTTTCCGCGCTGTTTTTGGGATAATTTCAATAATTTTTCTGGATATGTTTGCGGACTTACCTGCGATAATTTCGGGACTATTTTGGGACTTTTTCGGGATCATTTCGAGATTTTTCAGGAACATTACGGAATGATTTTAGGAAACACTTTGGGACTTTGACTTTGTTGGGATTACTTCGGGACTTTTTCGGCGCTTTTTTTTTGGATATGTTTCGGACTTTTTTGGGATCATTTCGGGATTATTTTGGGATCATTACGGAATGATTTTAGGAAAGATTTTGGGACCTTTACGAGACCGTTTTGGCAAAGGTGATCCCGAAAACAGTAATACGGAAATGGTTCCTAAATATTCCATATTAAAAAGTTAGGAAATGATCTCGAAAAACTCTGGACCATAACAGGGTACTGAAATTATCACAAAAAAGTGCCGAAATGGACCCAAAATAGTATTTTTAATATTTTTATTTTAATTTCACCCAGTCTAATGAAATATTGACATGTAAAAAATTGGCTCCCTGAAATAAATCCCACGAAATAAGTCCCACTTTTAAAAACGAAATAAGTCCCACCAAAAATTGCTTAAAAAAATGAAATAACTCCCACGAAATAAGTCCCACTTTTGTAAACGAAATAAGTCCCACCAAAATGAAATGATTTAAAAATTTACTTGAAATGAAATAACTCCCACTCAAAATGAAATAACTCCCCCTTGAATAATATATTTCTTAAATGAAATAAGTCCCACTTTCATAAACGAAATAAGTCCCACTTTTTCACTGTTTAATGCGATTTCAAACAAGAAGTACTTGGCTCTATAAAGTAGTTTATAACAAAAAAGGAGAGCCATGAGAGATAAGGACAAAAAATTATGGTTGTCCCTTTTACGAAAAGTCCAATATATAACTTTTTGCATAAGAAAAAAAAAGAGAAATAAAACCATGGCCTTATAATTCATGGCTCTATCGCACTCCTCCATAAAAAAATCATTTATTTATCAGATAAATATTTGAAGGGTTTCATGAACTTCTGCACGACAGTATGGACATACTATTTTACTGGTTTGATCAGTGCGTAGTGCGGATTTCAGAATCAAAAACTGAAAAGTTATGTGGACCGATCTGTAATAATGAAATCATAACATCTTTTTGTAAATATTCTGTAAAAGGGAATACCATTCATTTCGTAAAGAGCAAGAAATAACGGAATTTGTGTAAAGCATATTCTACAATACAATACATTTTTTTTAAAAAGCAACAAAAAGAACATTATGAAATTCAATGAGAAACAACGTGAAGAGCAACAAATAACGGCAAAAATTATTAAGCATTCACTTAAAATGCAAAATTATGAAAATGAAATAAGTCCCACTTAAAACGAAATAAATCCCACCCAAAATATAAATTTAGGGGTATGAAATAGCTCCCACTTTACAAAACGAATTTATTCCCATTCAAAACGAAATAAGTCCCACTTAAAATAAAAACGCGTAACGAAATAAGTCCCACCAATTGACGAAATAAGTCCCACTTTTAAAAACGAAATAACTCCCACTTTCAAAATAGCAATTTTTGGTGGGACTTATTTCGTTTTTAAAAGTGGGACTTATTTCGTGGGAGTTATTTCAGGGAGCCAAAAAATTTGCTTTTATAAAAAAAGATTTGGATTATTTTGAGATTATAAATCAACTCAATATTTGTTCAAAAAGCGATTTTATAAATCAGACGGGCTTTAGCTAATTTTTTTTATTTAATTCCTGAGTTAATAATTTTTCATCATATTAAAACTAAATATCGATCCTTAGTATGTTCATAGCGGGCTAAACTTAAAAAATAAACAGAGCTAGTGCTGACTGCTTACAGACAAAACTGATTCCTTAGATATCACGAATGTGAATAAAATATATGAAGGTATGAATATTAACAATTGTAAGCAATTACAAAAGTACACACATATATACAAGCATTCAAATTAAAGTTTGATCCATGTGTGAGCACATACAAACAATAACAAAAGCCAAGTATGTTATTCTTTTAAAAAAAAGTTATTCATTCGTATTTGAAACAATGCAGACAGGATTTTTAATAACACCTGTGCTCTACCGCATCCGCAGGTTTTCTTCCTCTCTTCAACAGACAACAAAATCCTGCGACCTCACTTCATGCATACTTTTCCTTGTTTGTTTGTTTTTTTTTTTCAGTCAATCCGCTGTTTACGTCCGTTGTTTTTTTTTCTGCAGCAGCTTAGCTATTGTTCACCTATTATTATTCTACTTTTACAAGCAGGTAACAAGCAAAAAAAATAGCTGAGTGAATATCTGTCACGGAAATACGCCTTTGTTTGAGCTGCTGACAATAGATTATGAAGGAAAAGAAACTTTTTGATATGTCAGCTTTAAAACAAATAATCGTAATAATCATTATAATACAGATGTGTGAAATAAATATCAGTAGAATGTAGGTTGGCTGGCTGTAAAAGGAAATGTAATGGATGGAAAACAATGAGGTCGTGGGTGAAGGGTATGATGTAGGTATATCAACGGAAGGCGACGATTAAAGTGATATTTCAAAAACTATTAAATTTTCGCTTTGATGAGACGTTTTGAAAATCATTCTTAGATGAGCCGTTCTGGCACCAAATTTTGAAAAAGAGACTGGTCTAATTTGGAACCAACGAAATTGTACCCATAAAAAACTAGATCTAATTTGTATATTTTAGAAATGGTTTAGAACTATACAAATAGTATCCATAACCGAACTAGGTTCAAACTGTCGAGTTGCCTACCATTTCGGAACTGTCGAAAAGGTAATGCAGCGGGGGACAATTTGATGTAAACAAAATTGTAATTAGACGCATAGGTATACGATCGCCTGATGGTAAACACCTACAAAATTGTATAGTTCGATTCTCGGTGAAGGCAATATAAGAACTTTGTAAAATATTTTTTTTTGAAGTAAACTTCTTAGGCGGCGATATGAAGTTTTGATTGAGAGTAAAATTTGGGAAATGGCTGATGATGCAACGGGAATTATGTAACGGAAATAGAAATTGTAGCCGATTTTCAGGCGTATGGACTTTCAGGCGTAGGCGATTTTCACTACGATGTTTAGCTGTGCAAAGCAGATAGGAGGTGCACTTCAAGGATCTAGCTAACATTGAACAAATTGTAATAGTTTGGCCGAGCAGAATTCATGGGTGTTGCCACTTATGGCGGTTTACAGGATTGCCATCTATCCCAATTTTTTTCAAATATAGAGCTAGATATGCCAATATGGGTATCAAATGAAAGGTATTTTCGACCGTATTCCAAATAAGATAATTTCAAGCAGGGTTGCCACCTAACCGCAATTTATTTATTTTTTCGTATATTTCAGGAACTGCTTGACCGATTTGGATAAAATTTGGCATATAGACAATTTGATTCATTCGAAGATTATATACATGGGTGTTGCCACTTATGGCGGTTTACAGGGTTGCCACCTATCCCATTTGGTTTTTCAAATATAGAGCTAGATATACCAATATGGTTATTAAATGAAAGGTATTTTCGACCGTATTCCAAATAAGATAATTTCAAGCAGGGTTGCCACCTAACCGCAATTTATTTATTTACAATGAAGTTACAATGAAATTTTTCGTATATTTCAGGACCGATTTGGATACAATTTGGCATATAGACAAATTGATTCATTCTGATTAGAAGGTGAATTAGTAGGGGTTCCAAACGCACTAGAAGCTTTCAACTAGAAATTTTTCCCAACAGGGCTCCTTAATCATTAGAAGTACTATAGCGTGGGAGTATATAGCAGACTATCATATTATATCCACATAGGATTTGTGTTGCTTCACTGTGGTATGGAGGCCATTTACGCAGGAAAACCTCTAAGACAACATTTGTACTGCGATCCACCGATTCGATCGAGTTATGCGCTTCAGTATGAGTTTCGGCACATGTTACAAACAAACACCACGTGTAAGATAACCTTTGATGAGGTGTTAGGCGAAATATATTCATCAAACCTGCAACAATTTTCCTTGCAGCGAAAGCAACTAGTTGAAAAATACTTTACAGCTAGTTTTGCATCACGCATGACTAGTAAATTTTTTTTTTTTTCCATATAAGCAACTGGAATCTGTTACTTGTTGATATCCTAGGAGATGTCAATTGGCAGATTTCGAAACAGAACATGCCGGTCATCTATTAGTCGTGATAAACTAGAATCATACTATTTTAAAATACCGTTCCATACTAGTTCAAAAAGCATTGAACCTGGAATAGTATGCTTGCGACTAGAAATCAATAGCCGCATTATTATTTTTATGACTTACCTTTTATTTTTGTATTTATTATATTTGAAAAGCTGGGACTATTTGTATTTACCCAAACACGAAAAAGCATCTGTGAATTATGAGAGAAAAAAGAAGCAACTGAAATTTCAATTTCAAATGATTTTTGGATTTTTGTAACTGGTATGATTTCAACCAGAAATTTGTTGTTGTGGACTATTATGGAATGGATATTTCCGGACTAGTATGAGATCAACCAGACAATTCTAGTTGTATACTAGTATTTTTCTTACTAGTTTGACGTTTCGCTGCCGGGTATGTCTTCTTATGTGCTTATAAGGCAATCATTAAGATTTCTATGTAAATATTTGAAGGGTGCTTTTTTGGCTGGAGTGTTTACATGAGTGGGTTGTATGTATTTTTCAAGGTTATTTGTTGAAGCTTGCCAATTTTATCAATTTGGGGGAGAATTATTTCAAGTAAAATGTTCTCCCTTCTGTGGTGCGACATGAATGCTGGGAGCTTTCTTAGAATGTTTGTACAGTTGTCGACTATGTTGTTACTTCTTCTGTTTTGTGGTTTCAAGTAATTGTGGTGGCATTTATGATGACACCTGCTGTGTTTTAAAGATTTATAAAAATTGCAGACTGTGAGATGGTATGATGATTATAGCCAAGGAAAATATATATCATAGTCACAACGATTATTAAGACCTCAAGTAGGTTTTTCAAAGGACTGTCTATACAAGGGATTGGTGTGTGCTTCTCTAATATACATACATATGCCTGAAAGCTCTCAAAAGACTTTGATCTTAACTGATGATGATGAGGATGACATTAAGTCATTAAGTGCCCCTGCGGTCCCGTGGTAGACATACCGGTCGTAAGAAGCGACTAATATGCACATATGTACATAGGTAATGACGTGCTAACTCGATGGTTGATCTACGGATATGATGCCTAGACGGTACCTAGAAGGTTCCACTGGTCATGCCAAATTGCTCCCGAGAAGTCGGGCAGAAAAAACCTTCGGGGAATAGTTTTGTCGCTAACAATAACAACAACAACACCATCAACAACACTACCACCAACAACAACAACAACAAAAGCGTCCACCAAATACTTTTTCTATTGCTTTGCAAATAATATTTGAATCATTTGGCAGATAAATAACAACAAAATACTCTCCTTATTCTGGCTTAAATTTTTCGTCCCTATTCGAGATAGCTAAAAATATACGCTACTGATTCTCGAGCTTCACATTCAACAAGTCAAAGGAAACCCCAAATGTAAAAAAATCAGACAGCGAGAAGTCATGTCAAAGCAATAAAAAGCTAATACAAAATCATGTCGACACCAAAAAGCCAACCATTTTCAAATTGACATGACAAACGCGGCGCCGACGTCGACATCACCACCAAAAACGACGATGATACTAATGATGACAGCGAAGGCGGTGCTATTTGCTTCAAGCATAAGTTGGAGAAGCCAAGCAACAAGAGCAAGTCTCATTCAAATATACTTAAGAGCATACCCTGTAGGAAAACATAGCGAGAGAGGAACACCTACTCCAACTATCGCTTTACATTGGAGTACTCTTTGGAATACTAATTGTATACAGGTAGTCCAATCCTGGGATATCGCCACATTAACTGGTCCAACATTTTGGTATGAAATTGAACTATTATTATAGTACTCCGGTATTGGAATACTCTACGGAGTATTGATTCGAGTATTTGCCTCTTTTGAAAATTAGCTTTAAAGTTAATCGTATTTCGATAAGTCTGAACCATTTACAAATTCGACAATTGAGAAATCGGTGGCCGACTATAAGATCACCTTATATCAGCAAACGTTTGAAAAGGCACTCTCTGAAATTTTCTTGGAAAAATAGCCTGTTTTTTTACACAGAAAAAGTTTTAAAACACTATGTGCCGTTGTGAGATTTGGTGTTTTTAAACAAAGTTCTGTGGGTTTTTGAACTGATGCAGATCGATTCACCATTAACCTAGTCATAGTTCTAACCCACACAATTTGTTAACTTCTTACTAATTTTCCTGCAAGGTAATTTTTTTTGCTCATCATACAAGTTTATTTTGATAGACGCTCTTATAAATTTGTTCACGAAGAGAGCAATAAACGACGAAAGCAACCAGGCAGACAGCATGACAGCTCGGTGGTTATAGCAGACAATGGCAAGTTTTTTTTTTTTTTTTTTTGAGGTAATCACGCTATCATACACTACCACCAAGGCAAGTGGATCCACTCAGTAGGAGTGCTAAAAATTACACTTCAATGATGTAAACACGGACAACAAAAACAACAACAAAGAAAAAGAAAAGTGAAAGCAAAGAAAGAAAACAAAATAATAAAACGAGCAAAAAAGCAACAAATCATGTTAGTAAGCATTGGATTGCCCTTTCAGAGATAACCCACCACAATAGGATATTTCCGTTAAGTTTAGAAAATTTTGTGGCAAAGTGATAAAGCGAAGTAGATTATTGTCTTTTCGCTTGTTGCCACAATTGTTTTGATAGCTATTTACGTTCTTCTTTGGTCTATTTTGCGGTAAATGTTGTTACAATTGAAGCATCATCGCGAATAACGTTCTAAGTGTCCATTTTTTCAAAACCCATTTTATTGCATCTTACCTTTTGTTTTGCTCTCTCGCATTGTTCAGATAAGAAATTTTCTAAAAAAAAATGCAATTAGAAATATATCAGTTTAAGAGTTACGACGAGTCGAGTTTTCAAAAATGCCTCCATTAAAAGCGGGTGGTGGCACGCCCACTTTTAAAAATGTATCATAATAGAATGACCAGGGGGATTCAGTTATAAAACTATATCATTTTAGCCATTTCAGCTACAGAGATATGTCAATTTATATGATTTTCGATATCGAAAAAAGGGGGCGTGGTTATCATCCAATTTCGCCCATTTTCAATAGCAACTTATCTTGGCTAGAAAGTAACCTGTATACCAAATTTCATACATGCCTTAATCAACTCCCCTTTTCAACCTTAGAACTTTTCAGAATGTGAGAATGAGGAATGAGAAGTGAGAATGAGAACAATTTTCGCTGAGCATGTATGTACTCATCCCATAAACCGTTGTTGTTTTGTTCGATTCTTTGTAAGTATTGATCTCCTTGCTCATCGCTGCTACCACCTAGGAAGATATTTAGATGAGAATGAAAGAAATGGGTTATCAATGGCATTCGAGAGCTTTTGTACGGTAATTCTGAAAGAGATCTACTATAAATTGTTCACAGCCATCACTTTTCCTATTACCAAAGAATTTTCTGCGCTGGCTCGTATTCGTGACGATGACGCTAAACTTTGTTTACTATAAAGACCCTCCATAGCATAGAATGTCCTATATACATGGCGAACACGAAAACCAGCATACGATAACTTAAAAATTTAACTGATAGCGGGAAACAGACTTCAGATTTGAGTTCAGGGCACAAAATTACATGAAAAAATGCATCTTCCTTTTTGTGGAATTGTGGGCCGGTGTTATCAATGTCAAGGGTATTATCAACGGAATCAGGTCCATGGTAGATTATATAATATTTTGGTAGATATTTTTATCATGGTACGACTCACTCAAACGCTTTGAAGAAAGGGTTTCTTATTGAAACTACGATTTCAAATTATTCTGCAAACAATCCCATATAATACCTTACATAACAATACACCTCTCGACTAAACCTTTTAAGCTCAAGCTATTTTCTAATATGAGGTGGGATCTTGGAACAAAATTAATAATATGACGGTGTTTTTTTTTTTTTTTAATTTAACCCATGTGAAACACCCAAACTTAATATTTTTGGTAAGGCACTCTTATGTAATGGATGTGAGTGTTATATAATACACATACATTTATGGCCAGCTCGCTTACTCGACTACTCGAGCTGGTACCCAGTGTCCAAGCAATGACCTTGATAAGTTAGAAATAGAAAAAAATACCAAAAGCTGACAAACGCACACTACGATAAATACATATTTACAAACAAAAAACACTTCTATAGGAAAAACACAGCATAATCTAAATCTTCGTTCATTTTTCCATACGAAAATATGTACGTTCATCTTGGTATAACACTAAAACACCCCATCGAAATATTTGACTCTCTATTTGGTAAGCTTGAAACCGCACACTTTAGGATGTACAGAAATAAAGTATGAGCGACTTTGTTATTTACATTAGATATTTAAGTAGATGGTACTGAATAGTATATGTATGCATACTCAAGAAGGGGGTCACAGCTTCATCACTTCTCTGCACGCCAAGTATCGCCTGAAAAGTAACTTTGCTTCTTGTTTGGGTTTTTGTGTTTTGTTGTTGTAAGGAGAATGTCCTTCTTATTTGGCATAATTGTGAGTATATTACTAATAGAGTTATTGTTATTGTTGTAGTAATACATACATATATAGATATACTGTTGGAGCAAGTATCTGCTTAAGAGATTTTTGGAAAATATTAGATGATACAGTAGATTTTTTACGGGTGTAGTAAATATTGTCCTAAACGAAATAATAAATAAACGAAAACTAAATAAAATAAAATAAAATGGAATAAAAAAATAAATAAAAAAAAGTAAATTAAAAAAAATAAAATGAAAAAAAAAGTAATAAAAATGAAAAAATAGAAAAATAAATAAAATAAAACGAAGTTAAAAATAATTACAAATCAAAAAAAAAAAAAAAACAAAATAAAAAATTAAAATAAAACATAAAATAAAAAAATATAAAAAAAATGAAATAAAATTACGCTAAAACAAGGAAAATATTTAAAAATACAGAAAAAAAATTAAAATCAGAAATGAAAAGTAAAATAATGGAAAATGATCCAAAAAAAATAAAAATAAAATAAAATGAAATTAAAGGAAAGGAAATTAAAATAAATTAAATAAAATAAAATTATATTAAAAAAGTTAAGTTAAAGAAAAAACAAGATGAAATAAAAAAAAAATATAAAAATAACAAAAAAAAAAAAATAAATGATATTAAACATGAATGGCAAACATGAAACTATTCGGCAGACTTAACCGATGCCTTCCGAACTGTTTTGGGACTATTTTGGGACTCTTTTTTTGATCATTTGGGGATATGGCCTAGATTTTTTCGGGATCATTTCGTAACTTTATTTTAGCTCATTCATGGAATTTTTATGGACCATTTCCGTATTGCTGCTCTTGGGCAGACTTAACCGATGCCTTCCGAACTGTTTTGGGACTAATTTGGGACTTTTTTTTTTGATTATTTGGGGATATGGCCTAGATTTTTTCGGGATCATTTCCTAACTTTATTTTAGGCCATTCATGGAATTTTTATGGACCATTTTCGTATTGCTGCTCTTGGGACCACCACTTTTCCCAAAAAAGTTCCCGAAAGAGTCCAAAAATGTTCACTAAAATCATTCCGAAATGGTCTCAAAAATCCCGAAATGATCCCGGATTGATCCCAACATAGTCCAGAAATGATCGCAATAAGGAATGAAACATATCCCGTAAAAGTACTGAAATTATCCTAAAAAAGTCCCGAAAATCATAGTGAAATGATCCAAACAAAGTCCAGAAATGATCCGAAAATAGTCCTGAAACGGTCTCAAAATACTCCCGAAACCCATCTCGAAATGATCCCAAAAAAGTCCGGAAAATCATCCCAAAAAAGTACTGAAATTATCCCAAAAATGTCCCTAGATGGTCACAAAATGTCCCGAAAACCATCCTGAAATAATCGCAACAAAGAAATGATGCCAAGAACGTTCAGAAATTATTGTAAAATTACCGAAATGAACCCAAATAATCCGAATTTGTGCCTTCGATTTTTGCGATAAACTGATATTGCTACAAATGCCACTCAAAATATGTCGCAAACCAAATTTTATACAAAAATGTACAGCTCAGTTGCGACTTTGCCATTTCGCGACGTTTATAACAAATGCAATAAGTAAGTATGCAACATTAAACATAAGTTCAAGAATGCAAAATTGGATGGTGTGTGTGTGCCAAGCTGTATTTGTATGTAGCAACTGTAAAGTCAACTTTCCTTGAATATGCACAAAAATGCTTTCTACTGTGAATATAATATATAAAGCAACTAAAAATATATGTTAAATAGAAATGTTTTTAGTAGTTAAGTATAAAGGATCGAACAGCTGATGCTAAGGATGCAAAACACATTTGGCACACCTTTAAGTGTAAGCGTTTGTCACTGTGTGTGACTTAAGGATGAAATGGCGCCAAATGAATGCTACTTGGTTGGCTTCCAAATGTCTTTGAAGATACAATGCCACCACTACCATTTCAATAGCATAGTAAGACTAAATTGGTTAGTTGCTTTACTTTTATGGTTTCCCAGTCAAATCTGTTTGCGTTCCTATTCCTTAATGCGTGCTATTGTGTGCGTGCTATTGTGTGCGTGCTAGTGAGAAAGCCTATGCGTGCGTATGTTTAATAAGCCTATAAAAGTTATACTGGAAAGGTACTTACATACATATATCGACAGCACCACTGCAAAACCCTGTAAGTCACTATTTTTCCAAAAATAAGGTTCTGAGCCTTTACCATAGATCGTGGACTTGCGCACATTAAAATGCAGCCAAAATCGGGTTACAACTTCCCGTTTCTTGTTCAGTTCAGTTGTTATCATAGTTTTTTCTCTCTCCTGAAAACTTTTTGGTTTTAGACATGCAGGGTTTTGCAGTGTGGCTGTCTATATACTTTAGTACTTAACCATTTAAGTATACATATACATACCTAATACATACAAGACTTTGAATTTTATTGCTTCAAATTTGATCTTATTCAGACTAGTTTGATTCCAGTTGGAAAAATCGAGTTGCAACTTTATAATTTTTCTAACTGCTGTACAGCTGTGTCCTTTAACAAGCACGTGCTTGGTGCTTTGTTTCTGTTGTTGCTGGTATTGTTGCATTTATTATGTGGCAAATTTTTGTGGTTTCCAGTTTGTTTGCTTTGTTTTTTTTTTTTGCTATTAACTCGGTGCCACATTGAATCTTTTTTTTTTTGTGAGCGTAGGATGTCACAAATACGGATATAAATATGTGTAGCTTTGTAAGTATTTGATATGGGTACTTGTTGACTTTTCAGATCGTTTGTTGATTGCAACGCTCCACCGCTACTACAGCATACGAGTATGCTTTACATGTTTGTAGGTGTAATTTTGGCGGTAGGTGGCAACCAACTGTTGCTTGTCTGAATTTTAACTCATGGCGAATTCAAGTTCATACAAAAAGCGACACGCAGCTGCACATACAAGCACACAAGCAATAACAGAATAAAGTTTGTTGAAGAAGCTTCAATTAACAGCTGATATTCGGATCAGCTTAAGACTAGTCCTATGGGAGGTACTAGACAATTTTTATACCCAACGTACTAGTACTAGTATCTAATATCTTTAAACGAGTAAATCTTGTATATTTGTATTTTTGTATGTTCGGACTATCTCGAGAACCGCTTGACCGATTGGGATGAAATTTGGCACAAAGATAGTATGATGGATTCTAAGACTACCCACTTTAGGGTTGCCACTTGGGGCGGTTTACAGGGTTGCCACCTATCCCATTTTTTTTTTAATTATGGAGCAAGATATGCCAATATGGGTATCATATGAAAGGTATTTTCGGCGAGATACCAACTAAAATGTTTTCAAGTAGAGTTGCCACCTAGGGTTGCCACCTTACCACAATATATTTGTATATTCGGTACTATCTCGAGAATCGCTTGACCGAATTGGCTGAAATTTGGCATGGTGATAGTATGATCGATTTTAAGACTACCCACTTTAGGGTTGCCACTTGGGCGGTTTACAGGGTTGCCACCTATCCATTTTTTTAATTATGGAGCAAGATATGCCAATATGGGTATCATATGAAAGGTATTTTCGGCGAGATACCAACTAAAATGTTTTCAAGTAGAGTTGCCACCTAGGGTTGCCACCTTACCACAATATATTTGTATATCCGGTACTATCTCGAGAACCGCTTGACCGATTTGGATGAAATTTGGTATGTAGATAGTATGATTGATTCTAAGACTATCAATTTGGGGGTTGCCACGTCATCATTTGTGATAATTTTTGGGTTATTTTGGGAACATCTGAGGGACTATTCAAGGATTATTTTGGGATCATTTTTGGATAATTTTGTGGTAATTTTCGAATCATTTAGGGTACATTTAATGGTGTTTTTGGGGTAATTTGTGAATTATTTTTGGACCAATTTGGGATCATTTTAGGGTCATTTTGGGATCATTTTTGGGTAGTTTTGGGTATCAAAGTAAATGTATTGTCGCCGACTTACCAGCTAAAATATTTTCAAGT
>CAXKVI010000002.1:20942759-20950259 GCA_964058755.1 Campiglossa producta | reverse complement strand
TTTTTTTTTTATGAATTACTAATATCACGTTTTTACTATTTTTTATTTGTATGTTGTATTTTTATTGTAGTATTCTTTATGTATCGCATTTATTTAGTTACTTTGTTAGCGGTTTTTGTTCGTTCACTCGTTTATTCGTTGTATCGGCATCTGTTGCATGAGTGGAGTAATTAGTGCATTCGTAAAATATTTTACAACTCTAATTAAAACGTACCCGGTTGTTTTTTGTTCGCTGTATAGAGTTGCCACATTTTGACAGTTACTGGCTTACAATGACGTTTAATGAGTTGGTTAGTGTGGACTGTAAATCGGACTGAGAAGAATGTGGTAAGGAGTTTGAAACGGGTAGAGTGAGCAGAGATGTGTGGCATATTATAAGTAGTTAAATTACTTGGAGCACTTGGAATGAAAGGAATTAAAATGAAACTTATAAATCGTGTTTAAGTAATTCAAGACTACTTAGTCAGTACAAGTTAAGGCTTAATTAACCGCATTCATACGGCAGATGAAAAAAAAAAATGAAAAAAAAAAAATAAAAAAAAATAAGATAAAAAAATAAAATATAATAAGATAAAAAAATAAAATAAAATAAAATAAAATAAAATAAAATAAAGAAAAATAAAATAAAATAAAATAAAAAAGATAAAAGATAAAATAGATTAAAAAATAATAAAATATAATAACAAAATAAAATAAAATAAAAATAAAATAAAATAAAAATAAAATAAAATAAATAGAATAAAATAAAATGAAATAAAATAAAATAAAAAAAATAAAAAAAAAAAAAAAAAAAAAAAAAAAAATAAAAAAAAAATAAAAAAAAAATAAAATAAAATAAAATAAAATAAGGTAAAATAAAATAAAATAAAACAAAATAAAATAAAATAAAATAAAATAAAATAAAATAAAATAAAATAAAATAAAATAAAATAAAATAAAATAAAATAAAATAAAATAAAATAAAATAAAATAAAATAAAATAAAACAAAATAAAATAAAATAAAATAAAATAAAATAAAATAAAATAAAATAAAATAAAATAAAACAAAATAAAATAAAATAAAATAAAATAAAATAAAATAAAATAAAATAAAATAAAATAAAATAAAATAAAATAAAATAAAATAAAACAAAATAAAATAAAATAAAATAAAATAAAATAAAATAAAATAAAATAAAATAAAATGAAAAAAGATAAAACAGTAATAAAAAAAAATAAATCAAAATAAAATAAAATAAAATAAAATAGAACAAAATGCAGTAAAATAAAATAAAATAAAGTAAAATAAAATAAAATAAAATAAAATAAAATAAAATAAAATCAAATAAAAATAAAAAGAAAAAATAAAAAAAAAAATAAAATAAAAAAAGATAAAAAAATAAAATAGATTAAAAAAAAATAAAATAAAATAAAACAGTAATAAAATAACAAAATAAAATAAAATAAATGAAAATAAAATAAAATATATTGCAATAAATATGATTAAAAAAATTTTTAAATAATAAAAAAAAATTTAAAAATATAATATAAAAAATAAAGCAAAACTGAACATACACTGAATAACAAAAGAAAAAAAAAAAATTTAAATAAATTAGAAAAAAAAATAGAATAAAGTATTACTCAAAAAAAAAAAAAAAAAAATGAAATTAAATTGAAATTAGAACTGCGAAGAAAAGAAATTATCATTATGAGTAGACAAATAGCAAACCTAAAAGTTCAATTGAAGGCCCCCTGTACAATTTAATCGTCATTCTCCTTCTCGCATCCATTTATGAGCGTAAAATCGCATTGTTCACTTTAATGTGATAATGTTCATTTTCGCATATCTTCGATGCCTGTACAAAACCACATATCGAAAAAATTTTACAAGAGAGCAAAACAACTAGTTTCCTTTTAGGTTATCGTATGTGTAAGCTTGCAACTGAGTTTTTGTTTCTGTTTTTTAAAATTGATTATTTTTGTTTGGAACAAAGGGTTACCAAATCTCATTTTTGGCACTTTCGTCATTAGGGAGGTTTTGCTTCTGGTAGATTGATGGTTTTGCATAATTACCGACGATATATTTCACTAACTTCTGCTATAAAAAAATAATTAACTATTTATTTGACACATTCACCTTTTTCAACTTTCTCACTCAAATAAAATGGGTCACACTATACAAACTAAAAAAATAAGCCAATTTTATTTCCTGCTACTCATTAAAATATGAAATTGCAGTCTGTTTTTAAATAAAAGAAATCTAAAACGACTTAAGCCCCAATCTGTTCGCATATGCATTAGTAATGTATGAACAAAGGCAAACAAATAAATACTTGCAATATGCATGTGTATGAGTGCAATGGCGAGAGTGCATTTGTCAGTGACGATATGTGTTTATGGCCACATTGTGGGGGATTTGCGGCATTTTGTTTGAATATTTGATTAATTCAGTTTTTATATTTTTCATTCAACTGTAGTTCACTTTTGCGTTGTTGTAGCTACATATTATTTGTTATTGTTTGTGTTGTCATTGTACCGCATTGTGGCAACAATTTAAAAATTTTATTATTTGGCGGATGTTTAATTGTGTCTATTATAATAGTTACGAACTTGACGATTTGTAGTTTTTTTGCATATGCAAATCTTTATTTTTTTTTTTTATATTTTTACATTCATTTAATTTAATTTTTTCCCAACAACGCTTTGCCACTTTTAATAGCAAATTTACACAATTGGGAATTTGTATTTTATCTATGATTTACAAATAACTACATATTTAACAGTTGCATACGGAATGAGAAAAGTTAGTGTATTAGCCTGCAAAAAATCTGTAAAAAAAATAGTTTGCGATTAATACAGTGGGCTATAGCTGATTCTAACTAGTTGGTCCCCAATGGATATAATATATATGCCATAACCGCTAATTTGTCGTAAGTGACAGAAATAAAAAAAACCTTCTTAAGTTCAGAAATAACGAAATATGGATAAGATGTATTCGAGAAGGGTTTAGATTCACAATATCTTACTTCCGGGAAGTGGAACAGGGAAACGACCCATTCGAAAATATCTTATATATGGTGCGTTTTCCTTAAAATTTGTTACATGGGTACACACAGAAAAATTTCTTACATTTTTAGTTAACATGATTCATGTTAAATCAACATGAACACCTCTTGTACGTAAAACAAAAACAATTTCGGAAAATCAACACGAACATTTTAACATGAAGCGTATGGTTAAAATAACATGAAGTACTTCTGCATTAGAATTACATTAGTGTGTATCCCTTACACTAAATTCGGTTTGTTTTAACATGAACAAGTGTTGTTTTCGACTGCCATCTGTTCCCCATCAAAGCTTGTGAACAGAATTGTTCTCAAAAGAACAGAATTTAAGTCAGGGTGTAGATACCGACTTGATGAAAAGTTGTAGATATTATAAATAATTAATATATTGTGAAATTTATAGTTTCTTAACTTGCGAATAAGTTGTGAAGTTTTGCAAAAAGTTTTGGGTAAGTAATTTGTGTTGTTTTTCATATTTTGTAAACGCTTCCTGCTTAAAACACGTCCAAAAATGTCGGGGTAGGTTAAAAACAACCCGCACTATACATATGTAAATACCATGGAAGCACTTTAGGATTATGGATACCGGGTAGAAAAGGCGTCGTTTGATACTTATCCCTACATTAATTGGACGTGTGCTACCAGTTTTACAATCGCTTGGATAATTTAAAGAGCTTTCAATGAAACAATTTTTAATTAATTTTCAGATTGGGGCTTGTTGTTGCTGTTTTCGATGCAGAAGTTGCCAATGATTGGATTAAAATAAGTATATGTATATGTATGTACATATGTGTACTTTTATTATTTAAAATGATGATCGTGTTAATTTAACATGATATATAGTGTTAATTTAACATGATGATCGTGTTAATTTAACATGATGATCGTGTTAATTTAACATGATGATCGTGTTAATTTTACATGATAGATCGTGTTAATTTAACATGATGATCGTGTTAATTTAACATGATGATCGTGTTAATTTAACATGGTAGATGGTGTTGATTTAACATGATGATCGATTTTACATGATAGATCGTGTTGATTTAACAATAAAAACATGTTGAATTAACATGACAGATCGTGTTAATAAATTATACAAGCATTATATTCTTTCATACCTGAAAATATGTATGTTAAAGGTTTTCGATAAATGAATTAACTAAATACAAATTATTAAAAAAATCAAAAACAAGGTGTTTTATTTTAAGGGTTAATTTAACAATAAAAACCTGTTAAATTAACATGATAGATCGTGTTGATTTAACATAACATATCGTGTCAATTTCACATGATAGATCGTGTAAATTTAACAGGACAAAAGTGTTATTTCAACATAGTATAGTGTTAATTTAACATGTCTGATCGTGTTGATTTAACAAGAAAAATAATGTTGTATCATCAGGTTGATTCAAACCTTTGTGATCATGTTAAATTCACACTGTTCCTTCATGTTGATCTAACATGTAGGAACAGTTAAAAACCAGCTTCATGTTAAAACAACCTGAGCGATAGTGTTGAAAAATAATAACCTGAAAAAGTGTCAAAAAAGTGTTGATTCAACATGAAAATTATTCTGTGTGTAGAATTAGGCCTAAATAAACAGGGGCCAATACGAATGGGATATAGAGGAAGAGGGGCGTGGTAGAAGGAAAGAGGGCAATGAAGAGAAAAAGGAAGGGAGATAGCAAAGAGAGTTGTACGAAGAAAGATGGAAGACTAGGTGGCAAGCCTGCTTGAAATTTAAATATTTGGAACACGGCCGCAAAGACCTTTCACATGATACCCATATTGGCATATCTTGCCCAATATTAAAAAAAAAAAAACAATAACCGCCCCAAGTAGCAACCGCTTTTTATTTAGTCTTCGAATGAATCTTGCTACTAATAATGCCAAATTTAATACAAAACGGCAAAGCGGTTCCCGAGATATAAGGAAAAATAAATAAAATACGGTTTGGGGGCAACCCTAGCTGGCAACTCTGCTAGAAATTGTCATATTTGAAATGCGACCGAAAATACCTTTCATTTGATACCCATATTGGCATATATTGCTCAATATTTAAAAAAATTGAGATAGGATGCAAACCCTGTGAACAGCCTCAAATGGAAACACCCACGCATATAATCTTAGAATGAATCATACTATCTATAGTGCGAAACTTTATCCAAATCGGCCGAGCGGTTCCCGATATATGAGCGCCCTAAAGCACAAGTGGTATAAGTCCACTTTTCTCGAACTGAGCTATTCAAGATTTTTGTGTTGCCAGCCAATAGGGGTACCCTTGATTTCACAAGTTAGTCCTGCTATTTATTTGGTTTCTATGGGTGCTAGTAGTTACCCCGTTAGCGTATTATATAGAACATATTTTCCCCTACATAGCGTCATGCCTAACTAAAAAAACGAAAACTGAACTTATACCACTTGTGCTTTGAACGGCTCATAAAAAGAAAAATAAATAAAATGCGATTAGGTGGCAACCCTAGGTGGAAACCCTTCTTGAGATTTACATATTTGGAATATGGTCGAAAATACCTTTCATTTGATACATATATTGGCATATCTTGCTCAATATTTAAAAAAATAATTAGAATAGCCGGCAACCCTGTGAACCGCCCCAAGTGGCAACACCCACGCATATAATCTTAGAATAAATCATACTATCTATAATGCCAAATTTTATCCAAATCGGTTGAGCGGTCCCCGAGATATAAAAAAAACGTCTGCGCCTGAAAGTCGGCTACAATTTCTATTTTCGTGCCATAACTTCCGTTTCACCGCCATCCATTTTCTCAAATTTTACTCTCAATCAAAACTTCATATCGCCGCCTAAGAAGTTAACTTCGAAAAGCAAGTTCTAGTAGTTGTAAAATAAAATAGTAAAAAACGTTATCGTGTCACGCCCACTTTAAAAAAAATGTATCAAAAATCATTATATAATTACCAGGTGGATTCATCTATAAAATTATATCATTTTAGCCATTTCCGTTAACGAATTTTGTATACCAACTTAGATGAGTTTCGAAGCTTTCGATATCGAAAGTGGGCGTGGTTGGAGGGCGATTTTATCCAGTTTCATCAGGTATCCTCCCAACGATACTAGTATGCTTTGTGCCAAATTTCATCGTTCTATCGTTATCAGTTTAAAAGTTACGACGAGTCAATTTTTCAAAAATTCCTCCCTTAAAAAAGTGGGAAGTGCCACGCTCACTATAAAAAATTTATGGAAAAATCATAAGAGAATGTCGGGGGGGATTCACCTATAAAATTATATCATTACAGGTACCGAGATATGACAATTTATGTGATTTTCGAAATTTTCGATATCGAAAAAGGCGGCGTGGATATCATCCGATTTCGCCCATTTTCACCTACCTTGGCCAGAAAGTAATCTGTATAAAAAATTTCATGCAAATTTCTAAATTTTTACTCAAGTTATCGTCTACACGGATAGACGGACGGACGGACAGACGGAAGGACATGGCTTAGTTAACTCCTCTTTGCAACCTAAGAACTTTCATATATGGAACTCTATATCTAACTCGACTATTTTGTGCCGTTACGTAGTACCGTTATGTGAACAAAATTATAATATTCTTGTACTAGTACTAGTACACTGGGTTTAAAAATAAAAAAAAATTGCATAAAGTAAATATGTTGATAAGTATATAACTATGATATCAAAAATGTAGGTACATCAAGCCACCCACAAGCCTCATCATCGCTTATACATACATATGTATTACACCCGCAAGGTGGGTAAAGATTCAAAGGTATGGTGTGGCACAAACGATACTTGTTGCGGCACATACAATCTAGGTACGAGTATAATAAGTAACTAAGTAGATGCAACATTTTTATTACTGTATAATTTTCACTTAACAAGAGGATGTGATGCAATTCATTGCAATGCACTAAATAATGTTGAAAACAGTAAGCTGTTGCTCGTGTTGTTGTTGTTGTTGTTGTTGTTGTTACTGCGGCATTTGCTGCAACGTCTAAGAGCAGCTGTTAATTTATCTAGTTGAAATTTTTTGCATTTTTTTTTTTTGCTTTTCAACCGAAAGTAAAATTTAACACACCGCAAGATATTTAAACAGTTACTGAGGTGAGACAATTAATGAATGCGAACAAATGGAAATGCGAGCGTTGTTCATTCATGCAACAAAATGATTGTGGAAACGGCGTGCTATGAATTGGTAAGTGGGGAATTGCTTGTTTGTTTCTCTTTTGTAAAAAATCAAGCGGTGCACCAGCAACAATTTACACTACTCGATAAAAATATTACCAAAAAATGTGATAACATTGTCTCAATATAAAATTTTCTTCTGTTTCCGAATATTACATATATTTTTCTGTGGCAGATCTAGTTTCTGAGATATCGGTGAAAATATGAAAAAAAAACATTTTACTAAACATTGCTTTATACAAATGCGTTAGAAATTTATATACATA
>CAXKVI010000002.1:20897759-20940259 GCA_964058755.1 Campiglossa producta | reverse complement strand
CGAATTTCCACCCACAACATTTACTTGAAAAAAAAAAATCTGATTAAATAAATTACCGTGGGCACATTCATACTCATTTATCGCGACTTATTATACAAAAGTAATAAAAATTGCCAACTAATCTGAAATAAAAAATACAATAGAATTTGCTGTAAGAAAAATTTGCATATGCAACAATAGACGAGAGCAACAACAACAACACAAAATGCAATAATAATAATAATAACAATGCGAAAAGTCATAGTAATTACAACAAATGTGATTACAACACTTAAAAAAAATAAATATTTTAATTCAAAGTAATTTCCGCTGCAAATGCAATGCGCTCTAACTGGGCGCGAGAACAGGAAACGGATTGTGGGTAAAAGAGAGGGCAAGATATACAGTAAGGGAAACGTCAAACTGCTATTTCTTAGTGCACATTTAACTTTTTTTTTAAACTTTTCTTTAGTGATTTTGTATTTTTTTTGTATTCTCGACTGTCAGAATATTTAAGTTGCACCTTATAATGCTTTCTAATCAGTATAGTGGCATACTCTGGGTTACATATTGCATGTAGGTGTGTGTATTTGTGTGGGCTCACATTAATTGTATTTGTTGCTTGCATCATTTGGGTGTGTGCGAAATGTTCATTCATTTTTTCGTTCATTCATTAAATCATACATTTATTTGACCGCACACTCTTTCATTCATTTAATATGTTAATTTTATCTAGTTGTAGTTAACTTCTGCTTGGCGTGCATTTAGTTCGCTGCTTTAGTTAAATGTGAAACGAGTGGGGGTTGCGGATTTCCGGCGATGCGGACGCAAGCATAGGAAAACTTTTATTTTTTTTTAATCAATTGAGAATATAAAATGGAAAGATGTCACAAGCGTAAATCAGCCACCCTTTTCAGCACCAAAAACTCGACTTCGATATATTTATACACAGAGAAAATTAAGCTAGTGATGATTAAGAATTGACAGTGATTTGGTCATATCAACCAAAATATCTGTTGATTCAAACAAAATCAGGATAAATTCTTATCCATTCCCAGCTTATTTTTCTCTGTGTAGATAGGAGTAGGATAGATTTTTTTTTATTATCTATCTCTATCTATCTCCCGAAAGATCTAGAAGTAAGTAAAGTAGGGAGTTCCGGGTTGCCTTCGACCAATAAAGCGCTACGTTCCCTATGGTCTAACTATCCTAGAACAGCTACCTAACTTGAATGGCGACCCAGCATATCCAGCTTGGTAGCATTTTTACTAAACTAATCTAATCATTACCCTTGTTCAATTTTAATAATAAATACACCCTCTATCCAGTTTTCAGTCTCATTTTAAGTTGCTTTGCCACAAATTGACTCAACCCCATGACCGCTAAGGGTGGAATTGAATAATTCATCAAACTCAAAAGCAGTTCCACTTCAACAACATAAAACCAATAATTTATATATACTTCAAATGTAATTCAATGTATGTATGTATGTATGTGATATACATCCACTTCTTTGCGTAATTTTGCATAAATATCAAAGACATGCAATCAATGTAAATTTAATTATATTTATAAAATTTTTTTTTTCTACTTCTAATTTTTTTTCTTTCGAGTACATACTCGTGTGGTACTGCTGCTGTTAATGTATGTACATATGTATGCATGTGTGTTATAACATTTGCAAAATATCAAATTTAATAATATTACACTTGTGCAACAAATGAAGCGTTCAGTGTAGAGAGTTTTTGCCTACAAAGCAGTTATACCAACTAAGCCGAATGGGATTGGAGAGGTATCCTTGATGTCGCGACGTTGACGACGAAAATCAATGGCAAGGATGTGATTATATTTAGCTGCGATTGAGCGTTGTATGTCACAACGTCAAGGACGCGTAGGATATGTGCATGGGGTGTGAAGGGGGGTGTTATGCTAAGGAGTCCTTCCATTCGTATGGGAGTGCCACGCCCCCCTCTTCGTTATTCCCAGTTTTCCAGATGGTAGGTATTGCTCTCATATAATCGCTATCCAAATTTCAGTAGCCTAAACTTAATACTTCCAGAGATAT
Organism: Campiglossa producta; assembly: GCA_964058755.1. NCBI lineage: Eukaryota > Metazoa > Arthropoda > Insecta > Diptera > Tephritidae > Campiglossa > Campiglossa producta. The sequence goes on along the minus strand of CAXKVI010000002.1, from coordinate 20,938,215 downwards.
GGACCATGAAATATTCCATTCGTATGGAAGGTGCCACGCCTTCTTTTTCGTTATTCCCAGTTTTTTTTTTGGAGGCGGTAGGGATCGATCTAATATAACTCCTCACCAAATGTCAGTGGTCTAATCTAAATATCGACTATGAAATATTTCATCCATATGGGAGATACCACGTCCCCTTTTTCGCTATCCCCAGTTTTTTTGGAGGTGGTAGGGAATAATCTCATATAACCCCTTACCAAATTTAAGGGCTCTAACCTAACTACTTCCAGAGATGTGGACTATGAAGTATTTTATTAGTATGGGAGGTGCCACGCCCCGTTTTTCGTTATCGCCTTTTCTTTAGGTGGTAGGGATCAATCTCTATAACCCCTCACCAAATTTCAATGGCCGAACATAAATACGTCAAGAGATACGGACTTTGAAACGTTCCATTTGTGAGGCAAGTGCCCCGCCCCCTTTTTCGTTATCCCAATTTTATTGGTGGTGGTAGGAATTAATCTCATATAACCCCTCACCAAATTTCAGTGGTCTAACCTAAACATTTCCAGAGATATCGTCACTCCCAACGAAGACTAACACACTTCGTCCTCTGCGTGGAAGACTAACACACTTCAGTTTTCTGCGTCGAAGACTAACACACTTCGTTCTCTGCGTCGAAGACTAACACACTTCGTTCTCTGCGTTGAAGACTAACACACTTCGTTCTCTGCGTCGAAGACTAACACACTTCGTTTTCTGCGTGGAAGACTAACACACTTCAGTTTTCTGCGTCGAAGAGTAACACACTTCGTTCTCTGCGTCGAAGACTAACACACTTTGTTCTCTGCGTGGAAGAATAACACACTTCAGTTTTCTGCGTCGAAGACTAACACACTTCGTTCTCTGCGTCGAAGACTAACACACTTTGTTCTCTGCGTGGAAGAATAACACACTTCAGTTTTCTGCGTCGAAGACTAACACACTTCGTTCTCTGCGTCGAAGACTAACACACTTTGTTCTCTGCGTGGAAGAATAACACACTTCAGTTTTCTGCGTCGAAGACTAACACGGTTCAGTTTTCTTCTTCGAAGACTAACACACTTCAATTTTCTGCGTGGAAGACTAACACACTTCAGTTTTCTGCGTCGAAGACTAACACACTTCATTCTCTGCGTCGGAGACCAACACACTTCGTTCTCTGCGTCGAAGACTAACACATTTCAGTTTTATGCGTCGAAGACTAACACACTTCGTTCTCTGCGTGGAAGACTAACACCCTTCAGTTTTCTGCGTCGAAGACTAATACACTTCGTTCTCTGCGTCGAAGACTAATACACTTCGTTCTCTGCGTCGAAGACTAACACAGTTCGCATAGAACTGAACTGTGTTAGCAGTTCAGAGATCGAAGTGTGTTAGTCTTCGACGAAGAAAACTGAAGTGTGTTAGTCTTCCACAAAGTTTACTAAGCCCTTGCTCAGATTTTCCTCCTTTAAATTGCACCCTGTTCATATTTGATCGTCATGAAGTATGTATGTATGTATAAAGCTCATGCATATTTATTATTTTTTATATTATTTTTTTTATTTATTGTTCTTTGTAAAGTTTTTATAAATACATATTTATTGTCTAATGTACACCCATACCTACACAAGTATATGTGTATGTGCGCAAATTCAAGTTTTCTCTTCGTTACAAGCAATGTAGTAATGTAATGGGTAGGGTGTATTTTTGAATTAGAATATTTAAATATGCATTAAAAAAGCAAAAAAATAAAAGAAATACATTAAATATGAAATATATTGTCCCTGAATACATACTTAAAAACAGGATAGGAGTAGAAAAAGGTTAGAGATAAGTTTAAGTTTTCAATGAAATAGATAGGATGCTAACGACAAGCTATTTTTCAAATATTAAATTATTTTACTGTGTTACATAAATTTTTAAAGGATCACATGGGAACTCTGAGATATAATGAAACGATTGATTTGTAAATAGGTCAGAATCAGTTTTGAAGGTTCTACAGTATGGTCTTATTCAGAACGACAGTATTTTCAAAAACAATCGTGATGTGTTACTTGAAAACATCGAGAGAATTGGCTCTTAAATTGGTCTTCATACGAAAAACGGCGCATCCTAACATAACAACGTGAGCACTGTACTGACCACTCTTGATTTCCCTTTGTCACACCGGCGAGCTTATGGCTTATGTCTCAAGTAACAATGATAGAATTACATTTTTTGATAATCAACGGTTTTTGTGCTATTCGGGATTATAAGTCGCTTTAATTAAAACTAGAGTAATATTGCACATCAGCAAAACCTAAAAAAAAAAAAAACTATGAGAAATACGACACAGTGAAATCGCAGCTAGAAAAACCACCCCAATTATAACCAACACCATACTCATCATCATAATGAGATAAATATCTATTTTTTTACTTACATATGTATATTATAAAATAAAATGCAACACAACTAAAACGTCTAATGGCATGGTATAACAAAAATCAACCCTGATTTATTAAATGCTAAACCGAAAAAAAATATTATTTGCCGACGCGTCACATCGCATTAATGACCAATACCCTCATTATGAACGTCAGCAACATGCGGCGCAATGGCGCACACCCTTCGTACGACATGGATATGATTGCCTGCAACAACACCTTCCAACATTTTGCATATTCAAATATTATAAATTCACTGTCTGCCACATTTTTATAGCAAATATTTATTAATATAAAAAAAATATAAATAAGTATCGTCTGTATATACAAATAATGTGCTGGCCAAGCATCCCCAATGTTGGTAGGTAATTTATTAAAAGAAGAAAGAATATTAAAAACAGTGGCATGAAGGGGAAAAATGGGAAAAACTTTTTGACTGGGCCAAAGCTTATTTTGATATTATTTTTCAGAATGACGAAAAAATTACTGTATATTTTTTTAATTTTTATTTAAATTTGTATTACTGCACCGCTAGACAGTGCTATGACATTCAGTCAGCTTTGTAATGCTGCCTTTGAAAATGTGATAGAAAATACTGATGTAAATATCAGCTGTTTTATATTTACATCACGATTTCCCATCACATTCTCAAAGGCAATATTCCTAAGCTGACTGAATGTCATAGCACTGTCTAGCAGGGTGCTTGTTAAGATTATAGGGTACTGATATAAATTTTGCTTAAAAACTGCCAATTCATTGAAGTTAAAAGCACAAAACAGCATACTATTTTTTGTACTAGAGTTTGCCCAGTGGTTGCAATTCAACCACAAAACCTTATTTTATTTCTCTACCTTATTAAAGTTCAGTTTCCTTAACTATCACTTTTTTTTGCTATTTCTTGAATTTTCCTTATTTTTTATATTTTCCGTTTCTATACATTCTTCTTCTTTTTGCCTTTTTCTCCCTCTTTACGCCATTCAGTAGTAAAGTTTCAATGTTAATAACTATTTATTTTAGGTCGTTTTTATTCGTCTTTCTTTCCATTCCTTTTCTCACCTTTCCTTTCCTTTGGTTTTATTTGCTTTCCTTTGCTTTTATTTCCTTTCCTTTTCTATCCTTTCCTTCCTTTCTTTTCCTTTCCTTTCCTTTTCTATCTTTTCATTTCATTTTATTATTTTTTTCTTTTCTTTTTTTTTTTTGTCTTGTCTTTTTCTTTCTTTTTCTTTCTTTTTCATCCTTTTTATTTTTTTTCTTGCATTTCCTTTCGTTTCGTTTCGTATCCTTTGCTTTAGTTTTGTTTCGTTTGCTTTCATTTTATTTATTTTCTTTTCTTTCTTTTCTTTTTTTTCTTACCTTTATTTTCCATTACATCCCATTTTTCTTAGCTTTCTTTTCCCTTACTTACCTTTCCTTGCGTTTCCTTACATTCTTTCTTCTCCTTATCGTAATTCCTTTAGTTTTATTTCTTTTCCATTCATTTCTTTTAATTATTTTTTTCCCTTTCCGTTCCCTTCCTTTCCTTTTATTTCTTTTCTTTTTCTTTTCTTCTCTTTTTTATCTTTCTCTATTATCCTTCATTTTTCATTGCTCTACTTTCATTACCTTTCCTTTCTTTCCCTTCCTTTCCAATCCTTTCCTTTCCCTACCTTTACTTGTCTTTGATTTTTCTCTCTTTTCCTTTCCTTACCTAACCTTTCCTTTATTTTCCTTTTATCCATTCCCTTCCATTCAGATTCTTTTTTTTTATACTTTTATTTATTTTATATTATTTCCTTTCCTTTCACTTCCTACAAATTTATTTCTTTACTTTCAATAATTTTTAAATTTTTTATTTTACTTTACTTAAATTTTTTTTATCAATTTCCATTTTATTATATTTCACAGTCTAACCACGAAGGGAGTTGTGAACGATGTAACTTATTTGTATTTTTCTTTTTTTTTCAAAACACTAAGTCAATTCAAGCATTTGCTTCTATGAATACCTTCTCACAGATTTTGTTTTTGTAAACACTATTTGAACCTATAATTATTCTTAAAGAAAGAAGTTAACTTCTATCACGTGTACTTGTAATTTTTGATGTTGATTTACCGGGTTAAGATCTCAGAATATTGGTGAAGAACACCGGATTGAGATCTCAGAATATTGGTGTAGAGGCTGAGCATAATACCGCTACACCACGGCGGCTACCATACCCATACAAAGAAAACAAGTACCATTTCACTTGTGAGCGACTGTAGATATATTTATATGATTTTTAATTCCGCCTCTCAAAAGTCGCCCTTGTGTAGTTGAGAAACGAAAGTGGCAAAATATAATAATCGCTGCTCATTTCTCATACCAAAAATTTACTGACAACAGCTGCTGTCACCAACGGCAGCAGCAACAACAAGAAATATTAAAAAAAAATATATATCAAATAAATGCAAGAAATTCATATTTGTAATAGATCTGTTCGATTACTCACTAGCTGAATAGCATACAACAGTTCTCTAGAATCCTATTTTCTTAAATAACACTCAGAGAGCAAGCCAACATTTGAGAAAGTACAAAAACTGTAGTGACACTTTATTCGGCATGCTTTCATTTGAATACTTCAAGCTAAGCTGTCATTTCGCTTTCTTACGTGCCACAACTTTGAGTACGCGAACGCTACAACATAATAAATTGTAGCAATTATTGCTTGAGTTGGCTATGCGAACAATGCTAATATATTTCATAAATACTCACGTGAATATTATATGCAAATATTTTTTTATGTGTGCATTTGTATTTGTAGACGCGACACCACCAATATCAAATACCACAGTCTTGGATTTAGCGATTGGCACTTGAGGCTGCTTAAAAAGCTATCGAAATGGCAGAGCAGGCTCAATGTCGAATCGATGGCGTGTCGCGTCGCGTGCAGTATGCGTACATAATTTTTCATTAAAGAACTGGGCAATAAAACTTTGTTTAAACATCATTTACACTGTACAGAAGCCGGCTGGGTATGGGATCTAGCCAACTTTTTTGAAGAGATTGAGAAAAACTAAAAAAAAAAAAACTACGTACCTCGTTTTTCGAAGTTAGCCTCGAAAATTTAGTTATGGGCTTTTGAAGTTCGAAATAAGACACTTTTAATTTTTGCTTTTCCAATTGCTGTATTTAAAAAAATCACGTGTAGCTAGTGCACGTGGCAACCCTGCTTAAAATTGTCATATTTGGAATACGGCCGAAAATACCTTTCATTTGAAACCCATATTGGCTTATCAAGCTCTATATTTAAAAGAAAATGGGGATAGGTGGCAACGCTATAAACCACCCTAAGTGGCAAAACCCATGTATATAATCTTAGAATGAAACAAATTGTCTAAGTGCCAAATTTTATCAAGTTGCGGTTAGGTGGCAACCCTGCTTGAAATTATCTTATTTGGAATACGGTCGAAAATACCTTTCTTTTGATACCCATATTGGCATATCTAGATTTATATTAAAAAAAAATTGGGATGGATGGCAACCCTGTGAACCGCCATAAGTGGCAACACCCATGAATTCGGCTCGGCCTAACTATTAAAATTTGTGTAATGTTAGCTAGATCCTAGAATTTCACCTCCTATTTGATTTGCACATCTAAACATTGTGGTGAAAATCGCGTACGCCTGAAAGCCTGCAACATACGCCTGAAGGTCGGCTACAATTTCTATTTCCGGTGCATAAACAGCCATTTTCTCAAATTTCACTCTCAATGTTTTAAAAATTTTTCAACTGATTTCGAAAAACTGCATGCAAAAAAAACCAATGTTTGAAGCCTGATTATGCTGGAACGGCATTTCTCAAGAAAATTTTCATTCACATCTATTTTGTAGACTCAGCTGCACAATTGCGGTCTATTGGCTTATACTTCCGATCGAGAAGCCTATGCAAGGCAATGTTCGTTTAGCCGGTCCATTGTCTACAACTTTTGGAGCATTTTTAGCACAATCAATTGCATTTAAAAGCATTTTCCTTTTATTACGTTTAGCTGCAGCAAAGTAATGCAATATCTTCGCCACACACACTACACCCCACAAGGATACATTTATAAGCGCACTTACGACTAGTCACGTCGGTATTGTTTCTCGCAAAAGCAAAGTAATGAAAATGGAATGCTCATAAAATTGGTTGGTATCCTTGTTACGATTGAGCGTGGGCGTCTGATGCATGCTGCTGCATGCATTTCTTATTACGGTTGTTCATATTATACACAAATACATACAAATGGAATAGAATAAAAGCTGATTCGCAAAAAAAAAAATACTCTCAAACTTGCATGCAGACATTTAAAACATATGTTTAACAGCAAGTATCTAAATGTCGGCTTAAGGGCTGAGTACTAATACAAGTATTACTTTTGCTGCAACTGAATGCAACACAGAAGTCGGGAAATATTAAAATTGTTATACCCAGATGTAAATAAAAAAAAAACTAATGGCGGCGATATACCAACAGGTTATCATAACCTCTAACGAGATTTTTGCCGAGCTTCTCTTTCCAACTTGTGGTGTGTTGCTTTTTGAGTTTTTCCTACAAGTTGGCGGGACCTACAGTTTTTTGCCGACTCCGAACGGCACTTGCAAAGCAAATGAATTTTTTGCTGAGAAGCTTCTCATGGCAGAAATACACCCGGAGAGTTTGCCAAACTACTGCCGAGGGGCGATCCCGTTTAGAATTTTTTTTTTTTTTTTTTTTCTAAATAATTTTTGGTGTTACTTTTGCCGGGCATCGAACCGCCACGACTTGGTGTAGAAGACCGAACACTTAACCGCTACACCATGGCGGCCACCTAGATGTAGATGGAGCATGAAATATTTTAAAATAAAAGAAAAAAATATATAAAGCAATAGGTAGATACATAAAAATAAAATAAACTAAAATAAAAAAAATTGATAAGAAATAAATAGAAAAAAAAATTAGATAAAGTAAAAAAAATAGAAACTAAAAAAAAGAAACTAAAAATTGAAAAAAAAAAATAAAATTAAAATTAAAAAAAAAAAATAATAAAAAAATAAAATTAAAAAATGTAAATAAAATGAAAAAAAAAATATTGAAAAAAAATAAAAATTAAATAAAATGAAAACAAAATAAAATAATAAAATAAAATAATTATTTTGAAAAAAAAAAAAAATTCAAATACAATACAATACAAAAAAGAAGTAATTAAAAAATATTAAAAATTAACAAAATGTAAATAAAGTAAAAAAAGAACTATTTTATTTCATATAATATTTTCTTAAATTTTTTTTTTTTTTAATTTTTTTTTTTTTTTTAAATAAAACAAAAAAAAAAAAAATAAATTATATAAAGTTAACCTAAAAAAAATAAAAAAATTAGATAAAAAATTAAATAAAAAGAAAATTTACATGGAAAATATAGAAAAATATATAAAAAAAAACTATAAAAAAATGAAAAAAAAAAATAAATAAATTAAAATAAAATAATATAAAATAAAAAATATAATAAATAAAAGAAAAAAAAATAAAATAATATAAAAAAAGAAAAAAAAATATGACAAAATAAAATAAAATAACTATTTTGAAATGAAAAATAAGAATTAAAAAATAAAATAAAAAACATAATAAAAAAATAAAAAAAACTAACGAAATAGAACTAAAGAAATTAAAATAAAATAAAATTTAAATGAAGTAAAAAAAAAAAATTTTATGATATAAGGCAAAATACAAAGGAAACAAAAAAAAAAAAAAAAAAAATTAAAAAATTGAGTAAAGTAAAATAAAGAAAATAAAACAAAATACAATAAAATAAACAAAGTTTAAATAAAACCAAAAAAAAGGAAATATAAATAAGATAAAAAATAAAATAAAATGAAAATCTGCACGGAAAATAATTCTTGTTACTATTTTAAACATCGTTGAAAAATAGTCGCCAGAAACCGCACTCAGTCCTCAAGGGATAGGCTGTGCTTAAAATGTGCATCTACTAATACATGCAAATACATACATACATTGTTGTAATGCAACGCATATGGCATGCAGCATGCATCACATGCCTCATGGCAACATTGCCTCTGCCTGCCTCTTTTGCACTTAGGCACATCTCAGCGACTACAACATTTTACTAGCAACATTATAGCTAGCCAGCGATCACGCTCATCACCGCCGCGCCTACCGTGAATTCTCATACCCAAAACCGACGACTGAGTAGGGACTAGTGTAAAGTGTTCTGGTTAGAAAATCGTAGAAGGATGAGAAATAAAAAGGAAGGCAATACGAAAGGAAGTAAACATTTTTATATACGACTGCGAATGCAACTGCACTCACGTATACGCTTGCGTTGTTGCATTCGGCAGACCGGCGGCGACCAATATCCTGCGAGTGGTCAGTACAGCTACAACAACAATAAAAACGAAAACAATATGTGCCGCACATGCTGCTCAAACACTTTGACTACTCCTCCTGAGGTCCAAGTCACTATTCAACATTTAACGTCCAGTGCACGTCACTCAACTCAACTCCCCCCACCTTAGTTACTCATACTCTCTATTAGGTTCATGACACTAATATTTTATTACTTACATTTCTGGCGAACTAAGTTGAGTAGTTGCGTTGTAAATTTTATAGTTTTGTGGTACTTAAGTTGTAGATACAAAGTAATTTTGTGGTTGTATTGGTGCTTAGCCAAATAGCGCATAGACTTTGTGTGCGTGTGTATTGAGTGGGCAGCTTCAGTATTTCAATATCCTGCGATAAACCGAATGTATGTAAGTGTGTGTGTGTGTGATTTTGACTGTTTTGTGGCCGGGTGAAGGGCATTCATTACTTATTTGTAATTCAGTTCTACAGCTGCGATTTTTATTAGCGCCTTGTGTACGAGAGTTGAGAAATTTTGCGAATATTTTCAGCTTAAGTAACTTGTTTTAGAATATTAGCAGATGTTATGGTTAGAAATACAAGTGCACGTTGCATATTGCAAAAATGCAATATAATTTTTTTTATATCCGAATACGTATCTACTCCCCCCTGAAGCATACTATTTCTAAACTTACTGATGTAGTGGAAATTGAGATTGATATGGTTCTCCTGCAAAAAAATGTTCTATTGGTCTCCAAAGAGTTTTGTCCGATCCTAATGCCGATATTTTTTTTCTAATAACCATTTTGACTGGCTAGCTAAAGTTTAATTTTGTTCTAATGCAGACGCAAACAAAATTTATCAAAACCTATAGAAAAAAGAACCAAATTTCATTTTTCATCACTGAAGAAATGTTGAGTGATGATAAGGCGTTATTGTTATTTATGGATTTCTTGTATAACGTTAAAACTTCATTTTTAATCAGTTATTTACAAATGAAAAATTTGTCCATCGAGACCCCAGAAAATTATACCCATATGCGCAATACATTCGGCGTAACCTCGGGACCATTTTCTGCATCGTTTCGGGACCATTTTCGGTATTATTCCGGTGTCATATCATACGATGTCATATCATATGATGTCATATCATGTGATGTCATATCATGTGATGTCATATCATGTGATGTCATATCATGTGATGTCATATCATACGATGTCATGTCATATATGTCATATCATGTGATGTCAAATCATGTGATGTCATATCATACGATGTCATGTCATATATGTCATATCATGCGATGTCAAATCATGTGATGTCATATCATGTGATGGCATATCATGTGATGACATATCATACGATGTCATATCATATATGTCATATCATGTGATGTCATATCATGTGATGTCATAACATATGTTATCTTATCATATGATGTTATATCATATGATGTCATATCATGTGATGTCATATCATATGATGTCATATCACATGATGTCATATCATGTGATGTCATATCATGTGATGTCATATCATATGATATCATATCATGTGATGTCATATCATATGATGTCATATTAGTCTTCAATTTTGTGTGTCAGGGTAAAATTTGGATCTGATTAAAGAAGATTTATTCGAGATTAAAACTAGATGTCGGTGAGGATTGTTTATTTTTTGGTGACTCTCGTGTCCAGGTGCGGTAAAATCATAATTTTTGGTAGTTATCCTTTCTATTTTTGTTTATTTATCGATGATAGTAGTGGTCAAATCGTTAGCTAGTTTTTTTTAAATCTGTGAAATCTTCTTCATTTTTGGGAGTTTATAATGAAGACTTCCAAAAGCGGGGTTAATTCGGAATTTGCGTTAATGTATCAGCCCTATTAGAAAAGGAGATTTATGAAGTATTCTTTCTGGCGGGGAACCTTATTTCAAATGTTTTTTTTAACCGGACTATAACTTGAAGTCAAAACATGTTATGACATAAGTGTCACAAGTGAAAGTTTACAATAAAAAAAACGAGCAATTTTGTGTTCCAAATTTTATTTTTTTTACACAGAAACAGACAAAAGTCACTACCTTACATATTTCAGGAGGGACCCCCCAAAAAGACCCCTCCCCTGAATACGAGCCTGGTTATTATAGCCCGATTCCACTTGCTCTTATAATTTTTAATCGGGCAGGGATAAATTTCTACGCAGGTGTTGCTGCTGAGAATGTTTTAGCAAGGTTGAAATATTGATATCTATCAAACAAATGATGTTTATCTTAATAAACCAAAAAAAAAATCTGAAGGCAAAGGATGCCATTTAATTTTTGTTTTGGTTTCTATTTAAGATCTAAATGGAAAATGAGTCTAAAATTTGTATTTGGTATTATTGAAAGTTATTGTATTTTGCCCACAAAAACTTCATGTCAGGCATAGCTCAGCGGCAGAGCAGTCGACTGCGATTCCTGAGCGCCGCCGTTCGAATTCTGCCAAGGGCCACACTCTTTTTTAATTTTATTTTAGTTTTAAAACTTTTCGGTTTGAAAATTAAAACTTTTCGGTGTAAAATTAAAACATTTTGGTTTAAAATTAAAATTTCCGGTTTAAAAGTAAAACCATTATTTTTGAAAGCTTATTCTAGATGAATTTTGCCAACAACATTTATGTGTGCGATGTAGCTCAGTGGTAGAACAGATGGACATGTTGCGGAGAGTCTTGGTTCGAGTACTCGCCAACGGACAAAAAATTAATTTTATCTTTAAAAAATTGTTAAAACATTTGTGGTTTAAAATTGAAACCTGATTCATTGAAAACTGGTCTAGATTGAATTAGAAACCAAATTTTGTTTGGTCATATATATGTACTCCGAAAAAGTTTAAAATTTAGGTTCAAAATTTTAACCGTGTATACAATAGTTGCGAATATAATGGTTCTAAACCATAGGCAAAAAACAAAAAACAGGTTAGCTTGGTACAATTATTAATACATACAAACACGCATATGTATTTAGGTTTATAAGTACTTACGTAAATCCTAATGCTTTTCGTGCATCAATTATGGTCAGTAAATTAATTACAATATTTACCAATTAAGTTAATTTCATTATATTGAATTTTTAAAATGTTGTACTCACATGACACAATTATAAGCATAAATATAATCTACATGTTCATACAATATTTATTTCTATGTCCCATTTAATGCGTATCAATGTGGACCCAGGAGGAAATTCGGCGGCTAGATAAGACGTCAACTCTGTTTTCATTTTTCAACAAGGTAGAACGAAAATGGACTATAAAGATGGCATAATACCAAAAGAGACAACTGACAAGGAGAACTACACGGTAAAAAATTTTAGCCTAAATTTTAAACTTTTTTGGCTACATGACCAAACCAAATTTGGTTTCAAATTCAATCTAGACCAGTTTTTACTACATCGCACACATAAATGTTGTTGGCAAAATTCAAACTTGAATAAGCTTTCAAAAATAAATGAAACAAAACAAAAATTGTAGACCGAAATGGTTTTAATTTTCAAACCAAAAAGTTTTAATTTTAAACCGAAAAGTTTTAAGAATAAAATAAAATTAAAAAAATGTGGCACTTGGCAGAATTCAAACGAAAGCGCTTAGGAGTCACAGTCGACTGCTCTACCGCTGAGCTATGCCGCACATCAAGTTTTTGTGGGCAAAATTTAATTACATTCAAACAAACAAAAAAAAAATTCACTGCTTGTTCATTTAGATCTTAAATCGAAACAAAAAGGAATTGAAATTCCTTTTAAACTTTTGGAAGGTGTAAAATATTCCAAAAAAAAAATTTTAAAACTCGCTTAATCGTTTTTAAAATTTATGCTCATTTTTTTAACCGTGTAGAAATGTTATCTAAAAATGTTTAAAGCTGAATTTGGCTTCTAATCTTAACTGGGTATATTAATAGTCAAAACTAAGTAGATACTTAAAGTTGGCTGTGGATTTTTGACAAAATTTTCCAACGGCCTATCTATAAAAAATGCTGCCACTAACTATAGGTTCCTACTTTACACACTCTTATAGCGTCTTCTTTTCTCCGCGAAAGTGTTGCCATTTCGTAGAGGAACTTCGCCCTGTGAAATTGCTGCACACTTAAAATTTTCAGTGTCACCCTGCATGTCTTCAGAAGAAGAAAACACTGCCGCCATATGAAATGTCAAAATTGTTTATGCCTATCGGTGCTGCATTATCGTGCCTGATATACATCTGTTAGAAAGTGACAGATAGTATACTGTTTTTGCTTGGTATTGCCATTTATCTGAGCAAATAATCGCACCGTCTACGACAGCTAGGGCAAGAAATGTTGCCTTTTTGCAATTTTATAGGGGAGCGTGGTTGAGAAAAGAAAATGATGCCCTGTATGAAGGTAATCCCCATTTTACAATAGAACATAGCTTTTAGCGGGCATGCGGCGAGGGTGACATTTTCGGGCAGAAAAAGAAAACGCTATTAGGCCCGGTTTTTCAGTGAAAGTTTAAACTTAGTTTAAATGGCCAATTTGTATAAGCTAAACTCTAGTCAACTTTTCTGTGGTTTAGACTTGCTCTGAAAAACCGGGCCTTATTCAATTAAATTGTGACCACAGCAACGGATTTAACCCAGTACTTGGAAGGGCAAAGTACACATTTAGTCTAGCTCGACCAGTTCATTTTCTTTCATCGCCTAGATTTTTGTGAGACGGCGAAATTGTCTCGTCTTGGGTTCTCTCCGCCTTCCTGTCAACTGACATTGCTTCAAAGTTGATGAGTAACTAATTTCCTACATGCTTTTTTTTTTATTACCCCAAACTACTTGTATACACCACAAAGCTTACACCTACTTAGTCATACATAAGGACACTTGCCTATTCCCATACCGCACAAATGATGGCAGAGAGCGGGACCGAAAGACAAAAGCCACATAAAACTTAATTAAATGTTAATAAAAAATGTTAAGTTATTATAAATGGAAAGAATAAAATGAAACAATAGCAGGAAAGAGAATAACAAGAATTATATATCTAAGTAGCGTAAGGGAAAGTGCATTTTTTTCACATGTACATATATATATATTTGCATTAGGGGTCGTGCATATATGACGTCACGCGATTTTTGGTAGTTTTTGACCCCCCCCTCCCCCCATGTTATTTTATTTTATTTTATTTTATTTTATTTTATATTATTTTATTTTATTTTATTTTATTTTATTTTATTTTATCTTATTTTATTTTATTTTATCTTATTTTATTTTATTTTATTTTGTTTTATTTTTTTTTATTTTATTTTATTTTATTTTATTTTATTTTATTTTATTTTATTTTATTTTATCTTTTATTATTTTATTTTATTTTATTTTATTTTATTTTTATTTATTTTATTTTATTTTTTTATTTTTGCTTCTCTGACTACCTACCCACAGATTTTGTTTTTGTAAACACTTTGTGTAAGCGCCATGAAATTGACGGGCTCGTGCTTATTAGAGTAAACAAAACAACTCTCGTTTTCAGCAACAGCAATCAATGCAATTTTTCATGACTACACACACAATTGCATTGAATGCAAACACAACAATGCTATTGGTCATACCTACGTACATTCACACATAACAGCGGCTCTATAAGGTGAATGCGTGTTTAGCATTTTATAATATAATTAATTTTTTTTAATTTTTGGTTTGTTTTCGGCCACCCTGCTCGGCAAAACATATCGATACATACCAAATTTTATATACCTTAGAATTGTGGTTATTGCAAAAAAGGGATGAACCAGTTATGTTTGCGCATTTATATATAATAGATTATTAAATAATATTTGCCAATCGAAAGAATGAAAACGTGCTAAATTTGAAAACGTTCATGGACGTTGCACGCTAGAAAACATGCAAAAAAAAACGTGACATCACGTAAGTGCTACTCCCCCCCTCCCCCAATGTCACATTTCGTCACAAATCGCAGACCCCTCCCCCCCTCAAAGAGCGTGACGTCATATATGCACGACCCCTTAGACTGGGTCAAAAATTCAAAATTTTGTTTTTTTCAAGAATTATATTAATTTTCTTTTTAAAGAGGTGAAAAAAAAATTACTGTAATTTTTTCAGATTTTTAAATTAAAGTCTAGAGGTCTATCATCGCTAGTTTAGACTATTTGTGTAGGAAATTGAATTCCCTACAAGAGCTGCCTATACTGAAATTTTCTCAGACTAACCGTTTTCTAGTATTCATGCCTGAAACATTGGAATGCTTTTTGCATTTCGCGATTTTGGTTTGAAACCCCTGACGATGGAAAGGTCGTCCAACCACCTGACTATGAAGAAGTGAGGATAGCTATATCCCGGCTCAAAAACAATAAAAGCGCCTGAAAAAAACGGACTACCCGACGAGCTGTTCAAACACAGAAGCGAAGAGCTGGTAAAAAGCATGCATCAGCTCATATGCAGAATATGCTCACGGGATCGCGTTCCCGCGAACCGCACCAACTACCGCATCAGTCTTCTTAATATCGCATATAAGGTTCTTTCTAGCGTATTGTGTGGAAGACTGAATCCAATCGCAGACAAACTGATTGGACCTTATCAGTGTGGCTTTGGACCTGGTAAGTCTACCATCAACCAGAATTTCATGATACGCCAAATCCTTGAGAAGACCCATGGTAAAATAATCGACACACACCATCTCTTTGTCGATTTCAAGCCGCTTTCGACCGCGCAAAAAGGAATTGCCTGTTTGCCGCCATGTCTGAATTTGACTTTCCTGCAAAGCTTATACGGCTTTGCCAAATGACGTTGAGCAATACCAACAGCTCCGTCAGAATCGGGAAGCACCTCTCTGAGCCATTTGAAACCAAACGAGGCTTCAGACAGGGCGACTCCCTTTCGTGTGATTTGTTCAATCTGATGCTGGAGAAGATAATTCGAGCAGCAGAGCTTAACCGCAATGGCACAATCTATTACAAGAGGGTGCAATTGCTGGCGTATGCCGATAATATTGATATCATTGGCCTTAACAACCTCGCCGTTAACGCTGCCTTCTCTGGACTGGATAAGTAGGTCTTGCGATCAACGAGGGCAAGACGAAGTATCTGTTGTTATCACAGAAAGAATCGGCGCAGCTGCGCCCTGGCAGCCAAATCACCGTTGGTAGTTACAAATTTTGAAAGTCTTCCCTCGACAAACAAAGATCACGCTCTATAAGTCTATCATCATGCATGTCCTGATGTATGGCTCAGATTCATGGACAATATCAAGAGAAGATGAGATGGCCCTTGGAGTATTTGAGAGAAAAGTTCTCCGGAAGATCTATGGTCCTTCCCGTAATGCCAACGGCGAGTATCGAAGGAGATTTAACGATGAGCTGTACGAGCTTTACGCAGATCATAGTCCAGCGAATTAAAGTTAAAGTCTTTCGGGAAGTGGACCAGGAACCGATTTGTTCTAAACAATCGTATTTATGCCTCGATTTGCTTGAAACTTGGTGTGTACGTAACTATATGCTTAGATTAATATATAGGATACATTTTCTTCCGGAAAGTGGACCCAGGACTGACTTTTTCTAAACTATCGTATAGATGGTTGGATTTACTTGAAATTTGGTATGTAGGTTGCGTTATGCTTAGGTTAAAGTGTGGGATAATTTTTCTTCCAGGAAGTTTACCAGTGCCCGATATATTCTAAACAATCATATTTATAACTCGATGAACTGGATATTTGGCATGTAGCTGGCGTTTCATCTTGATAAAATATGAGATAATGTATCTTCCGAGAAATGGTAAATATGGTAAAATCTTATTTAGGTGATTTTATTATGGGGTAGTAACGCACGCCGGGTATTACTAGTATAAAATACTTCTCAAATATTTGTTTCTCCTTTTTTGAAACAGTCTTATGTTCTTATACGCATGTTAGTATGAGTACCCTTATTATTTAAATAGTTCGCATATTAAACCATCTTTGTCTCTTATAGCTTAGCTTTACTAAATAACCTGGGTTTGCGTATATAATTAGATAATTTATAAAAAAAACAGTTAATTTCTTTAGCCTTCGCTTATAATACATTATGCGCTAAATGGGTAGGAGTACAAAATGAAGGAAAAAATTATCTTGGACGTGAGGTAAAATAATAGAAAAGAGTAAAAATACATCACTAATTAGTTTATAAATAATTGAATTTAAAAAGGAAATTGCTTTCGTTATATAAATGGGCAATTATAATTTTAAATTCAGTTACTTGAATATTAAAGTAATGACATGGCTTTCTCTCTTTTTGGTATTTTTGTTAGGGAAAATTCACTAAATAAGAAGTATGGAGAGCAAGATGTATATATAAGTTTCGTTTTAAGTGCTTTATGTGATATTCAACAATGATTATCTGTTTCTGTCCGGGTTTCTAAGATCACTAGGCCAAATTTCAAATCGGGAATCGTAAACCCAGCCCAGCGTGGCAACGCCCAGTTTTAAGGGAGGCATTTTTCAAAATTTTGAATCGGCAAACGCTGTGTAGTAACGGTAGTGTGCTCGCCTTACTACACCAAGTGATCTGTTATCGACTCCCGGCTAAAGCAACATCAAAAATTATTTAGAAAAGGCCTTTTTTGAACGGTGTCGCCCCTCAGCAGTGGTTTGGCAAACTTCTCCGAGTGTATTTCTGCCATGAAAAGCTTCTCAGCAAAAATTTCTCCCACTTATTTGACTTGAGTTAAACTAGCGAAAAGGGTACAAAATTTTTGTTGGCAATGTTCTAATCATATTTAACCCCTTACGAGCCAGCGCCCATTTTTGAAACCAAAAGTTTTAATTACGCTTTTCTAGAAACAGCGTACCAATTCTATGACTATGTAGACTTCTTAATAAAACTTTTGTGGCACAGTTTTGCTTTCTCGCAACCCAAAAATGTTTCCGTCAAATCAAACTTTCTCCCTTTATGCATGAATTTCTTCGTACCTTATATTTATATATTAAAATAAAATGCTTGGCTTGCTGTGTAATTACATTTATTGCGCTTGCCTTCCTCTTCTTCTCTGCTCTGTAATTATTGTCCTTACCGCCACTGGTTCATTCTCATTTTAATATAAAATAAAATAATATTAAGAAAGTAAAGCGCATGCAGAAAAAACATTATTATTTTTACAATAAAAGTAAAAAATTACACAAAAAGAAAAAAAAAACAGCAACAACAACCAACAAAACGAAGAAAAATGAGAAAATCGATTTTATGCAAATTGACTTTTGCGTTGTCGTAATCGTAAATGAGGATTTCTTGCGACGCGTCTGCACCGTCTCAACAGCCACCCAAATGTGGGTATAATATTTTCTTGAATATATCTACATACCTTTTACTTATTATTTATTCTTTAATTATATTTGTTAAGACAATGGAAAATGTTGAGCAAGTAAAGATAGTGTATGCTGGTTTGAGGGGTGCGGGGACAAGCATACGCAGACTTGCGGGTAGGAGGGTTTAAAAGACAATTAGTAGCGGAGAGGGGTGGATGGAGGATATGGCTTGTGTATGGAAAACGTGTTTTTATGCAGTGCGCAATTGTAACATGCAGTAAAAGCAACTAGTTGGAAACTAGTGTCTCGCAGCTAGCACACATCCTTAGGGCAACTAGTCCGCGAAGAGTGTTTTTTTCTCATGAGTGACACCGATTTGAAAGACTAAGGGTGGGAAAGTTACCCTTTATCAGTCTTGACCACTTAGTGGAGGCCTAGCCCTACTAACACATACCAGATCGGAACGCCTTTTTCCATTAGCATAACATGACTTATCAGGGAAGCATAAATTGTGCGACATGACCTTATATCGTATTTCATAGAAGCTTTCTCGTCCCGGGAAGTGGTTTTACGACATCCGTCTTTATTGAAAGAAATTATAAGTCACTGCGGGGTAGGGGTTTAAAATATGCCCGAGATTGGCATATCGCTCGTAAGAGGTGACGTGCTAACTCGATGGTTGATCTACGGATATGATGCCTCTCACCTTCCTTATTTTATTTCATTTTATTTTATTTTAGCTTATTTTATTTTAATTTATTTTATTTTTTATTCTAGTTTACTTTATTTTTTTATTATATAAATTAATTTAATTTTTTTTATTTTTTCATTTTAATTTATTTTATTTTATTTTATTTTATTTTATTTTATTTTATTTTATTTTATTTTTTTTATTTTCTTTTATTTAATTTAATTTAATTTAATTTTATTTTATTTTATTTTATTTTATTTTATTTTATTTTATTTTATTTTATTTTATTTTATTTTATTTTATTTTATTTTATTTTATTTTATTTTATTTTATTTTATTTTATTTTATTTTATTTTATTTTATTTTACTTTATTTTATTTTATTTTATTTTATTTTATTTTGTTTTATTTTATTTTATTTTATTTTATTTTATTTTATTTTATTTTATTTTATTTTATTTTATTTTATTTTATTTTATTTTATTTTATCTTATTTTATTTTATTTTATTTTATTTTATTTTTATTTTATTTTATTTTATTTTATTTTATTTTATTTAATTTTGTTTTATTTTATTTTATTTTATTCTATTTTATTTTATTTTATTTTATTTTATTTTATTTTATTTTATTTTATTTTATTTTATTTTATTTTATTTTATTTTATTTTATTTTATTTTATTTTATTTTATTTTATTTTATTTTATTTTATTTTATTTTATTTTATTTTATTTTATTTTATTTTATTTTATTTTATTTTATTTTATTTTATTTTATTTTATTTTATTTTATTTTATTTTATTTTATTTTATTTTATTTTATTTTATTTTATTTTATTTTATTTTATTTTATTTTATTTTATTTTATTTTCTTTTATTTTATTTTATTTTATTTTATTTTATTTTATTTTATTTTATTTTATTTTATTTTATTTTATTTTATTTTATTTTATTTTATTTTATTTTATTTTGTTTTATTTTATTTTATTTTATTTTATTTTATTTTATTTTATTTTATTTTATTTTATTTTATTTTATTTTATTTTATTTTATTTTATTTTATTTTATTTTATTTTATTTTATTTTATTTTATTTTATTTTATTTTATTTTATTTTATTTTATTTTATTTTATTTTATTTTATTTTATTTTATTTTATTTTATTTTATTTTATTTTATTTTATTTTATTTTATTTTATTTTATTTTATTTTATTTTATTTTATTTTATTTTATTTTATATTATTTTATTTTATTTTATTTTAATACGAAACGGCCAAAATCGCCTAGGCGGTCAAGCCAAGAAAGTATATTTGTTTATTTTATTTTGTCTATTTAAAACAATTTTATTTCATATTATTTTATTTAGCATATAAAGTAATTAAGGACAAACTAGTAGTGGTTCCGAAAGCACTAGAAGCGTCACAGTTCACAACTAAAGCATTTCCCTTCAGCTCGCAAGCAAAGTTAAAAAAGCTAATACATATTTAGTGGCAACGTTCTACCGTTAAGACAATGTGCATAATAAGCATAAAATAAAATATAAGAAAATATTAAAAAAGTTGAATAATTAGATTCGCTTAACAGCAGCAGGAGAGCAACAAAGCAGACGTGTTTAGTGAGCTCTGCTTTTGGGGATGAAGCTGCCATTTTGATTTCTTTGTAGTAAGGCAAAATTAAATTAACGCTAAAAGCAAAAAAAAAAAAAAACACAAACGTATTTTTATACAATAACTTTTTTTTGTTCACATACCTAAATATATTTCTAAATATCACACCCAACAATCTTTGTTGCACTTACACAAACTGACCGGTCAAAGGTCACTGTCCCAAACAACGATTTCACAAAATTTATTGAATCATACGTTTTTGCTCTGCCAATTTCTGCTGCTTCATTTTAAGTGATTTTTTTGTTTGTTTTGTTTTTATTATTTTAGCCATACTTTTCCTACCGCACACTTACCGAATTCACACCAAAGCCAATCACTTTTGCCTTTATTCGCGCTGCAACTTTGTTCTTTAACTCAAGCTCTGGCGTATGGATGTCTGTATGTGTGAACGCGCCACATTCCTTTGGCAATGTTAATTTTATTTTTTTGCTTTTTTTCGTTTGCTATTACTTAGTAAGTAGTGGAGCTTTTTATTAGTCGCCAATTTAATAACATTTCTTTATGCATTTTCTGTTCTACTTAGTCACTTCGATTGGAATTCTATTAGTTTTATTGGTTTTACTTGCTTTGGATGTGTTTATGTTGCTAGCAAGGGCGTAGTAAGCTTCTTAACAAGCTGAGGGGTGGAGAATTTGTTGATATTAATATAAAGGACTAGCTGCACGCACTTAAAAAATAGTTAAATATAAAATCCGTTTTATATTTCAGTACAGAACTTCCAAAAGACATTTGTAAAAAACCCCTCTTCACCCCCCCTTGCCAAAGCCCTTGTTTTATAGCTTTATCCAATGCCAGTTATTACTTAAATACCTACGAATGTATGTATGAGCATTTACACACATACAATCGCAATCGTCCTTTATTAACTTTGTATGGATTTTATAGTTTTTTGCAGGGTGCAATGGCGGTCCAGGTTTAATAGTCCGTTTGTTACATTGTCGTTTATATTGCTTTTACTGCTGGTGCTGCTGCTGAAGTTGCCTTAGTCTTAACTTATTCTTATTTATTTATTTGGTTATTCGTTCGTAGCCTTAATCATTCAGACTTTTACCCAGTTTGATACTTTGATGAGGACAAAAATCGATCATTGTATTCGTCGAAAACGATACCCCAATCCCTGACGTCCCACCAACTGACTATGATGAAGTGAGAATAGCTATATCCCGGCTCAAAAACAACAAAGCGCCTGGAAGAGACGGACTACCCGCCGAGCTGTTCAAACACGGAGGCGAAGAGCTGGTAAAAAGCATGCATCAGCTCTTATGCAGAATATGGTCGAGTACATGCCTCCGGATTGGAATTTAAGTGTTCTCTGCACAATCCACAAGAAAGGCGATCCCGCTAACCGCACGAAGCACCACAGACTCAGTCTTCTTAATATAGCATATAAGGTCCTTCTAGCGTATTGTGTAAAAGACTGAAGCCCATCGTAGACAAACTGATTGAACCCTATCAGTGTGGCTTTAGACCTGGTAAGTCTATCAGATTTTCACGATACGCCAAATCCTGGAGAAGACCCTTGATAAAAGAATCGACACACACCAACAGCTCCGTCAGAATCGGGAAGGCCCTCTCTGAGCTATTTGAAACCAAACGAGGCTTCAGACAGAGCGATTCCCTTTCGTGCGATTTCTTCAACCTGATGCTGGAGAAGATAATTCGAACAGCAGAGCTAAACCGCAATGGTACAATTGTTTTATTTTATACTAGCTGGTGCCCGCCACTTCGTATGCGTATAATTTCTGTTTTTTTTTTTGAAGCTGGGTTAGCAAAGAATAAAATCCAACAAAAAGACTGGAGTTCTGGGCCTGGATTCTGTAACAGTGAGTTTTGAAATTTTCACTTTTTCACCATTTAAAATATATATATATGGGAAAAAAGTATACATTTCAAAACTCACAGTTAGAGAATCCAGGACCAGCACTTAAGGGTCGTGTTCTCATGTAAGCTTTAAAGTTTGTCTGCTCGATAAAGCCAAGTTTCGGTCACAAAAAATGTTTTCATCGGACTGATAAAGCTTAAACTTTAATAAAAAACGACCCTAGAACCATTTATTTTTCCAATATAAAGAACATAAATTATAGAATTTCTTCGTACACAATATTTGAAGTTCTACCCAAATTACAAATTATAAACAAATTTTCCGAGCAAGTTACTCGCGAGCAAGCTACATAAGTACCTACATTTCCCTTAACAGCCATATTAAGCGTTTTGGTATTAAGAAGGTTCACATTTTATGAGATATCTCCGCGCTAGCTTAGGTATTGAAATTAATCAAATGGTTTATGATAGCATTCATGAATACCTTTTGTTTGATACCCATAATGTACTAACACATTTTTGTGGAAATATTCGTCGATACCTCCGAAACCGGTCGGCTATCGAAATTTCAATATATCTCCCAAACCATTTCAGATATTGCAATGAATCACGTCACAAAACCGGTTGAGATATAGAAAAAAGTAATATCTTAAATTTTAAGTTGAGCGTCGAGCAAATCAACGAAAAAAGTTCATTCAATTCCATTCATTACTTTCAGAATGATACGGCCACAAACATACGGACAGACAGACACACACAAATTTTTAAAATGGTTGATTTGGATTCTACTCGCTTACTAATGCTTCTCCTCATTAAATTTTTTGTTGATATCTGCTATGTATCGACCTGTTACAATTTTATTATATGTAGAGATTATTTTTTTAACATTTTTTTTTTTATTTTATTTTATTTTTTTTTATTTTATTTTATTTTATTTTATTTTATTTTATTTTATTTTACTTATTTTATTTTATTTTATTTTATTTTATTTTATTTTATTTTATTTTATTTTATTTTATTTTATTTTATTTTATTTTATTTTATTTTATTTTATTTTATTTTATTTTATTTTATTTTATTTTTTTAAATTTATTTCATTCTATTTTATTTTATTTTATTTAAATTTTTTTAATTTATTTAAATTTAATTTAATTTAATTTAATATAATTTTTTTAAATTTATTTCATTCTTTTTTATTTTATTTTATTTTGTTTTATTTTATTTTATTTCATTTTATTTGATTTTATTTTATTTTTTTTATATTTTTTTTTTATTTTTTAATTTAATTTAATTTAATTTATTTAAATTTAATTTAATTTAATTTAATTTAAGTTAATTTAATTTAATTTAGTTTTATTTTATTTAATTTTATTTTATTTTGTTTTATTTCATTTTATTTTTTGTTATTTTATTTTATTTTATTTTACGTTATTTTACTTTATTTTATATATTTTTTTATTATATTTTTTTTTTTAATTTTTTTATTTTATTTTTTTTATATTTTTTTCTTTTTTTTTTATTTAATTTTTTTTTAAATTTTATTTTAATTTTATTTTATTCTCTTTTAATTTGTTTTAATTTTATTTTATTTGTTTATTGTATATTGTTAATTTTTTTTTATTAAAAAATTTCCAAATACATACATACATACATACATTTTTTTTGTTTAATTTAGTTTATTTTTCGATTTTTATTTAAGATTTATTTCTCTAACTAATTTATTATTGTCACCGACTCATTCGGAGGTCCTCTGTCCATGTTGAGTAGAACTCTCACTTAACTTTGCAAAAGCAGACGCGCGACAAGTGGTCGTCGAGACAGTGCCGCTGCTGCTTTGTTTGCGAAAAAATATTTAATAGTTTATTTCATTTATTACTTTTTGTCATTTATTTCTACCATACAATGTATTATGCACACATTTTCTCACACACACATACATACATATAAACACATACAAATATGAATATACAAATATGGACCTAATGCATATTTTAAAAGTTGCATTATTGTCGTCGCCTAGCGGTCGCATGGCCTCACTTCGCTTTCAATAGAATGTTACTTTGTTGTTGTAATTTTTTTTATTTTCCGATTTTCAGCGCCTCTACAAGCCCCCTCCAACCAATGAAAAGTCGACGCTTTGTTGGTTCGAGGAAAAGTAAATTAATTTAGTTGAAAGCAATAAAGTTAAAGCTTTGTTTAGTTTTTCAATTGAAACTTGCCACATATAAAGAACAACAACAACAGTAAAAAGTACAAGGCCCCAGCTAATATTAACTACAATATTCACTTAAAAAACAAGTAAGGAAGTCTAAGTTCGGGTAGATTTTATATGATTTTCGAAATTTTCCATTTCGGAAGTGGGCGTGGTTGGAAAGCGATTTCGTCCAATTATATCAGGTATACTGCCTATTATGCGAGTATACCTTGTACCAAATTTCATCGTTCCACCGTAATTAGTTTAAAAGTTATGACCCGTGAAATTTTCAAATATGCCTCCCTGAAAAGTGGGCGGTGCCACGTCTACTTTAAAAAATTTATCAAAAAATCATAATACAATGACTAGGGGGTTCATCCTACCAAACTATATCATTTTAGCCATTTCCATTACCGAATTAGTATGTAAATTTAGGTGATTTTGGAAACTTTCGATATCGAAAGTGGGCATGGTTGTACGGCGATTTTATCCAATTTCATCAGGCAAACTCCTAACGATACTAGTATGCTTTGTGCCAACTTTCATCATTCTATCGTAATCAGTTTAAGAGTTACGACCAGTCGAATTTTCAAAAATGTCTCCCACTTTAAAAAATTTATGGAAAAATCAATAAAGAATGACCGGGGGGACTCACCCATAAAATGATATCATTTTAGCCATTTCAGCTACCGAGATATGCCCATTTATGTGAATTTCGAAATTTTCGATATCGAAAAAGGGGGCGTGGTTATCATCCGATTTCGCCCATTTTCAATAGCAACCTACCTTGGCCAGAAGATAAATACAAAATTGCATGCAAATGTCTCAATTTTAACTCAAGTTATCGTGTACCCGGACGGACGGACGGACAGACGGACGGACATGCCTTAATGAACTTTTTTTTTCCAACCTAAGAACTTTCATATATGGAACTCTATATCTATCTCGATTATTTTTATTGTGTGGACAAAATTATAATAGCCTTGACTAGGACTAGTACGCTGGGTATAAAAAGGAGTATACAAGAAGTAGTGTTAACTAGAAGAAGAAAAATCAGCAGAAGAAGAAGCAGAAACCCAGAAGACAAACAGTTTAATACAAAAAATCAAAATCACATTGCAATCCCTTTGCGCTTAAGAAAACGATAGTAAAAACCAATACTTTAGCGGCATGGTGGCAATGTCTGACTGACAATGATTGACCTGCAAAAAATGCGATTAGTCTAGGATGCGGACGTGAACAGTCGCAAGGAAGAATGCGACTAATGCCAGTTTTGATTAGTTTGTATGGACTGAACTGATCGCATTTGCTTTAACATGCCCTATGGAGAGACCAATTGTACTCATCCCGAAAGGACTAATCCAGTTTAAACCCAAAAGGGGACTTTGACTCCTAAGTGTATGCTACAACGTATAAAATTCAATCAAGTTACTCTGAGTATGCTACAAAAATTACAATTTTCTTATGTACATAATTACATATATTGAACTATACCTCACTCTGAGCAAAAGGCATTGATCAAGGACAACTCTATTTAGAGATTAAAGGCACAATTTTTGCAGGGTGCCTTTTGCGTGTTAAATTATCGAGGTGTTGACAGTTGTTGAGGGTGGGCGAGTTGTTGTGGTGGTCGGGTTGCAAGAGAAATGGAAAGGCATGGGTCAATGGATGGGCCAGTTCAATGACTAGCTATATATTAGTCGGAATTTATTCTTTGTATATTTTAGTAGTGTGCAATAATTTTGCTTAGCTTGTGTTGTTTTTGTTTGCTGTTGTAGCATTAGCTGGCTATGCGGGCACACTGATAGAGAGAAAAAATGCCGGAAAGGTATGTCGATTTTCTCTATTATTGTTGCATTTAGGTCATTTTAATGCCACAGCGGGTTGCACGTAGCCAAACAAAATTTTGATTGCATTTATATCGTCAACTGTAAAACTGGCAAATAACAAATGTCCAAAAGGAAGCTAAAGCAGCAACACTAAACAATATTATTGAATCACCTTGCAAAAAATTGTGCGCTTAATCCCTAAAAAGAGTTGTTCTCGATTAATACCTTTCGTCCACAATGGGGTATATTTAAGCTGAAGAAACGATCTGTATTGTAGTCCGAAAATGCAGCTTGTATTCGAAAATTTTTTTGTCCGACTTGTCTTATTTCGCTTCTCGGCAAAGCAAAATTTACCACAGCATTCCATGAACAGGGAAAAACATATAACATTCAAATCCGTATGGTTAATACAAATTAATTCTTTTAAATGATCTCACATTTATTAATAACGTAATTTCTATGTATAATTTGTTTAAAAAATCTAATTAAATTTCATTGCTATTAATACTACAATTCCACTTTATAGTTTTAATTACATTTTTTGCTGTTTTTAAATCATAAAATACATTTTATTGCTGCAATAATAATAATTAAGCGAAAAAGAAACCAAATGAAAGCTTTGATGATTTCATTTGAAGTGTGCGCATGATTTATTTTTACATTTTTATAACAATTAAATGTAAATTAATAAACAATAAAAATGCAACAATGTTTTATTCTAGGAAAATGTAGATGATGCAGAGTACAACACAGAAAAAAATGAGCTGGTCATATCAACCAAAATATGGGTTGATTCTACCAAAATTACGGTCAATTCTTATCCATTATTCAATGCTGTTGATTCAACTTCATTGAAACTGTTAACCTTAAGTTAACAGTTAAGCTGTTGCTTTAACAGAAAATTTTGTTGTTTTAGGTGTTCTAAGTTCGATTCTTTGTGAAGTCAATATAATTTTTTTTTTATATAGCTAAAATAATGTGTTGTTTTAACACCAAAATAAGTAAAAAAAAAAATATTTTTCAGAGTTCTTATATTGTGACTTCACCGAGAATCGAACTCAGGGCTCTTGAACGCTAAACCCAGGTATCTACTGTCTAACCATGATGCCATCGCTTACTTATGCTTGCCAGCGTCTAATTACAGCTTTGTTCTAAATGACACTTTCCGACGTTGCTTTGTTGCCTCCACCGAGATTCGAGCTCACCATGCTTTGACTGCCAAACGGAGATGTTAACCATCAGGCCATCGTGTACTTATGCTTGATGGCGTCGAATTGCAGCTTTGTTCTATGACAGTAATTACAGTATCTTCACTGTTGGATTCACTGCAGAAGTTTGTTGTTTTTTAGATGACGGTTCCTTCGCTGTTGTATTAACAGCAGGACTTGGTTGTGTCAACAGAAAATTTAGTTTGATCAAATGACAGTTCCTTCGCTGTTGAATTAACTAGAGGAAGTTGTTGTTTTAACAAAAAATTTAGTTTGATCAACAAAAATTGTGTCAGTTTTACCAAATTTTGTTTTCTATGACTGTTCAATCAAGAGTTGTATGCAGTTACTTCAACAAAAAATTCCGTTGAAATAACCAAAATTTGGTCAATTCAACAGAATTTGGTCAGCTTCAGGATAACTGTACGAGATTGTTAATTTTATCAGTGTAATTTTTTTTCTGTGAACTAGAGGATCCGTGTTGCCAAAGTGGGGTAGTAAATTAAGTAAATTATTAGAAAAGATACAAGGGAAAGAGGTAAGTGCAAAAAAAAAAAAATTGAAAAAGAGTTGGGAGCTTGGATTTTATGTATTAAAACCAATCAGTTCCAGATAAAGGTTGGAAAGAACTTTTGTGATTTGCACGTTGATTTCAGCGCTTTTTTTCACTTACCAGCAATCGATGTAGACTTGGAAAAAAAGTAGTTCAAACCACCAAAATCGGTTGAATTTGCGTATTAGTGAAAGTTTTAGAAATGAATTTTGTTGAATAATGCTGTTAACTCCTTCTTTTTATACCTTTCATGAACATGAAATGGTATTATAACTTTGGTCCGATGTTTGTAAATATGAGAAGAAGAAGAGATAGACCCATCAATAAGTATACCGAAATGATCAGGATGACGAGATGAGTTGATTTAGCCATGTCCGTCTGTCCGTCTGTCCGTCTGTCCGTCTGTCTGTTTGAACGCAAACTAGTCCCTCAATTTTTGAGATATCTGGCTGAAATTTTGTATGTGGCCACCATTTTGTAATATAGGAATCATTTGTCGGAACTGACAAGATCGGACCAGTATAACATATAGCCCCCATACAACCGATTGTTCAGATATAAGGTTTTTTGGCCAAAACTTCCGCAATTAAAAAGTTAGAAACGTAAAATTTTGCAACTCGAGTACTTTCTATTTATGTAGTGTATACAGTGAAAATCAACCAGATCGGGCAAATGTAACATATAGCCCCCATACAACCGATTGTTCAGATATAAGGTTTTTTGGCCAAAACTTCTGCAATTAAAAAGTTAGGAACGTAAATTTTTGCAAGTCGAGTACTTTCTATTTATGTAGTGTATATAGTGAAAATCAACCAGGTCGGGCAAATGTAACATATAGCCCCCATACAACCGATTGTTCAGATATAAGGTTTTTGGCCAAAACTTCTGCAATTAAAAAGTTAGGACGTAAATTTTTGCAAGTCGAGTACTTTCTATTTATGTAGTGTATATAGTGAAAATCAACAAGATCGGGCAAATGTAACATATAGCCCCCATACAACCGATTGTTCAGATATAAGGTTTTTTGGCCAAAACTTCTGCAATTACACAGTTAGGAACGTAAAATTTTGCATCTCGAGTACTTTCTATTTATGTAGTGTATATAGTGAAAATCAACAAGATCGGCCAAATTTAACATATAGCCCCCATACAACCGATTGTTCAGATATAAGGTTTTTTTGGCCAAAACTTCTGCAATTAAAAAGTTAGGAACATAAAATTTTGCAACTTGAGTACTTTCAATTTATGTAGTGTGTAGAGGAAAATCAAGAAGATCGGATAAATATAACATATAGCCCCATACAACCGGTTGTTCCGATATAAGGTTTTTTGGCCAATACTTCCGCATTTAAAAAGTTAGGAACGTAAAATATTTCACCTTTAGTACTTTCTACATATGTAATGTGTATAGTGTAAGTCAGTACAATTGAACACGTATAATATATAGCCTCCATACAATCGATTGTTCCGATAACTCGGATCCTATTATTTTGTAAGTTTTTTTTAAATTATAACAAAGATGTGTAATGTGTATAGTAAATATAGTTAAATTGGAACAGGCTGTACTGGGGATCGAACAGTGAAAATCGTGACGCTTATTCATGAAAGGTATATAGCCTTCGGCACAGCCGAAGACAGCTTTCCTTACTTGTTTTGTCTAGACTTGAGACGTTAAAACAATAATTAAACACAAGACGTAATCTTTGAATTGGAACATTTTATGTCATATATGTCTATACTACAGTAAATGAACCTGTAACTAAAATATTCATACTAATGATAAATAAATAGAATAACAACATTAGGGTGCTCCTTATTTTGCAACATGCGATGAGGAAAGTTTTTCAAGGATCTTTTTAAAGAAAATTTTTCGTTTTTGAGATAACACTCAAGCTTGAACTTTGATTTTAAGCTCACTTTTAGTAATTTCTATGTATTTTCTTTAAAGCCTTATCGACTAAACATCCTTTTATTTCACTTTTTTGTTATTTTTTCATAAACTACGCTTTTATGGCTTGAAGATATCTAGGACCCTGCTAGACAAAGTAGACTCTTGTTAATGAAATATGATTTCCTCAAATTTGTTTGCAGCTTTTTAGGCGTTGTTGCAAGTTTTTTGACTTTGTGTGGGGTGCATGCTAGGCCTGCATTTTGCATTATCCTCACATTTGTTGAAAGCTAACTGCAACTAAATTTTAATTTATTTTTGCATTAACATTATAAATGGAAATACAACTCTGTCATCTTCGAAGATACACTACGAACAAAAATTTGCGCTTTTTATATAAGGGTATCTTCTCACTAAGTAAGTCAACGTTCTTATGAAAAAAAAAATGTTCTTGTTAAAACTTGCGATTTTCTAGGTGAAGAGTTTGCAAGTTTATTGAGAAAGTCGGTTTCTTGACCCACGAACCCATTTTTATAAAATAAAAGGAGTTTCTCTGGAAAGGTAAGCATGCTTCAACCTGCGATGTAGGAACGCATCTTAAACATTCGAAAATTAGCTAAATGCACATTTACTTAATGCAGTAGCATGAACTATTTTCGCACGCTTATGTCCGAAAATGCCAAATGCTGCATTTTAAATGCATTTCATAAGTTATTTTTTTACTTATAGTATAGTTATGTGTCGTATTGACAGTAGATTTTCGCTCACCCTTAATTAAAAATACTTTATGTTTGCATTAATAGTTGACCAACCATTGCATATTTTCAGGGGCTATGTAAGAATTCACTATCCATTTCGTTTTCAAAATGAAATTTAGACGCATTTTTCAAAAACCTTTCTTTAAATTATGAATTTACTGTCTTTTCAAATTCAGTTCAATCGTACTATCGATCACCTTCCTTCAGTGATATTTGCCTCCGATTAGGCGGCATCCATAAATCACGTGACCACTTTAGGGGGGAGGGAAGGGATTAGGAAAATATCACTTTTGATCACGTATGGGGAAGAGGGGGAGGGTACTTAATATCATCACGTGATTTTCTTGAATTTCAATCATATACACATAACCGAATACTTACAAGTTGTCGGGGGGAATACGATCGAATTATTATTAAATTGAAAATTGAAATTGAATTGAAATTGATAAATATAATAAAGGAATTTCTCAGTATACCTACATATAATCACGTGATTTTTTTATGGCGGTGGGGGGACTCCTTTAAATAACCGAAAATCACCATGGGGGGAGGGGGGTTCCAAAACGCCCAAAAGTTGATCACGTGATTTATGGACGCCCCCTTAATGAAAAATCTTTGCATATATTTAGGCGACTAAATCCGTATAAAATATTCCCTTTAATTGAGGAGCCTTTTTTCGATTCATGGAAAGCTTACTCAAACATAATTTGTATTTCGATTTAGGATATGATTTATAGCTTTGCTTTAGCTCAACAAAAATGTATCTTCATGCAAATGAAGACCACCCTAATATGCATGTCAAACATACTTGCAAATACTTGTAACTGTGTATGAATAATTACATATTTTTTTTTACAATAATATTTGGTAGCATTAATGATGTTGGTCGGTTCATTGGTTGGTAGCTCTTAAGACTACAGCAATGGTGGTGGCGGCGGTTAAGCGATTTTTTTTTTATATGTTTCTTTACAGTATTAAAATGTAAACATAAAATTGATGTCAAATGTCAGCTTGACACGGAATATTTATTTTCGAACATGTGCATGACTACAAAAATACATATGTAGGAACATATATGAATATATATATATTTCATAATAAAAATATAAACTTATTCGGCGTTTCGAATGCATTTTTATTTATTGACACATATATATTTATTTTGATGTCAAACACCGCGTATGAATGTATGAATGTTCTGTGAATAAGTTGCGATTCATAAGCAGGCATTATGGCCAAATAAAGATAACCAGCTCGGCGGCAGGTAAAAGCGCACACATAGACACACACGCACACAATAAAAAGTAGGCGGATAAGCATGGCGCGATGCCAGACTAACGACGCT
Source organism: Campiglossa producta (assembly GCA_964058755.1). NCBI lineage: Eukaryota > Metazoa > Arthropoda > Insecta > Diptera > Tephritidae > Campiglossa > Campiglossa producta. Next base: position 20,906,245 of record CAXKVI010000002.1, on the reverse strand, counting down.
GGTCGTATGTCGGCTGTCAGCTGCCAGACATTGGTACCAGCAGTAGCAGTTGCAGCCAGTTATAAAGAGACTCAGTAAATATTGTAGGTACAATAAAATACGATTGACATGCTTAATTATTTATTTTAATTTGTAAAAAAAAAACAGGAGAACAAGAGAGCAATTGCGGTGAGTTATGTGGCAGGCATACATATAAGTAAAGGAAAAATGTGGGAGGTGTGGTTTTGCTTGTGGCAGAGGAAATAAAATATAAAATGAAAGAAATATCCAGGTTAGAACTCTACCAGGTCGGGCTTACTAAGAAATATAAATAATTTCTTAAAAAAGCAAAAAGGTGGCAACCCTATTAACTCTTCTTAAGTGTTAGCACTGAGGTAAGAAGGGGTGAATTATAGCATCTTACCTATATTCAAAGCTTTGTCCAAAGGGAACCGATTGGTTTCCGGAATATCTTACTTTTTTATTCTAATAGGTGGCAGCCTTGTAAAAATTTCGAAGTAGCAATATTTATTAAAAATTGATTCACACGGGTTGATACACTCTCGAGATAGTATAGGTATAACCGCAATTTACAATCCCTTTTACAGCTCTCCTTCCTATCTTTCTTCGCCTTCACACCTTTTTCCTCCTTTTTTTCTCTTCATTCCCCTCTTTCCTTCTACTACGCCCCTCTTTCTCTATATCCATATCCCATTCGTATTGGGCCCTGTTAATTTAGGCATAATTCTACTCATGTACCGAATTTCAAGGAAAACGCACCATGTATAAGATATTTTCGAATTGATCGGTTCCCTGGTCCACGTCCCGGAAGTAAGAAATTGTGAAACTAAGTAAATACACCTAATTCATATTTCGTTATTTCTGAATTTAACTTTTTCGGTACCATTTCGGGATATTTACCGAAATTTTTCGGGACCATTCTGCACTTTTCTGGGATGATTTTCGACATTTTTCGGCACCATTCGGCATGGTTTTCGGGACTCTTTTGGAACCATTTTGTGACTCTTTTGGGATCATTTCAGTACTTTTCGGGAAATGGTCTAGACTTTTTCGGGATCATTTCCTAGCTTTTTTTTAAATCATTTATGGTATTTTTAGAGACTATTTCCGTACTACTATTTTCGGGACCACTTTTCGCAAAACAGTCTCGAAAAGGTAGTGAAATTATCCCAAAAAGTCCCCAAACCGTCCCAAAAAGCATACCGAATTGATCCCAACGAAGTCCAGAAATGATCCCAAAATAAATAATAGTCCCGAAAACCATCTCGAAATGATCCCAAAAAAGTCTGAAACATATCCCGAAAAAGTACTGAAAAACGTACCGAAATGATCTCAACAAAGTCCGAAATGATCACACAAAAGTTCAGAAATTATCGCTAAAAGTACCAAAATTTGTGGTATCGATTTTTACGATAAGCTGATATTGCTACAAATGCCACAAAATAGGCTCGCATTGTTGCCATTATGTCGCAAACCAAAATTCATACAAAAATTGACAGCTCGGTTCCAAATACCAGAAAAAGGACAGAAAAAAAATGTATAAAAGAAAACATGCAAGTGGAAATACAAATATGAAAAGCGCTACAAAATGCCACTGAATTAGTTGGCGCGATTTCGTCGCAGGACACCTTACAGTTAATCGGCTGTCCACTATCGATGGTGGGTGGTGGCTGGGTGGTGGTGGTGGTGGCGACGGTAATGGTAAATCGTGTTTAATGTAACTGTTGGGTTATTTTATTTAATTAGTATGATTTTGTTGTTGTTGTTGTTGTTCTTGTTATTGTTGTTGTCTGCTACTATTTTGCTTGTCGCATGCAATTTATGCTTACATTCAGACACAAATTTACCTTTTTCGTGCATTGCTTTTTGTTGTTGCTGTTTATTCGTTGGTCTTAATTAAGGCAAAATGATTTGAATGATTTTATGACATGTTTCCTGTCCATTTCTATTAGTTGCAAGAAAAATAAAGAACAAAACTAATTGACATGAAATGAGGCGCTGAAGTGAGTAAAATGTCTAATGCAAAATGCACACATCCCTCGCTAGCCTTACATATACTAGCACATATAAACACACATACATATATTTATGTCCATCTAATATAACTGATACACAGAAAAAAATGGCACTGGTAAAATCAACAATCTCGAACTGAATTGACGAAATTTTGGTTATTTCAACAAAGTTTTTGTTTGATTCAACTGTTGATTCAACAGTCATAGAACTGTCAATTTTTAATCAACAAAATTTGGTAAAACTGGCAGAATTTTGGGTTAATCTAACAGCGAAGGAACTGTCATTTAAAAAACAACCAACTTCTGCTGTTAATCCAACAGCGAAAATACTATCATTCGAGAAAACCTTCTTATGCTTATGCAATTATAAACAATGTATTTCGAATATTCCATAAACTATCTGCGAATTACAACAGTATGTAATATGTATGATAATATGAAATGAACGAAATAATTATAGCTTATATCGCGTAAGCAAGCGTCATAGAGCTAAGCTGCAATTAGACGCCGTCAAGCATAAGTACGCGATGGCCTGATGGTTCACATCTCCGTTCAGCAGTCAAAGCAGTGTGAGCTCGATTCTCGGTGGAGGCTTCAAGAGACCTGAGTCCGATTCTCGGTGAAGTCAATAAAAGAACTCTGAAAAATATTTTTTTCGGTGTTAAAGTAAGACTTATTTAAAAAAAAAAAATAAAAAGCATATTGACTTCACTGAGAATCGAACCAGCAACCCCTAGAACAACAAAATAACAGCTTAACTGTTAAAACAACAGCTTAACTGTTAACTTAAGGTTAACAGTTTCAATGCAGTTGAATCAACAGCATTGAATAATGGATAAGAATTGACAGTGATTCTGCTTGAATCAACCCATATTTTGATTGATATGACCAGCTCATTTTTCTCTGTGTATATGGTCGTAGTTACGTGCGAAAACATATTGACAGCCATACGTTAATTTAAATAGAAATTTAGCATTTGAAGGGTGGAAATATTTAAATGGATTTATGCAATTGTAAAATTTATTTCTTTTGTCCATTGAATGGACAGCAGATGAGATGTAATATATTTATAACAGGGAGGTACAATTTAATAGCAATGTTATAGGAGATTTTGCTGTTTCTGATTTTCTGAAAGCAATATGTCACTTTTAATAAGCACAACTAATAAGCATATGTGCTAAAGTAAAATGACCATGCTGTAAAATTGCGAACTAAAGTCGAAAGTCTTGTAGTCAGGGTTGCCACTAAAAAAAAAATCCGAAAAAAATCCCAAAAAATTTTAGCCCAACACTCAACTTCCCTGCTAGCCCTGCTAGCATTTTGAAGAATATTTTCTCTTCTATATCGCATAAGTAACGCTTGCGTCACTTCTAGAAGGTTCTTTACATTGTACAACAACAAGAAACATAAATATCGCGTATCTGACTTCTTGACGTCACTTGGGAGTTACTCCGTTACTTAGATACTCAGTGTCGCACAAGTGCCGGTAGCTTGTGTTTTGAATACATATTGTTGAATAGAAGTAAATATCAGACAATCAATGCCTTGGCCTAGAGCTAGCGTGATCGCCTGGCATGCGTAGGGTTCAGGGTTCGAGTCCTGGTAAAACGATTTTTATTTTATATTTTTTTCATCATTTTTTTCTATCCCCAAGACGACACTAATAAGTCACTTTTCGAAGGGTCGCATAATGGCCGTATAGACGTCACGTATACGGGGAACAGTTTTTTCCCAAAGGAAGATGAGAAAAAGATGAAACAGCGATAACTTCCGCGATGAAATTCAACTTTTTGAAGTAACTTTATGGACACATCCGCAATAGAAAATGTTGGCTGGGAGTATACAACTATAATTTTCTGGCAGAACTCATACTAGACAGGAAATATCCATTTCATACTAGTATACAACTAACTTTTTCTGGATGAAGTCATACTAGTCAGGAAAATTTTTCTCTATGAAACAATACCAGTAAAAAGATATAAAAAAAATTCGTTTCGTTTGCTTCTTTTTTCTCTTATAATTCACAGATGCTTTTTCGTGATGTGGTAAATATATATATAGTCGCTGCTTTCTTAATAAACATGAAAATAAAGGCAAATGATAAACTAAAAGATAAATCATGAAAATTCTGGATGAAATGATACTTGTCCAAATAATGTCAGTCTAGACGTCCAACGGAAAATCACTCTTGCCAACAAGTGCTACTTTGGATTGAGTAGGCAATTGAGAAGTAAAGTCCTCTCTCGAGGAACAAAGATCACACTCCATAAGTCTCTCAACATAAATGTCATGGAGTGTCAAGAGAAGATGAGATAGACCTTGGAGTATTTGAGAGAAAAGTTCTCCGGAAGATTTATGGTCCTTCCCGTGATGTCGACGGCAAATAACGAAAGGAGATTTAACGATAAGCTGTACAAGCTTCAGGCACATCTAACCAGCAAATTAAAGCTCAAAGGCTATGCTGGCTGGGTCATGCTATGCGAATGGACAAAGAAGCTCCAGCACAGAAGGTTTTCCTATCGACTCCCGAATTCAGCAGCAGAGGAAGGGGGAGGCCTCGACTGAGATGAAAGCAACAAGTGTAGGATGACTTGGAACTCCCTTGGGGTTTCCAATTGGCGTCAGTTATGACTGGAGTGATTTTTTCGAAAAATAAAAATAATAAAATAAGTTAGATAATATTTAATCATCTTGATTGATAGTCATTAATGATTTTTCTCTGATTAATCAAGTTTCGCTTAACTGTCACGTTCGATTCATTGATTAAATGCATATCCTTAAATGCTAGCCATGTCGGAAGTTTGAGAATGCTTTGAGCTCATGCAAAATTTCTTTACGGAAAATATCTACAAAGTCTTTACCAAATGGTGTACATATGTATAAAAATCTCTCAATAGAAAACTATTTGATTGCTTTAATCAAAAGTAATAAATTGAATTTCTAAATGGCAAATTTATTGCCCAGCATCAAATTTGTTATTGAAATCATTAAAATGAACATTAAAATTGCACTTGCCAATGTTGCATGCGTTTGCGTAAGTTAATACTAGTAAAAGTAACTTCACTGCAACTTAATGACTGAGGCTACTGAGACTTTCCAGAAGCGAGTAAGACGATGTTAAGAAATTTTAGGGCCTTACTTTTTCTCTGATTTATGATAGGATATTTTCATACCTATAAGAAAAATTTGCTAAAATTCGAAATGTGCATCTATGTCGGGTCGGTGCTGCACTTTAGCTACTCTGCTACAATACCTGTCTATTCTGCTTATTGTCGGCGAACAAATCCAAAAATTAAAAAAAACATTTAATGACACCATGCATTTGCTGCTGTTTTCAGAAGCCCGGAATGTTATTTGTGGCAAGTTAATCTGAGATGTAGCCAGCAGGTACAGTTTGAGTCTGCAATTTAAATCAAATGCAACATTTGTTGCAACTTAACTGCAGCGATCTATTATATTGCCTGGTTTATACATTTTTGTATTAAACTCCGCCACCATCTCCCCCTCTCCCCATCACTCACTGCAATCTTGCACTTACTCTAGCATTTACTACTACTTACTTATTTAAAAAATTTTTTATTGTTTATTGCTGTTGCTTTTATTATTTTTATGATTATTTGTTGTTGTTTTTGTGCATTCTTAATGTAATAAAAATAAAATGTTGCAATTCTATGAGCCAAACCACCGCCCAAGCACGCACGAATACATACACACACACACACACACACAAATATAAACGCATACACGTGCGCTGCGTCATGTTGCTATGCAAGAAATGTTGCCAATGTTGCAAAATGTGCGTGACGGTAAACTTCACTGTGTTGCACAGTAGAAAAAAATGCTTGAAAATGTGCGGATGTATGCATGCGTGCGTGTGTATAGTAAACAAATTCCGAAGGAAGAAACAAACAAATAGCAACAACAGGTAATAAAATTAAATGGAATTAAAATCAGCTACAACAATAGCAATAGTAAATGTAATAAAAACAAGTAAGGAAGACTAAGTTCGGGTAAACCGAACATTAAATACCCAGTGGTAGTTTTCATATAATTTTCGAAATATTCCATTTCGGAAGTAGGGAAGCGATTTCGCCCAATTACATCAGATATACTCCCTAATATGCTAGTATACCTTGTAGCAATCCAACAGAGAATAACTCTTGCCAACAAGTATTACTTTGGACTAAGTAGGCAATTACGAAGTAAAGTCCTCTCTCGACAAACAAAGATCACGCTCTATAAGTCTCTCATCCTACCAGTCCTGATGTACGGCTCGCAGTCATGGACATTGTCAAGAGAAGATGAGATGGCCCTTGGAGTATTTGAGAGAAAAGTTCTCCGGAAGATTTATGGTCCTTTCCGTGATGCCAATGGCGAGTATCGAACGAAATTTAACGATGAGCTGTACTCACACCTGACCATAGTCCAGCGGATTCAAGCCCAAAGGCTCCGCTGGTTGGGACATATTATGCGAATGTACAAAGAAGCTCCAGCACAGAAGGTTTTCCTATCGACACCCGAATTCGCCAGCAGAAGAAGGGGGAGGCCTCGGCTGAGATGGAAAACAACAAGTGGAGGATGACTTGAGCTCCCTTGGGGTTTCCAATTGGCGTGGCACCGCCCACTTTAAAGAATTTATCAAAAAAAACATTATATTATGACCAGATGATTCACCTATAAAACTATGTATATCATTTTAGAAATTTTCGATATCGAAAGTGGGCATGGTTGGAGGGCGATTTTATCCAATTTCATCAGGTATGCTTTGGGCCAAACTCCGCTGCTCTATCGTTATCAGTTTAAAAGTTACGACCATTAAAATTAAAAAAAATTTATGGAAAAGTCATAAGAAAGTGACCCTGGGGGATTCACCTATAAAATTATATCAATTTAGAAATTTTCGGTATCGAAAAGGCGGCGTGGTTATCATCCCATTTCGCCCATTTTCAATATCAACCTACCTTGGCCAGAAAGTAACTTGTGTACAAAATTTCATGCAAATATCTAAATTTTTACTCAAATTATCGTGTACACGGACAGACGGAATGACATGCCTTAATGAAAAAAAGTAAAAGTCCCCAATTGGCCATTCAATAAAAATAATCACCGGCTCTGAAGAAAAAAATGTTTTAGAAAAGTCACGCTTATCAAGAGAGCCAAATGTTTCAAAAAAGTCATTGGTTACCAGTTATAAAAAAACCTGGTTTCAAAAATGTCAAAAAAAGGCTCCTGCATCAAAGGCAATGGCTCCAAAAAAAGTATTGATCCGAAAAAGTCACCGATTGAAGCTTTCACGTCCTTATCAAAAAGGTTGGAGACAACATACCCTAGAGGAAGAAAGAAACATAAATAGTTTTTTTGATCAGCCTTAGGAGAGATTTTGTTTGGGTCAGAAATAGTAAGAAAGATCGTGTAATTAATACAAAAAAAATGTATTTTTTTATCAACTTTTGTCTATCCATTGGTGTTTTAAGAGGCACCCTAGTTTTACTCGGCCACCTTAAAAAAGTTCCATTTGGGTATATAAATATCAAAGCAACATTAAAAGTATGTGCGCTAGCCAAATAACATACAAATATTGTTGGTTGGAGGGCCAAGTTACCAATGTCACAAAGAAATGGTGACGATGAAAGGTGTATACAATAGATATGTAGGTAGATGACAAGGCGGAGACGAGCCGCTGTTAGTGGTGCAATGTTGCATACAACAACAATGACAACTATGGCCACCAATATCACATGCACAAATAAAACTAAAAGAGCAGCAAAATGCGAACTTAAACTATAAAATAAACATTAAACATACTAAAAACACTTTTTATGAGGCTCTCAAAGTGACGGAATTGTAATGGCATGAAATGGTGCAGGCAACAACGATGAGTTGCAGCAAATGCACCTTCGCACGCACACACATGTTACACCCAAAATGCAGTTTAGCTGTGTTGTGTGGTTCATTGGTATGTGGAGCTTTATGTGTGTGTTATGCCATTCGGCATAGCCATCAGCATTACTATTACATCAACTGATAGTTATTGCGACACTCTATCTTCTCATTTTTCTTCTTTTGTGCAACATTCAAATATTCATGCCACCAACACGATCAACATTAAAATTCTACATTTTAAATTTTATATTGTCATGCGGATTTTGAGTGCATAGAGTGGAGAGCATTTGTAAGTACTCATATAAAGGATAATAAAAATTAAAGAAAAGGAGATATATAAAAGTGGAATTAAAATAGTATTTAGTAGTTGTTGTTGTAATCCGTTTTAATAGCTTAGTTCTGATTGAGATACATTGTTAGCTGATAGGCTTGAAATATAGGAATTTAATAGTCGCAGGAACTAGGAATTTAAGGGGCCTATGGAGCGCAATACAAAATAGTATGAAAATAAAAAATAGTAATAAAAAACAAAATAAAATTTGAAAAAAAATAAAATAAAATAAAATAAAATAAAATAAAATAAAATAA
>CAXKVI010000002.1:20890259-20892759 GCA_964058755.1 Campiglossa producta | reverse complement strand
GCGGAATTCCTAAAAATTCAATTATTCTTGAAGTTTGAATTTTCTAGGTCGATGGGAAGCTATCAATTTCAAACGAAAGCTGCAAATATGTACTTGTGTAGTCCGATTCTTGTGGCACCTATCGGAATCTTTAAGCTAGTATTACATTGCCAAAGGGACAAAGTTCGAGTATCTAACTTAATTGGTGCACCATCTAGTGGAATTTTGTGCCCATCACGTTGCGTTGTCTTCAATAGGTGCTCTAGGTTAACGGAAAGATACTGCGTCACAGACTTTTTTTACTTGCATTGCATTGTCGAAGAAGATTTAACGCAGCGAACTAAAGCCCACCGGCTTCGCTGGCTAGACCATGCGACTAAACAAATATGCTCCGGCCCAGAAGATATTGTTAGAAAAAGAGAGAGCAGCAAAAGAGAGAGACCACCACTGCGATGGAGGGACCAAGTGAAGACAGAGCTGCGATTACGTTGTGTCTCCAATTGACGCCAGCGACTGGTGAAATATGTTGTTGAACTGCAAAAGTCGTCTAGGCGGGTGATATGGCTATTTAAAGTTTAAGTAAGTATCCTATCATGCCGAGGATATGAAACTATCCCCTGCGGGTTAGGTGTTTAGAATATGCCCGTGATAGGCATACCGGTCGTAAGAGGTGACTAATATGCACATAGGTAATGACATGCTAACTCGATGGTTGATCTACAGATATGATGCCTCTCATTAGCAATCTTCTCCTTCCTCATGGATGGGGGGATAACCTGACCTATAAGGTTCCACTGGTCATACTATATCGCTACCACGACAATCGGGCAGTACCGCAAGGGAGTACCGCAGCGTACCGGGTTCATATCTGGCCAAGGACTGTCAATTTCGGCATCACCTCCAAAAATATTCGGGGAGGGTTTTTGCTGATAACACCAACAACAACAATAAGACATGATACTCTTCATGATTGTGACTTGAAAACTTCCCTGTTCTCATACAAAACTCTTTGAGAATGCTCCACTCATTGTTGCATAGAGAAATGAGTCACATGTGACTCATGCATTTATTTCAATGCGGTCTCGTGAGTCACATATGACTCATTGGACAGGGAAGTTGTTAAAATTAATATAATAATATAATTTCTGATGGTTAAGTAGACGAGTTACGTACGCTGAGGTAAAGTTGTAACTCTTGCCATACAGAAACCTTAAGTAGCCGAGAACTAGAATAATATGCCTTCTCTGCTCCACTGTACCTGTCTTTGTGCTTGCAAGGACCTTGGTGGATATCAAATTTGTGCAGCAAACAAGCACAAACGACCAACGCTAGACCAAAACTTAAACATCGAATGGTATGAAAGTGAATGCAAAATATTGCGTTTAAAAATTGTTGCAATTGCGAAAATGCGAAATGTCCGCGACGACTGCAACTAACACAAATTTCTATACACAAAATTGGAAAAGTTGATTTGGCGGTTCTCTATATGCCAAGGACTTTGGTAAAAAATGCATTCGAAAGCAAGGCGAATTCGTAGACAATGCAAGGGCGGTGCTATGTCAGGTAAAGGTGGACGATTGGGAGTGATGGTGATGAAGGCTTCTTACATGCGAAATGCACTGCACATTCAAAGCGCTTTTGCACCATTGCAATGCAGTTGCATGAAAAATATATTTTGCAAATATTGCAAAAAATACAAGGCAAGCAGCGTATCGAAGGGGTAACCCGCAAATGGACTTGGAAATTTTAGAAATATTTTTGTGCAAGTTATTTGTTCAATATAGTCAGTAACGCGGTTGTATGCATATGGCAAACAAGAAGGATGAGTGGTAAGCAGTAGCAGGCTAGATTTCGTTCTAATATTAAATGCATTTTCTCCTCAATGCACAATTGAATGTCTTACTCAGCATGCAGTTGCAACTTTAAAGTGCACTTGCTACAAAACGCATTGATTGGCTTGCATTGTTGTATGGTTGCAAACAGCAAATGTTGCGTGCAACGTGTAAGAATGCATTTAACTGAATGCACATGCTGCATAGTAACCAGGAGCTCAGTAGCTTTAAGTTGGTGCCACAAATGCACCACAGCATTAGCGAATTTTATATGTAGGTGCATCGTAATACACACACTCTGGCACACACACGCACATGCACGCGAAGAAAAGTTACTTTAAGAAGCTGCCGCACACTGCTAAGATATGACGTGGATTGGCGCCAATAAAATATGCTGCACTTACGGTGGGATGTGGAAAGGAAGACAAAGAAAAAAAAACAACAAATTTTAGAGTCAAAACGAAGATGGTGCTGCTGGCTTTGCTGTGCTAACGAAGTGCATACATCCATAACTTCCCTGCAGTCAAATCTACGAGTTGTATACTAGATCAACACAAGTTCTCCATACACCGCAATTAGTTCGAGTTTATTTAATTTAATTTTTATTTAGTTTTATGTAATTAAATTTATTTCTATTTGCTTCTTTTATTTAAAATTTTTATTTATTTTGTTTGACTTCATTTAATTTA
>CAXKVI010000002.1:20712759-20885259 GCA_964058755.1 Campiglossa producta | reverse complement strand
AAATTTATCAAATACCTGACAAAATATATACTTTAAACTCTAAACCCGTTCTAACAGCTAAATCCTCTAAAAATGTTGTAGAATGGTGGTGGTTTCACGGCAACTGCCTGATAAAAATAAAACTTTATCCTGCAACGCCAGCAGTCATAACTAATTGAACTTTTCTTCATTTATGAGAAAAAAAATATTAAGTCCATACAAACATGCATACCAACAATGTATGCAATATGAAAATGCTTTGTATTTAAGGAGGGTAATTAATCTTTTTCATAACTTTTATTTTTTTATGTATAAGTACATACATTATTTTTAATGTTGGTGGAGTTTTTATTTATTTATGGATTAAAATAATATTGTATTACAACTCAACTTGCTGCTGCGTTAGGGTGTCGGTAGCACCATATGAAGCCTTCAGCTATGAGATCAACCACCTATTGCCTTAAGCATTCCTTTGTTGTGCTTTTGATTCTCTCTTCTTTTTTTTGGTATTGCTGTTTACTTCCTTTGTTCAGGATATCGCATAATTTTTCGTCTTCCACTTGAACATCTGCACACATACAGAAGTATGTATGTGAATACTTGTATAAGTATGGGTACCTTTAACTTCAGTTATTATTGTGTCTAGTGTGATTTGTTTTTGGCTTTATTTTTACAATTTATTTGCTTTTCGAATATTTTAATAGTAAGTTTTTTCTTGAGATTTCTTTCCAAAACAGCGTGTGCTTTTAAATGTAGGTAAGTAATTTCTTATACCTAACTTTAAACGAGCTAACCCGGGTAGAAAATAATCTAGGCAAATCTATTCTTAATCTAGGCGCTGGCTAGATTTTCCCCTACAATAGACAATTTTACCTTGGGCCTGCCAGGGGTCTGGAATGGAAATCGTATGTTTTTATGTTTACGGGCAATTTATGGTATATTCTGTAAGGGGACTGCCTAGTTTTGCATACCTCGCCCCTACTCAGTTTTTCCAATCCAGGGTCTAATATTTTGTCTATATTGCGGCGGCCTAGTTCCAATCCAGCGCCAGGATAGTTTTTCTACGATTATAAAATTTAATTAAAGTTGTTCATTTGCCAAACAAATTTCATGCGTTGTGACAGCGGAATGGATAGAGATGATGACTGTAATGTGAAGGTGCCTGGGTTCAATGCTGGCTCAGGGACAATGAATTTTTTTAATTGATTATTAAATGTATGTGAAATTTAATTCAAGTTGTTCATTTGCAGAGAAGACAACTGTGATGTAAAGGTACCCGGGTTCAATGCTGACTGAAAGGCAATGAATTATTTTACTTCTCAGCTGGCATTGCCTTGGAAAAACTAGGTAGGGCCTAGATTAGCATTACCCGACAGGCCCTTTATTAAAAAGCATTAACAAACAGATGAGGGCCTGTGTAAACTTTTCTTGGCAGGCCCATGATTTTAAAAGGGAAAATCTAGTCAGGGAGATGATGTATTTCCGAGAAACGGTAAAATTGGAAAAATCTTATTCAAGTGTTTTTCTTTGGCATAGCAATGCACGCCGGGTATTACTAGTAGCTCATAAAAGTGGAAAGTAAAATATACTGATGACTCCTAATAAATTTAACAGATTTTCTACCCGGGATGGGTATCAAATGGAAGGTATTTTCGGCGACATGCCAACTAAAATATTTCAAGTAAGGTTGCCACCTTACTGGATTTTATTTGTACAACGGGTACTATCTGGAGAACCGCTTTGGTCTAGAGATAGTATTATTGATTCTAAGACTATACACTTGGGGGTTGCCATTTTATGGGTGTACAGGGTTGCCACCAATCTCAATTTATTTTAAATTATGTAGCAAGATATGTTAATATGGGTATCGAATGAAATGTATTTTCGCCGACATGCCAACTAAAATGTTTTCAAGTAGGGTTGCCGCCCAGGGTTACCATTTTACCGTATTGTATTTGTATAATTTGGGGTCATTTTGGGATCATATTTGGATTATACTAAAATCATTTTGAGATCATTTTGGGTTCAATTTTGGGACAATTTTGGGGTCATTGTGGGATCATTTTGGAGTCATTTTGGGGTCATTGTTTGATCATTTTAGCGTCATTGTGGGATCATTTTGGGATCATTTTAGGGTCATTTTGGGGTCTTTACGGGATCATTTTGAGATTATTTTTGGGTCTTTTTGGTGTCGTTTTAGGATTGTTTTAGGATTATTTGTGGCTATTTTGGGGAGGTTTTGAGATCATTTTGGTTTCAATTTTGGGGACCTATGTCGTTGAACAAAGGCATGGTGTCGGTGGCTTTGGTTTTGAAATTTTAGTCATACCAATTGTAATCAATTTTTGAGATTTGCAAATATAAAGGTGTAATGCAATTAATAGACTTGAAATGTTTTGTAGATTTCCCAACTTCCATTTAGGCTCTAAAAATAACTTTTTTGGCATAAAGGGTATGGATGGGGACTTTTGAAATTTAATTTCTGACGGCGATCCTAAGCTTTCCACCAACATTTTTGCGGGAATTAGTGTTTTTTTCAAATCTTTATATTTTTTTATGATTATGGGGGTACTCTTTATCAAGTAAGTATTTGTGCATCATTTATATAAAGATTGACTCCATCATTAGCTATTGCAATTTGTGCACACTTGAATGAACGATTAGTATCCAGCGCTTTTGACTGCAAGAAAAAAGGCTTACGAGTGTGCACATGAATTTCTTTGTTTTACAAATTAATGAAAGAATAAATAATCTTTAACCGGTAGCCGTCCAACCCAATTTCCTCTTAGGAGCCGCCATCAATCAGCGTTCATTTTATTTAAATGCAAATTCGCGTTGTTTTTCTTTATTCCTTACGTCAACTTTCGCGCAGCCATCATCAGCTGTTGCGTTGTCAGTGCAGCACATTACCCAGCACAGTGTAGGCTTAGCCCACAATTGCTCCTTTTCTTTTTTTTTTTTAAATGCGTAAGCAAGTTGCTTAAGTGGGCGTTGCATTCAACGCTTAATATGCACTTTTGCGTTTTACTTCAGATGTTTTCGATTATGAAATATAATTGCTTTGGTCATTTCCATTTTTGTGGAAATAAAAAAGGAAATGACCATTTGTTATTTCGCTTATTTTGCATTTACATTTGTTCGACGGATGTTCTTTTTTTCTTTCTTGGCTCTCTTTCTTTTTATATATGTATGTGTGTGTATTAATATATGTATTTTGAGCTTTGATTTGTAATTTATGCAGAATACAGGATTTGTTAAAGCATTGATTGCTCTGCAAGTAATTGTTAGCAATTAAAGGATATTAAATTTAATATTGACGTTGAAGCGTCTGTAGGTTCAGCGGCAATTGAGTTTTAACTCAATCACCGGCTTTAGAGAGCAATTTTTTTTTTTTAATTTTAAGTCAAAGTCTTGTACCTAAACACCAGAAACGATTTGTTAGGAGTCATCAGTATATTTTACTTTACACTTTTATGAGCTACTAGTAATACCCGGCGTGCGTTGCTAAGCCAAAGAAAAAGACTTGAATAAGATTTTGCCAATTTTACCGTTTCTCGGAAATACATCATCTCCTTTTCCCTTTTAAAATCATGGGCCTGCCAAGGAAAGTTTACACATGCCCTCATCTGTTTGTTGATGCCTGTCGGCTAATGCTAATCTAGGCCCTGCCTAGTTTTTCCAAGGCAATGCCAGCTGATAAATAAAATAATGCATTGCCTTTCAGTCAGCATTGAACCCGGGCACCTTTACATCACAGTTGTCTTCTCTGTCCATTGGGCTATTCCAATCATTGAAATATTTTCTGCAAATGAACAACTTGAATTAAATTTCACATACATTTAGGTTAGGTTCAAGTGGCTGCCGCAGAGGCACACCTAGGCCAGTATTAAAAGGCCCGTTGTGATACCACCAACACTAGGAAAGTCAGTTCCGGGACCCTGCCATACATTTAAAAATCAATTAAAAAAATTCATTGTCCCTGAGCAAGCATTGAACCCAGGCACCTTCACATTACAGTCATCATCTCTATCCATTCAGCTGTCACAACGCATGAAATTTGTTCGGCAAATGAACAACTTTAATTAAATTTTATAATCGTGGAAAAACTATCCTGGCGCTGGATTTGAAAAACTAGGCCGCCTCAATATAGACAAAATATTTAGGCCCTGGATTGAAAAAAACTGAGCAGGTGCAAGGTATGCAAAATACATACATACAGAATAATCCATAAATTGCTTGTAAACATAAAAACATACGATTTCCATTCCAGAGCCCTGGCAGGCCCAAGGTAGAATTGTCTATTGTAGGAAAATCTAGCCAGCGCCTAGATTAAGAATAGATTTGCCTGGATTATTTTCTACCCGCGGGCTCATATTTTATCAAGGTGAAATATCAAGTCATCGAGTCACTAATTTGATTGTTTAGAATATATCGGGCCCTGGTAAACTTCCTGGAAGAAAACTTATCCCATACTTTAACCTAAGTATAACGCTATACGAAATTTCAAGTAAATCCAACCGTTTATACGATAGTTTAGCATAAATCAGTCCAGGGTCCACATTCCGGAAGAAAACTTATCCTATATCCTAATCTAAGCATAGACCTACACACCAAGTTTCAAGTAAATCGAGCCATAAATACGATTGTTTAGAACAGATCGGTCCCTGGCCCACTTCCCGGAAGAAAAATCATACCATACTTTAACCTACGCATAACGCCACTTACATACCAAATTTCAAGTAAATATAACCGTTTATACGATAGTTTAGAATAAATCAGTCCTGGGTTCACTTTCCGAAAGAAAATTTATCCTATATTTCAACCCTATCAAAACGCTACCTACATACCAAATTTCATGTAAATCCAGCCATTTATACGATAGTTTCGAATAGGGCGGTCCCGGGTCCACTTCCCTAAATAACGTTACAAAAACACTCTCCAGGCTCTTACTAATCTATCCCAAACATTTAAAGAAAAGCGGCCGAGCAGTTTTGGAGTTCATACGCTACATACATACATGCATCCAATTTTATATATACATATAGATAGACTAGACACAAAATTAAGTAATTTATTACTTTGAGTTACATAAATAAAAAAAATTGCGAGGCTTGCTTATTATAGTACTGGTTATGTACTTACACTATTACTGGTAATATGGAGAAGTTTCGTGACTTACCTGAAAATAGAGAAATATAAAGAAAAAATCAGTGAAATCCAACAAATATTTAAACAAAAATAAGACAGCAAAAATTGCACTTTACAATTGCTACCTTTGATACTTTTTATAGACAATAAGTTAGTGTGCTACAGCGTGCTACACCTTCTAACCATAACAAAATAAAAGTTTGGAATATTTTCTACCGATTTCAGAGAATAGAGTTTGCCCATTTTTGCCGCGCTTCTTTTCCAACTTGTGTGCTGCTTTGATAGTTTTCCTACAAGTTGGCGCGACCTACAGGTTTTTTCCGACTCCGAGCGGCACTTGCAAAGCAAATGAGTTTTTGCTGAGAAGCTTCTTCTTGGCTTTGCAGGGCATTGATATGACACGACTTGGTGTAGTAGGCCGAGCACTTAACCGTTACACCACGGCGCACAGTGGTTCAAAAAGGCCCTTTTTGGTTCAAAATTACCTAGAGGTCAAAACACACCGTTTTTCATAGGATGCAGGTTCATATCACCCAAAAGGCCCAAAACAAATTCTTGCATCTAATTTAAATAGCCAAATTCAGATGAAACTATTTACGTCAAAATTCCTCAAATTCGTCGAGTTACGGCACATTGATCTTTTAAAAATTTCCAAGTATTTTTTTTTTACATTTTCGTTGCGCCAGAAGCATGAATCTGCAGCACATTCATGTTTCTGGCACAGCAAAAATGTTTAAAAAATAAATTTAAAATTTTTCTAAAATTTTCGTTGTGCCAGCAACATGAATGTGTTGCAAAACTGTTACGTATACGCCATGGTGTCTTTTTTAGAGTGCAACACATTCATGCTTCTGGCACAACGAAAATTTTAAAAAAATTTGGAAATATAATTTTTACAAATTTTTTGTGGTGCCAGAAACATGAATGCGTAGCACATACGCTTTTCTGTCACAATTTTAGAGATTGAACTACACATTCATTAAAATGACATTGAAACCCAGGATTTTCGTGAATCGTAGAGAAACGAGAGGTTAATCACCTGAGCCTATTAGCTCAAATGTGGAAAATTTGCACATTCATGCCTCTGGCAAGCATGTGACGAACCAAAACCCCTTTTTCGGGGAAATAACCGGAAAACTAGATAATTAAAAAGCAAACAACTTTTGAATGTTAGAAATCTGATGCAATGTATTTCGCTTCGAAATAAAAAAATTTATTTCGTCTAATCCACCAATGGCAAGTAAAATGCATACCAACGCTAGCTTTTCAACTCCCATCAAATACAGATGAATGCTACTCAGAAATGCAATAATTGAAGTTAGACAAAAACAAAAAAAAAAAAAACACAATACCAACAATAAAATTGGTATCAACAGCAAAACATATGTCTATGAATATGGCGATGATAGTCGAATCCGGTAGCAACACTAACCATGAAAACAACAAAATCACAACGCATTTTACTGATTTTCTATGGAAGTCGACAAACGTTGATATCCGCAAAAAAAATTACGCGTTTAGGTACTATAGAGGCGCATATTTTTGTATGTATTTCACAATGTAAAAATTACTGTACGTATGCATCCTAGTGAGGCTACATACGGACACAGCTCCTCCAGGCAAATAAATTGCTCACATCGTTACAACAACACTTCTAATATCCCAACCCCTACGTCACAACTTATTTGGAATTAGATTTCTGCTGTGCTTTTCCTAACACTCAGTGAGTGTAGATGCTCGCACTCGCACCCCACCCAATGACCATAACCGCGTGAGTGTAGCAGGGTATTTACTATCGTTGCTTTGCATATCCTTCCAGGCACATTTAAAACTTTGTTTCGACGCCTCGTTGTTATACAACAAAACATGGCAATTCATTTGCTTGGACATGTGAGAGTGTTTCGAGTTTGAGTTGCCTATTTTTCCGGCTACACATCTACACAAGGAAAAACTACAGCGTATGCATCGATGCAGTTGTTTGTTGTTGTTGGCATTTTATAGTATATTTTATAGGATACGAAAATGAATTTATCTCACACTTATAACTCGCATCAACTAAACAGGGCTCCAAAATTGAAGAATTAACCTAAAACTTTGGTGAGAGATGCCAATAAATGTATCGAGGGAAAGATATTTTACGTCATCTATATATTAAGGTACGCCTCAAATAACATTGTAACCGACAAATCGGGAGATGGTTTGCAAGAAGAAGTTTAGAAAAAAAAAATATTAGGGGGGCGTGGCACCCACCTTGATTTTACAGGCGTTATGTCTCTAAAGGAATTCATTAAATACCCAACGATAATTTTCAGAACGGGATAACAATGATATAGGCCATAGGAGGATTTACCTAAAGTTTTTACTATCTTAGCTATTCACCTTACCGAATTATGTCATTTTATGTGATTTTCGAAATTTTCCATATCGAAAGTGGGCGTGGTCGGGAAGCGGTTTCCTCCAATTTCATCACCTATATTACTAGTATATGTTGTGCCAAATTTCATGAGTCTGAAGTAGTCAGTTTAAAAGTTTTGACCACTCGAGTAATCCCAAATCCCTCCCTTAACTATATCATTTTAGCCGAATTATATCAATTTGGGTGACTTTCGAAGTTTCGATATCAAAAGTGGGTGTGGTTGGAGAGCGATTTTTTTTTTCAATTTCATCAGGTATACTCCCAACGATACTACAATGCTTTGTGCTAAATTTCGTCGTTATACCCTATTCAGTTTAAAAGATACCACCAGTCGAATTTTCAAAACTGCCTCCCTTAAACGTGGGCGAGGCCACGCCCACTTTAGAAAATTTATCAAGAAATCATTATATAATAACCAGGGGGATTCACCTTTACAATTATATAATTTTATCCGTTTCCGTTACCGAATTATGTCAATTTAGATGATTTTAGGAATTTTCGATATCGAAAGCGGGTATGGTTGGAGGGCGATTTTACCCAATTTCATCAGTTATACTCCCAACGATACTAGTATGTTTTGTGCCAAATTCCATCATTCTATCGTAATCAGTTTAAAAGTTACGACCAGTCAAATTTTCAAAAATGCCTTCTCTAAAAGTGGGCGGCGCCACGCTCACTATACAAAATTTATGGAAAAATCGTAACGAAATGATCAGGGGGATTCATTTATAAAATTATATCATTTTAGCCGTTTCAGCTATGGAAATGACTATGGACCGCCGTGGTGTAGCGGTTAAGTGTTCGGCCTTCTACACCAAGTCGTCGCGGTTCGATGCTCGACAAAAGTAACATCAAAAATTATTTAGAACAAGTAAGGAAGTCTAAGTTCGGGTGAAACCGAACATTACATACCCAGCTGTGCACATAAAATGCTGTTATTCTTTGTTTTGTATAGTTAATGGTGTTAAAATTAATAAAAATTGCTTGACTCATAAGTGGGCGGTGCCACGCCCCTTTCCAAAATTTTGAAAAAATTATGTAAAGAATATGAAAGTTGATGTATGTACCAAATTATATTATTATAGCGAAATCAGTTAATTAGATATGGACTTTTCAATATTTCCACCTCCTTTCAATATAAATTTTATGAAAAAGTGGGCGTGGTCGCGAAGCGATTTCGTTTATTTTCTATAGCTGAATTTACCACAACAATAGTATGTCCTCTACGAAATTTCGTTATACTAGCATAAACTGTTCTGAAGTTATTAAGAGTCAAAATTTTAAAATTTCTTCAAATATACGTGGGCGGTACCACGCCCCCTTTTCAAAAATTTTTATAAAATCGGCCTTAGAACATCTAAATCAATACATATTGAAAATTTTATCATTGTAGCTGCTTCTAATATTGAATTAACCCATTTTATACGTTTTTCGAAATTTTCGATATCGAAAAAGGGGCGTGGTTATGGTCCGATTTTACCCATTTTCAATAGCAATCTATTCTGAACCCAAATAAGTACGCATGCCAAATTTGGTGAAGATATCTCATTATTTGCTCAAGTTATCGTGTTAACGGACAGACGGACGGACGGACGGACGGACGGACAGACGGACGGACATGGCTCAATCAAATTTTTTTTCGATCCTGATCATATTGATATATGGAAGTCTATATCTATCTCGATTCCTTTATACCTGTACAACCAACCGTTATCCTAACAAAGTTATAATACCCTGTGTACAAGTACAGCTGGGTATAAAAAGAATTTTTCTAAACGTGGTCGCCCCTCGGCAGTAGTTTGGCAAACTCTCCGGGTGTATTTCTGCCATGAGAAGCTTCTCAGCAAAAAATTCATTTGCTTTGCCAGTGCCGTTCGGAGTCGGCAAAAAACTGTAGGTCCCGCCAACTTGTAGGAAAACTCAAAAGCAACACACAACAAGTTGGAAAGAGAAGCTCGGCTAAAAATCTCGTTAGAGGTTATAACCTGTTGGTATTTCGCCGCCATTAGTTTAGCTACCAAGATATGACAATTTGTGTGATTTTCGAAATTTTCGATATCGAAAAAGGGGCGTGGTTATCAGCTGATTTTGAATAGCATCCTACCTTGGCCAGAAAGTAACCTGTATACCAAATTTTGAGCAAATATCTCAATTTTTACTCAAGTTATCGTGTACACAGACGGGCGGACGGACATGCCTTAATGGACTCCTCCTTTCAACCTAAGAATTTTCATATATGGAACTCTATATCTATCTCGATTATTTTGTGCCGTTACGAACTACCGTTATGTGAACAAAATATACCCTTGTACTAAAACTAGTACGCTGGGTATAAAAACTATTTTTGTCAGAACGAAATTTGACGCGAAAGCTAGTATATAAGAATATTTTCCGTTAGTGTTGCCACTTAATCCTATTATATTTATTTTTTAGAATATATTTACTGAAGAGCATCAACAGCAAACTGAATTATATGACAACCTCTAAAAATATCGAATAAAGTTGTAAGTTATTCGGGAACACTGTCTAACACATGGGCCTAACAAATCAGGAATTCACACACCCACGCACATATACATACGTACATCCATGGCTTTTCCCAATGGTTGGTTGAACTTGCAAATAAATACCTTTTTACTAACGCAAAACGTTATTTCCGTCGCAAGCGTTATACTCGCACATGCAATCTTAGTGCGTAACCGGCGAAAGAGGTGTAAAGTGGGCTTTTGGATGCAGTTTACAGACAATCGGCTGCCGGTGGGTGATGAGCGGGCAGTTGTGGTTTTATCGGCAATTGCATTGTGTGTGATTGGTCTGCAATAGTTAGGGCTCCTCAGAGGGGCTCATGGGAGGGAGTCTGGTTTGCAGTTAAATCCGTTCGATTCGTGCACTTTTGTCAATATCTCATGTCAAACGCATGCAACTTTGAAGTATTCTGCGAATTATCTAAGCATGGTTTCGATGTTCTTATGCCTCTGAGGCATATAGTTTGGTACGTTAAAGTTTACTGGTAAGGCAAAAGCTCGAAGTGCAAAACGAAAATAAAAACCATTTAAATTAAAATTAAAGTTTATTTTCATTTAATTTATTTTATTTAGTTTAATTTAATTCATTTGAATTTAACTTATTTTTATTAGTTTTTGGCTGTACCGCATTTTTATCTACAAATGTACTCAAATTTTCTGATTCAGCCCACATGACTATAATTCCATTATTTTCCACTTATCACCACTATACCATTTTACATCATTTCATTCCACAAACTCTTAGTAAATTCGTTGGCTTCATACGCTGCTATTTATTCCATTTCGTCCATTTCATTAGAAACCACCATATTGATGCCTAGTTTATGGTGCATTGCCCATGTTTTACGCGAAGTTGCCAAGTTGTCAAGCTAATTTGATTTGTCGTAACAAATACTTTTAATTTATACTACCATATTTTCAACAAATAAACAGAGGGGGCAGGAGCTCATACTCTACACAAAGGTATACACCCTATACCAGTAGCGGATCCAGGATTTTGGGAGGGGGTTAAATTTTTGGGAGGGGGGCCATTTTCGACTCTCAAAACTCGCCCGTACCAACAAATGTAGGTATATATACTTTTGAAAAACTTAGGGTTATTTTTCAAAAAAATATATAGCTACATTTGTTGGTACGGGCAATGTCAAATTGAAGGTATCACATAACTTTTACTATATTTTTGCATAATCTCTTCTCTACATATAGTAAACTTGTAACAGGTCGATGTCTGTACATGGCAGATATAAACAAAAAATTGATCGGGGGAAGCATTATTAAAATTTTTTGTGTGTCTGTCTGTCGGTCTGTCCGTATGTTTGTGGCCGTATCACTCTGAAAGTAATGAATGGAATTAAATGAAACTTTTTCGTTGGATTGCTCGACGCTCAACTTAAAATTTAAGATATTACTTTTTACGATATCTCAACGGGTTTTGGGGTTAATGCCCAATATGTGGACCAAGGTTGACCAAAAATATCTTAGTACAATATGGGTGTCAAACGAAAGGTGTCAATGAGTGTTATAATATGCGATGTGATTCATTGAAATATCTTAAATGGTTTGGGAGATATCTTGAAATTTCGATAGCTCGACCGGTTTCGGAGGTATCGACGAATATTTCCCCAAAAATGTGTTAGTACATTATGGGTATCAAACAAAATGTGTTTATGAATGCGTTATAAACCATTTGAATAATTTCAATACCTACGCATACGAAGTCGCGGGCACCAGCTAGTTTACTATTTTTTTGTGTAATTTTATTACTACATTTTTTGGCTTATTTTTTTATTTATTACTTTATTTTTTGTTTTATTTTTTTTACTATATTTTTTGTAAAATTTTACTATATTTTTGTATAAATTTTATTATTATTATTTTTTTTTTTGTTTAATTCTTACTAAATTTTTTGAGTAATTCTTACTATATTTTTGGTGTAATTTTTACTATAATTTTTGAGTAATTTTAACTATATTTTTTGCTGTATTACTGTAAAAAATATGACTTTTTGGATCCCTAAGGGGAGGTTTTGAACCTGAAAATCACCCCTGTGGATCCGCCTCTGCCCTATACCCACAACACCCTCTTTTTATACCCAGCTGTACTTGTACACAGGGTATTATAACTTTGTTAGGATAACGGTTGGTTGTACAGGTATAAAGGAATCGAGATAGATATAGACTTCCATATATCAATATGATCAGGATCGAAAAAAAATTTGATTGAGCCATGTCCGTCCGTCTGTCCGTCCGTCCGTCCGTCCGTCTGTTCGTTAACACGATAACTTGAGCAAATAATGAGATATCTTCACCAAATTTGGCATGCGTACTTATTTGGGTTCAGAATAGATTGCTATTGAAAATGGGTAAAATCGGACCATAACCACGCCCCTTTTTCGATATCGAAAATTTCGAAAAACGTATAAAATGGGTTAATTCAATATTAGAAGCAGCTACAATGATAAAATTTGCAATATGTATTGATTTAGATGTTCTAAGGCCGATTTTATAAAAAATTTTGAAAAGGGGGCGTGGTACCGCCCACGTATATTTGAAGAAATTTTAAAATTTTGACTCTTAATAACTTCAGAACAGTTTATGCTAGTATAACGAAATTTCGTAGAGGACATACTATTGTTGTGGTAAATTCAGCTATAGAAAATAAACGAAATCGCTTCGCGACCACGCCTACTTTTTCATAAAAGTTATATTGAAAGGAGGTGGAAATATTGAAAAGTCCATATCTAATTAACTGATTTCGCTATAATAATATAATTTGGTACATGCATCAACTTTCATATTCTTTAAATAATTTTTTCAAAATTTTGGAAAGTGGGCGTGGCACCGCCCACTTATGAGTCAAGCAATTTTTAAATTCGACTGCTAACAACTTCAGAACGGTGTGAGATAGATTTACGAAACTAGGTACCAGGCATGTTATGTTTATGTAGAGTACTACCACAGAAAATAAGAAAAATCGGTGAACGATCACGCCCACTTTATGTGCACAGCTGGGTATGTAATGTTCGGTTTCACCCGAACTTAGACTTCCTTACTTGTTCATTCATAAATTTGTGTGTCGTGATTACGTGTGTGTGTGATGTGCATTCATATGCTCACAACTCACACAAAATATTCCATACACCCACTCAATCATCATTTGTTGGTTATTGTATGAATTGTAGATTTCAAATTTCTGACAGCCAGCAACTTTCAAGTTTTTGTTGTAAATGTACCACATTGAGTTGCACAACTTAGCTGGCATCGCCATCATGCGCCTATTTGTATGCTTCTAGTTTTGTGTAAAATACTAGCATACGAAAAGAAGCCTAGCACGCCGTATTTTTGAGAGGACATCGCAAACTATTGATTGGCATTTGCTTTAACCGCGTAAGAATGCTTCGCGCAACAGTGCCTCTCTTCGTTTATTTCAAAATTCAGATCTATAAAATACAATTTTGAGCCTATTTGTTAAACCATTAATGGGTTTCTACCACGTTTTTTGTATTAAATTTCCCACTATATACTCAATAATCCAAATTTTTTATTAAAATAAGAGTAACTAAAATTAAAAAAAAAAAATAATAAATTCAACTATTTCTTAAAGAGCATTATCTTCATCTGTAGACATGTATCTCCCACATGCCTAAATAAATATGTAATACTTTAAATCAATTAACATAACAAATCACTCGAGTACACTTTGATCATTCCCCTCTTCACTTGAACTGATTATCTTTTCTAAACACACTTCGTTCATGCAGACGCCTTACGCTCTTCTTATAAATATCCATCTATCTATCTATTAAGTATACTTCATTTAATTTCTTTGCTTGCAATTAAAATAAGTTTCCGCAGCAAGTTAAATATAAATACGTAAATAAATAAAAATCTTGCTATTTCACTGCTATCACCATGAATGAATAAATGAAGGGGAAATTAAATTGCAAGAAAATCGAATGATGTCTATCTGAAGAGTTAACTTTCAAGACACAACCTCAGCCGCATAGCTGACAGCATGCAATAGATGATTGCATTCGTTCTGCACAGTGGGTTTGTTGTGGAAGTTTTTTTTTGAGAAAGAGATGCTATTGCCTCATTTTGTATTGCGAAGGGTAGCTCAGACGAATGTTTCACCTACTCACAATATCTCCTAGCCATGGCAAAGTTTATCAAATAAATAAACAAAAAAAAATAAAAAAAAAAATAAAAAAAAAAAAAAATAAAAAAAATAAAAATTAAATACAATGAAATAGAATAAAATAAAATAAAACAAAATTAAATAAAATAAAATAAAATAAAATAAAATAAAATAAAATAAAATAAAATAAAATAAAATAAAAAAAAATAAAATAAAATAAAATAAAATAAAATAAAATAAAATAAAATAAAATAAAATAAAATAAAATAAAATAAAATAAAATAAAATAAACTAAATAAAATAAAATAAAATAAAATAAAATAAAATAAAATAAAATAAAATAAAATAAAATAAAATAAAATAAAATAAAATAAAATAAAATAAAATAAAATAAAATAAAATAAAATAAAATAAAATAAAATAAAATAAAATAAAATAAAATA
Organism: Campiglossa producta; assembly: GCA_964058755.1. Classification (NCBI taxonomy): domain Eukaryota; kingdom Metazoa; phylum Arthropoda; class Insecta; order Diptera; family Tephritidae; genus Campiglossa; species Campiglossa producta. The sequence continues at coordinate 20,870,611 of CAXKVI010000002.1, read as the reverse complement.
AAATAAAATAAAATAAAATAAAATAAAATAAAATAAAATAAAATAAAATAAAATAAAATAAAATAAAATAAAATAAAATAAAATAAAATAAAATAAAATAAAATAAAATAAAATAAAATAAAATAAAATAAAATAAAATAAAATAAAATAAAATAAAATAAAATAAAATAAAATAAAATAAAATAAAATAAAAAAAAAATAAAATAAAATAAAATAAAATAAAATAAAATAAAATAAAATAAAATAAAATAAAATAAAATAAAATAAAATAAAATAAAATAAAATAAAGTAAAATAAAATAAAATAAATTAAAATAAAATGAAATAATAAAAAAAAAAAAAATTAATATAAATTAAAATAAAATAAAATAAAATAAAATAAAATAAAATAAAATAAAATAAAATAAAATAAAATAAAATAAAATAAAATAAAATAAAATAAAATAAAATAAAATAAAATAAAATATAAAAAAATAAAATAAAATAAAATAAAACAAAATATTATAAAATAAAATGAAATAAAATAAAATAAAATAAAGTAAAAAAATGAAAAAAAAATGAACTAAAACAAAATAAAAAATGAAATAAAGTAAATTAAAATAAAACTAAATTAAAAAAAATCAAATAAAAAATTAAAAATTAAAACAAAATTTAATAAAATATTCTAACTATAACAAAATAAAAGAAAAATAAAGTAAAATAGAATACATTTCAAAGAGTTGAATTAAAGAAAAAAAAATTAATTAATTAATTATGTGCCTATTATATAGCAAAGTTTTTGCCGTGCTATCGTACTATCTTCCCTTATAGCCACTGAATTTTATAAAACTCTCTACTTTTTAGTCCTTCTCCCCAACTAAGCCACTATGCAATGGGGACCATCTTCTCCTAGCTGCACCAGTGCAACCCACAATGGATGTACATCTGTATAAGTATTGGATGCATCGGATAGCAGAGCTTGGCGTCTTGCAGCCGCTTTGTGAATTGCATTTGCTACAAGCCCACAGTGGCTATAAGAAAACCAAACAAGGCAAAGTACTTCATTATGAAGCGGTGTCTTCAGCAGACGATTTGTTGTATTTTTTCTTTCTTGTTGTTGTGTGCAACATAAGTTTTTAATTTATAGGAATAAAAATAATTTATAACATATGTAAGCACATAAACATATATGTAAAGCTTTACTTACATATACATACATACGTGTGTATGTATGTGATATCCATTTAAATTACGTATTTAAATATCTAAGTACAGATGTTTATAAGTATGCAAGTATGTATGTATGTAAGTCAATAAAAACATGCATCTGTAATGCCATGGCAATGTGTTTGCTTCTTCATTTACCTTGTACATACCTAATGCTGCACAGCATGAGTGTTTAAGATTTTTCTTTAATTTACAAGATGATGTAGCAATTTAAAAGCTTCGAAGAAAAGCAGAAAAAAAAAACAAAAACACTTTAATTACATAATTAATTTAATTAAATTTCCTTTCATATTGGCGCCAAGTATAACAAACACATTGCTTTATTCTATATTTTACATGTGGGAGTAGGTATGTACTATGTTTTTGTGTGCTGTTTTGTGTAGATATAATAAAGAGTAAGAGAGACCGGGGTACCTTCGGCACTTTTTTTTTGAACCTGCATACCTTCTAAGATATCCAACGAATCGAAACTTCAAAAAGCTTGAACAAATCTCACGTTATTTAATTAAAATGTTAAAGAAACATTTCTTGAAATTGTTCCCGAGAAAAACTTATTTAAGGTTAATTAAAAAAGTCGAATTTTCAGGGGTACTATATTCGAAAACTTTCAGTTTCCTACACACAATTTCCTACACACACTTCCAGCACACTGCTTTTTTTCATATAAGCAACTGGGGATTTTCTACGTGTTCCTCGTATATTTTGATTGGTATGGTAACCATGATATAAGGTCTGAAGTAGTTTCAAAGCATAACAAGTAAGGAAAGCTGTCTTCGGCTGTGCCGAAAACTATATATATCTTTCATGAATAAGCGTCACGATTTTCACTGTTTGATCCCAGTACAGCCTGAGTGAATTTAACTTTAGCTCATACGGAAATTATCGGAAACTATCGATTATATAGGGGCGATGTGTATTATTGGTCCAAACGCATTGATTTTGAACATCGACATTCCACATTCTAAAATAGCAATAGTTACGAAATTTAACGTTCATACCTATATAATTACAGGAGTTATCTACCAAAATCCGTTTATCGGAACAATCGATTGTATGGGAACTATGTGAAATATTTATCCCAACTCGATGATTTTCAGTATCGATATTTCACATATAAAAATAGCGGTACCTCCAAAATTTCACGTTCCTACGTGTTCAATTACAGGAGTTATCTACCAAAATCCGTTTATCGGAACAATCGATTGTATGGGAGTTATGTGAAATATTTATCCCATCTCAATGATTTTCAACATCAATATTTCACATATAAAACTAGCAATACTTACAAAATTTCACGTTCCTACGTGTTTAATTACAGGAGTTATCTACCAAAATCCGTTTATCGGAACAATCGATTGTATGGGAACTATATGTAATATCGGTCCGATCTTGCTGGTTCCGACAAATGATTCCCATATTGGAAAATGGTGGCCGCATACAAAATTTCAGCCAAATATCTCAAAAACTGAGGGACTAGTATGAATCTTTTGATTAATATACCCTTCATATATAACCTTGACGTGTTGAACTTTTATTAAGCACCTATCAATTAATGCAAAATTTATTTATGACAAATATGTATACATAACTATTTACTAATTTATAAAAATAAGTGTCAATATTAATATTAACATACATACATACATATGAATGTAATTTATGAAAATTCCAATCATGTTGCGCTAGTTATAATAGGGGGATTCATCAAACCTTATATAACGTGTAAACGTATAAATGTATCAAGTATGTAAATGAACTGTAAAATCACTTTTTTAATGAAAATTTCGAAATAAAAAGTTTTTGGTTGACATCAAGTACACATAAATTTATCTAGAGCGTTCATCTAACTTAGCTGATAAATGTATAAGTTTACGCATTTCATAAACTTATAAGGTTTGATGAATCCCCCTTAATATTCAAGACATAAAATAGTGGACCAATAAGAACGCTTTGAGAATGTACAATGGAAAAAATAATTGTTTGCAGTTGAAAGAAATAAATGCAATTTAAAGATAATAGGGAAAAATAAAAAAAGTAGAAAAGAATAAAATAAGTACCTTATATTATCGAGGACCGATTTGGATGGAATTTGGCATAGATATTGTATGATTAATTCTAAGACTATCCACTTGGGTGTTTCCAATTGAGGCGGTTTGCAAGGTTGCCACCGATCTCAATTTTTTTCAAATATTGAGCAAGATATGCCAATATGGGTATTAGGGTGGGTCGATTTGTATGGACGCAAGTTAACCTATAGCGTGCCATTGATTTTTCGATAGGTTTTGGGCTCAGGAAAAAAAATTTCCATACCCAAAAAAATAACTTTCGAGCCTGCGAAATTTCACTTTTTTGATTTCTTTTCGACTTTGATTTTTAAGGTTTTTTTCATGACCTATTAAAACAAATTTCATTTGATTCTAAACTTTTCATTTATACTCTATCCGACTTAGAAATGGCCGCTAAAAACGTTGGCGATAACAGTTTTTTGAAAAAAAAATAATTATTTTTTCGGTTTTGGGGAGTGTTTTGGGTCAAAAAATTTACCCTTTCGTTTTTTTTTTAAGAGTTTTTTAAGCATACATGTAAAACTGTTTTCGATGAAAACAAATTTGTCTCATATATCCTGACCCACTTAAAATTATGCGCTTAAACAATGGCGATAACAGTTTTTTGAAAAAAAAAATATTATTTTCGGTGTTTGGGACTTTTTTTGATCGAAAAATCGAATTTTCCGACTTTTTTTGATTTTCAAGGCTCCAAATAATTTTTTATATATTTTTTTCTGTGTCAATCGGCGTAAAAATTTTACAATCAAATGATATTTGTTTTAGTAGGTCATGACAAAAAACCTTGAAAATAAAAGTTGAAACAAAAAAATGAAAAATGTGAAATTTCGTAGGCTCGAAAGTTATTTTTTTGGGTATGCGTAGTGGAATTTTTTTTCCTGAGCCCATAACCTATCGAAAAATCGATGGCACGCTATGGGTTATTAAATCCACCCGCCCTAATGGGTATCGAATGGAAGTTATTTTCGGCGACATACCAACTGAAATATTTTCGGTATTTGTTTCCTTTAGCTAAAAAATTAGCTTGCCAACCAGAGTTGGGATTTTACCGAATTGTATTTATATGTATATTAGGGGTAATTTTTGGGTCATTTTGGGGTGAATTTCGGATCATTTTGAAATGATTTTGGTATTATATTGGGGTCAATTTGGGGTAATTTTGGGATAATTTTTGGGTCATTTTGGGATAGTTTTGGGATCATTTTGGTGTCATTTTCGGATCATGTTTGCATAAGTTTGGGATCATTTTGGGATCATTTTGGAGTCATTTGGGAATAATTTTCATATCAATTTTGGGTCACTTTGTGATAATTATGGGGCCATTTAGGAATCATTTGGGTTTTTTGGTTTAATTTTGGGATCATTTTGTGGTCACTTTGGGTTTAAATTGGTATCATTTTAGGATCATTTGGTGTCATTTTTAAATCATTTGGGGTTCTTTTGAGGTCAATTTCGGGTCAGTTTGTGATCTTTTTCGGGTCATTTAGGAATTATGTTGGGGTCTTTTCGTGATCATTTTGGGGGTGATCTGAGGATCATTTTTGGATAAATTTTTGGGTCATTTTGAGGTCAATTTGGGATCATTTTTTGTAATTTTGGGATCATTTTGGATCATTTGGTGGTGATTTGGAAATCATTTTGGGAATATGTATCTTTGGTCGTTTTGTGGTCCAATTCGGATCATTTAAGATCACTTTGGTGTCATTTTGGAATCATTTTTGGGTCTTTTTGAGGTCACTTTGGAGCGGTTTGAGAATCATATTGGGGTCATTTGTGGATTTTGGGATGGTTTAAAATCATTTTGTGGTCGTTTTGGGGTTTAATTCAATCTTTTCAATAAATTGCTAAAAACAACAGGTCCCAGCAAGGTATGTTGTATTTAATTTATAAAGTTGAGACTTAGAACATCTTTTATATTTTTTTATTTTTCTCGGTGTACCAGTATTATGTAAATTAATTTTATGTTTTAGAATGCAACTAGATTACTTCAATATGATAAGCCTTGCCTAACTAATTACGTCTAAACATATTAATTATATACATTAATCCTAAACTTATTAGTTTACCTGCTATTTTTAAAAGTATTTGTAATTAATTATTCAATAATGATACACTTATCAGTGTGACACTTTAGACCAAGCATCGGCGCCCCATAGATCTTAAGATCAGTCATACAAGTTGGATTCATCACACAGACACGCGCTCTTTGTTTACCAAATGATTTAGTCGTCGCTGGGCAAGGGGCGAAACCACATCGCGTGGGGGTGTCGCTCGTTTGGTCAGCGAATGTTAAAAATATAGTTCGGACGATCACAGCGCGTGTATAAGCGTTCTCACTTATACACCTGCATTTACAAATCTGCCGACCCATGCTTTAGACTGATACTGGTTTTGTGAAGGAATGTGACTTAGTTCCGAATTTGTTTTTGCTTTTAATTGAGCATATTTGTTTACAGAATTTATATTTATATATTGACCAACATAAGTTAATTGAGTGGTAAATGGTGAGCGTGTGTGTTTCATTACATATCTTGCAATATGTATTAGTTAATAACTTTTAAATTGATTTATCACTTAATTTTTATTTATTCATGCGCTTAACTTGAGCTGCCTCTAACTTGACAATCACCTGCATATTTGCTTGGAAAAAAATATAATTTTCTAATTTAAATAAATGCATTGACATAGCGCGTGATCTGGTTGTTGTTGCCACATTGTTGGCGTTTTTTTTGCTATATTTGTTTGTGATATGCAACATACATATTTCGTCTACTACTACCTGCCTATCAGCTATTTACGCATTTTGCAAATGATCTTGCTTGTTGTCAATGTCGCTTGGCTGGGTCTATTGCCGACGACTTGTCTGGCATTATGTAGCTTCAACTATTTGTCATACGCTTGTAGTGTGATTTCTTGGCCACTATGTCACCTTGTTGTGAAAATGTCTTATCTAAATAGTAGCAGTCAGGGTTGGGCATTTTTGCACTACCACTAATTTTTTAGTGATAATTTCTTCAGTGTTAAATTTTTAGTAATAGTGGGGGAAGGGTCGACTTTATAATAATACATGCACTACCAGTGCGAAGTTTGCAACGAAACTTGGCATAAACATTCTGAAACACTTCCTTTTACTCAATTTAACAAAATTTTACCAAAAACCGGGTCCGAATATAATAATAAATAAAATCAAAAATCACTATCACCAAATATTTAGTAATAGTGGTTTTTGATTTTAACTATCACTGAAAACATTATCACTAAAAAATTAGTGGTAGTGCAAAAATGCGCAACCCTGGTACCAGTGTTGTTTTTGCTTTTTACTTTAGAGGTGCGAAAGTTTAAGTTCAATGACATAATTGTTAAGATTTTCATTGTTTAGTAGCAAGTAGAAATAAAAATGGTTCCAGAATAGGTAAAGGTACCAAGCTAAACCGACCGAAATGGTTCAAATTCTTGGCTCTGATCTAGCAACAGCCAAGTGAGTGGGGCGTTCAGGTTGTTATTGACATGTCAACGTGCCTCAAATTGATTTCTCACTGGTCTGCGAAAAAAATGGTATGTGAAAAAATCTATATCCACATATCTATATATATAAAATTCAAATTATGTATGTATGTATGTATATATGTTCGGATATACTTGGCTCCTAAACGAATAAGCCGATCGTAATCAAATTTTACAAAACTGAGGACAACGAAAAATGAGGCGTGGTACTTTCCATACGAATGAAATATTTCATAGTACTTAGGTTAGACCACTGAAATTTGGTGAGGGGTTAAATGAGATTGATTCCCGCCACCTTCATAAAAACTGGGGATAACGTAAAAGGAGGTGTGGCACCTTTCAAACGAATAAAATACTTCATTGTCCATATCTCAGGAAGTATTTAGGTTAGACTACTCGACTTTTGACCCCAACTAACATTTTTGCACAAATGGGATGCAGTTTTCTTCCTGTGGGTGAACCCAAGCTTTAGACAAAAAAATTGGGTTTGTGGGAATCGTTGTTATACAAGATAAACTAAATTTACGGGCTAATATTTCTTGATATTATGCGCGGAGAAAAGGTGGCTCTAGTTCGAGAATTATAGGCTTCACAAAAATAACTATTTTTATTTGCGATAAGGAAGTTCGTGAAAAACAAACGGTGAAAGAAAATTTTTCTGCGCATACTAAAGTTTTCGAAGTTCGAAGAACGGGTTACTCTTAGAAAAAAAATTCTTGGACTATATTTATAGAGAACTTCCAGGTCTACAACTTGATCTCGGTAATTTTTCTAAAAAACTTACCGATTTCGAGAAAAGCTCAAAAAAAAAAAACAAAAAATTTTACCTTTGACCCCGAATAACTTTTTCGCACAAATGGAAGCGATGGGTACTTTTGAAATTTTCTTTATGACGGCGAACCTAAGCTCTTTATTTTTTGTTGTTCTTGTCCTTTCTAATATTTAAATGAGTTATGTTGTGACAGCCGTTTACGTTTTGAAATCGTTGTAGTAAAAGTATTTCATGCAACCAATATATTGCAATATTTTTTGCATACTTAAGGACATATTGTTATATTCCCGTCATTAAAAACAATATGAAAGCATTATTGTAATTTCCAATTTTCGTATAAATAATTTATGACGTTATTGCGAAAACAATTTACTACAAAATTCCTCTACGCAAAAGCGGTGCTGCATATATGTCTGTGCAAACATATCGAGCCGTGTGCGCCAAAAAGACGTAAGCACCAAAAGAAAAAAAGGTGTAACAAGCACTTTGTTTTTTTTAAAAAGTTGGAACAAACAAAGAAAATGTTCTTCGACAGAATTAGATTTTCTCTAATTTCATAACTGTAAATTTCGCATGAATTAAACTGTCCCTGCAAAAATCTAGTGATGCATACCAATACACTCAAACGAAGTTTTTTCAAGGCAATGTATGTATCGCATGCCGAGTCCGTCATTTGATGCATTACTTGACACTCATTGCTGATGCAGTGGATCAAGTTTGACACATGCAAACATCATGTTTGACGAAGGAAACAGAAGAGTATAGCTATATTATTTATTAAACGGAGGACGTAAGTGGGAGGAAGATGGTGTCCATCATGTTTTGCATATGGCCTTTGAGAACTTGATGGAAGAACGTGAAGTAGGTTTACATCCCAGCTTGACCATGCAATGATATATCAAATGAAGGTCACTGTATTTGCAGGGTTACGGATATGATGCGTGTATTAATAAACTATGGACTTTCTTAAAAATAAGTGAAATCGAAAATCATGGCTCATACGACCTAATTGCGCACACGGCTCGATATCCATGATAACTATGAATATGCACAGATGCAGTTAGGTACTTAGTTATGTAAAATAACCGATTAATTACTTATTAACTTAAATATTCAACAAATTGCAGTAATTGGTGAAAACTAAAGTATTTTAAACATAATTCCAATTAGAGCATATATATCTACAAACAGATGGTTGTTCATATGACAAAATGGAATTCTATTGTTCCTCTTAAAGAAAAACTAGAGTTAAAAATAAAAATAAAGTAAAAAAAAAAATATATATAAAATAAAATAGAATGAAATAAAACCGAATAAATTGCATAAAAAAAAAAAATTACATTTTTAGGTATTTTAGTGAGCTCAAGGCCTTTGAAAAATAAAACACAATATTATGGATTGTATTTTACATATATTTGTCAATATTTCGGTTTCACTCTGAAACCATCATCAGGACTGGGAAACACAAAAAAGAAAATTCCTTTAATTTTGCAATATAATCTTTTTAATATGCTCAAAAAATTTTTCAGCGCAACTAAAATGTATTATTCATATAGCCTGCGAAATGGCCGGATGAAGTAATGAAAAACTAAAACTCTTTCTTACAAAAGATCTTATTTTTATTGCTCGTATTTTCAACTTAATTACTACACGGAGTAAATGTCTGACTTTATGGGGTCCTTATTTTATAACAACTAGATGCAATTACATATATACTTTTTTGTTGCTATATATGTATATGCTTGGATATTAGCAGCTACGACTCTTTGTTGGGGAGCATTAGCGTAGATATTTAAAGCAATCAAAATAACATTGTAAATTGCACTCTAGCATACATACTTACATACATAGATACATTAAAACAAATATATGCACATTTGAGTAATATTTATAATCAAAATTTATACAATGTAATTTTTTACGACATCAAACTGCATTTTCAAGTCAATAAAAAGTAATAACCAGATGCAGACGTTGCGGTGCAACAGAGCACGAGTGTGTGCGTCATACTGGCTCCCAAGTAATTAAAACGAAAGGAAATAGTATTTTTTTCTATTCCACAATTATTAAGTGCTTACTATATACTTAATATGGAAGTATGTATACGCCTATGTATGTTTGAATTAAAATGCCTTTGCAATTTTAAGGATCAGAGCATAAAATTAAAAGTTATTGGGTAAGTATAAAACTTGGAGTTGCCTGATGCGTATGCAGGAGGGATGCTAGTGGGGTCAATTTCCAAATATTATTTTCATTGTAGACAAAAACATAAAAAAATATAAAAATAAACTAAAATAAAAAAAAATAAAAAAAAATAAAAAAAAATTAAAAAAAATAAAATAAAATAATATAAAATAAAAAAATAAAAAAAAAAATAAAAAAAAAATAAAATGAAATAAAAAAAAAAAAAAATTAAATAAAATAAAACAAAGAAAAAAAAATAAAACAAAATAAAATAAAATAAAATAAAATAATAATAATAATACTAAATAATAAATAATAATAATAATAATAATAATAATAAAATAAAATTAAATTAAATGAAATTAAATAAAAAAAAATAAAAAAAAATAAAAAAATTACTATACAATGAAAAAAGATTAAGTAAAACAAAATAAAAGATATTAAAACAAAGCAAAATATAATAAGTGATAAATAATAATAAAATTAAATTAATAAAAAAATTAAATAAAAATGCAGTTAAACCAAATTTAAACAGTACTAGAGTTCGCCCAGTGGTTGAAATTCAACCACAAAACCTTATTTTATTTCTCTACCTTAATGAAGTTCAGTTTCCTTAACTATCAGTTTCTTTAACTACCACTTTTTTTGCTATTTCTTAAATTTTCCTTACTTTTCCTTATTTTTTATATTTTCCGTTTCTATACATTCCTCTTATTTTTGCCTTTTTCTCCCTATTTACGTTATTCAGTAATAAAGTTTCAATGTTTATAACTATTTATTTTAGGTCGTTTTTGTTCGTCTTTCTTTCCTTTCGTTTTCTTTTCTTTCCTTTCCTTTGGTTTTAATTGCTTTCCTTTACTTTTCTCTCCTTTCCTTTCCTTTGGTTTTATTTGCTTTCCTTTGCTTTTCTTTCCTTTCCCATCATCTCCTTTACTTCCCTTTCCTTCCTTTCTTTTCCTTTCCTTTCCTTTTCTATCTTTTCACTTAATTTTATTATTATTTTTCTTTCCCTTCATCCTTTTTATTTTTTTCTTGCCTTTCCTTTCGTTTCGTTTCATATCATTTGCTTTAGTTTTGTTTCGTTCGCCGTCATTTTATTTATTTTCTTTTTTTCTTTTCTTTATTTTCTTTTTTTCTTACCTTTATTTTTCATTACATTCCTTTTTTCTTAGATTTCTTTTCCTGCCATTTCCTTTCCTTACCTTTCCTTTTGTTTCCCTACTTTCTTTCTTCTCCTTTCCGTAACTCCTTTAGTTTTATTTCTTTTCCGTTCATTTCCTTTAATTATTTTTATACCTTTCCATTCCCTTCCTTTCCTTTATTTTTCTTTCTTTTTATCTTTATTTCTTTTTCATACCTTCCTCTACTCTACCTTTTATTTCCTTTCCTTTTCTTTTCTTCCCTTTTTTATCTTTCTCTATTTTCCTTCTTTTTCATTCATTACCTTTCCTTTTTTTCCCTTCCTTTTCCATTCCTTTCCTTACTTTTACTTTCTCTTGATTTTTCTCTCTTTTCCTTTCCTTACCTTACCTTACCTTTATTTTCCTTTTATCCATTCCCCTCCATTCAGATTCTTTTTTTTATACTTTTATTTATTTCATTTTACTTTATATTTATTTATTTTATATTATTTCCTCTCCTCTCATTTCCTACAAACTTATTTCTTTACTTTCATTTTTATTATTGCTGCCAACAAAAAAACTCTTCTCACAATGCAAACACAGCAATGCAAGTAGTCATACCTACATACACACATAACAGCGGCTCTATAGAGTGAATATTTACGTGTTTAGCGTTTCATATTATAATTAATTATACCTTTCATGAACATGAAATGGTATTATAACTTTGGTCCGATGTTTGTAAATATGAGAAGAAGAAGAGATAGACCCATCAATAAGTATACCGAAATGATCAGGATGACGAAATGAGTTGATTTAGCCATGTCCGTCTGTCCGTCTGTCCGTCTGTCTGTTTGAACGCAAACTAGTCCCTCAATTTTTGAGATATCTGGCTGAAATTTTGTATGTGGCCACCATTTTGTAATATAGGAATCATTTGTCGGAACTGACCAGATCGGACCAGTATAACATATAGCCCCCATACAACCGATTGTTCAGATATAAGGTTTTTTGGCCAAAACTTCTGCAATTAAAAAGTTAGGAACGTAAAATTTTGCATCTCGAGTACTTTCTATTTATGTAGTGTATATAGTGAAAATCAACAAGATCGGGCAAATGTAACATATAGCCCCCATACAACCGATTGTTCAGATATAAGGTTTCTTGGCCAAAACTTCTGCAATTAAAAAGTTAGGAACGTAAAATTTTGCATCTCGAGTACTTTCTATTTATGTAGTGTATATAGTAAAAATCAACAAGATCGGGCAAATGTAACATATAGCCCCCATACAACCGATTGTTCAGATATAAGGTTTCTTGGCCAAAACTTCTGCAATTAAAAAGTTAGGAACGTAAAATTTTGCATCTCGAGTACTTTCTTTTTATGTAGTGTATATAGTGAAAATCAACAAGATCGGGCAAATGTAACATATAGCCCCCATACAACCGATTGTTCAGATATAAGGTTTCTTGGCCAAAACTTCTGCAATTAAAAAGTTAAGAACGTAAAATTTTGCATCTCGAGTACTTTCTATTTATGTAGTGTATATAGTGAAAATCAACAAGATCGGGCAAATGTAACATATAGCCCCCATACAACCGATTGTTCAGATATAAGGTTTTTTGGCCAAAACTTCTGCAATTAAAAAGTTAGGACCGTAAAATTTTGCAACTCGAGTACTTTCTATTTATGTAGTGTATATAGTGAAAATCAACAAGATCGGGCAAATGTAACATATAGCCCCCATACAACCGATTGTTCAGATATAAGGTTTCTTGGCCAAAACTTCTGCAATTAAAAAGTTAGGAACGTAAAATTTTGCATCTCGAGTACTTTCTATTTATGTAGTGTATATAGTGAAAATCAACAAGATCGGGCAAATGTAACATATAGCCCCCATACAACCGATTGTTCAGATATAAGGTTTCTTGGCCAAAACTTCTGCAATTAAAAAGTTAGGAACGTAAAATTTTGCATCTCGAGTACTTTCTATTTATGTAGTGTATATAGTGAAAATCAACAAGATCGGGCAAATGTAACATATAGCCCCCATACAACCGATTGTTCAGATATAAGGTTTTTTGGCCAAAACTTCTGCAATTAAAAAGTTAGGAACGTAAAATTTTGCAACTTGAGTACTTTCTATTTATGTAGTGTATATAGTGAAAATCAACAAGATCGGGCAAATGTAACATATAGCCCCCATACAACCGATTGTTCAGATATAAGGTTTCTTGGCCAAAACTTCTGCAATTAAAAAGTTAGGAACGTAAAATTTTGCATCTCGAGTACTTTCTATTTATGTAGTGTATATAGTGAAAATCAACAAGATCGGGCAAATGTAACATATAGCCCCCATACAACCGATTGTTCAGATATAAGGTTTCTTGGCCAAAACTTCTGCAATTAAAAAGTTAGGAACATAAAATTTTGCAACTTGAGTACTTTAAATTTATGTAGTGTGTAGAGGAAAATCAAGAAGATCGGGTAAATATAACATATAGCCCCATACAACCGGTTGTTCCGATATAAGGTTTTTTGGCCAATACTTCCGCATTTAAAAAGTTAGGAACGTAAAATATTGCACCTTTAGTACTTTCTACATATGTAATGTGTATAGTGTAGTCAGTACAATTGAACACGTATAATATATAGCCTCCATACAATCGATTGTTCCGATAACTCGGATCCTATTATTTTGTTATTATAACAAAGATGTGTAATGTGTATAGTAAATATAGTTAAATTGACACAGGCTGTACTGGGGATCGAACAGTGAAAATCCTGACGCTTATTCATGAAAGGTATATAGCCTTCGGCACAGCCGAAGACAGCTTTCCTTACTTGTTTTTTTTTTATTTTGGTTTGTTGTCGCACACCCTGCTCGGCGAGACCTATTCATTCATTCATTCATTTATTTAGCATTTTCCTTATATCTATGAATGTACATTTTAAATTAATATTAAAAGCAAACAATTTAATCTTATATGGGATATACATACATGTAGATATAGGAAAAGTTAAGACATTTTTATGCTAAGTTTAGCATAGTGACAAATGTCATTTCTATAAAATATAAAAATACAGTGGGGTGGACTGTTATATAAGGAGATTAAAATATAAATAATATTATTATAATTAGGGTTCAAAATATTTATTTAAATTACAACAAAACCCGTGGGTAAATGAAGGGAAAAGCAATTACCAGAAAAAAATTTTGGAATATTTAGTTATTAAAAATGATTTATGTAGCTGGCCGGAGCAAAATTTCGATTTCATTGTGTGCAAGGCCTAAGAGGAAAGACTTAACACTTTCTGTAAATTGTCGAAGATTCCGTAGAGCACGAATTTCGGCAGGAAGTAAGTTGAAGAGTTTTCGTGAAACAATTGTGAAAAACTTGCTTGCATGTGTGGTTCTGGTCGACGGTACAACGACTGTAGTTTGTGAGTTTTTCCTCAGGTTATATGCTTCCGACCTCATACTTTGTAGGTAACCACATCTAATGTAAAAAATTTTTAAAACTTTAAAATAATACAGGTCCTTAACTGGAAGAATCTCTAGACTTCTAAATAGCCCTCTCGATGCATGCAACCGGTTAACATTAGATATTTTTCGAATAGCGTGTTTTTGCAATACTAATATAGGCTGGATTTTGTTAAGGGTGGCGCCACCCCAACAGCTGATTCCATATTGTAATTTAGAATGAAAAAGCGCATAATAAACTATTTTAAGAATGTAATTAGAACAGGAAGTTCGTAGGTGATAAAAACAACGTAAAGAGGATTGGAGATATTTTTTTAGACGGGATATATGGTTGCCCCAGCTCATATTATGATCAACAGTTACACCCAGATACTGAAATTCATCAACATAGTCTATTGTGAAGCAGTCCTTATTACAAGCCACAAGCGAGTCGAAGGTACAGGATTGAAAATCTTGGCACACATTCTCATGAAGAGCAAAACGCTCGCAAATCGCAGCATGAAAAACAATACTTATATCTGGAGGTTTTCTTGTATTTAAACTAAAACTCATGAGTTTGGTCTTATTGCTAACAACGAGTTTATGTTTTGCAAACCAAGTTCTCAGAAGATGTACATCATGATTTATACTACTTATCAAATCAAGGGTATTAGAAGAACCATAGGCCATCGCAAGATCATCTGCAAATGCAGTGACTTTCCCCAAGAATGGCATGTCAAAAATTGAATTGAGATAAATTAAAAATAAGATGGGACCAAGCACGGAGCCTTGCGGAACTCCGACTTTGATTGGATTAGACTTCCCGAGCTTTCCGCAAACTCTGACGCGTTGTACCCTTCCAGAAAGGTATGATTGAAACCACATATGTATGAATCCTCGAAAACCGGCATTATATAATTTATTAAGCAAAATAGCATGATCCACAGTGTCAAAAGCTTTGGTTATATCTACGAAAAGGCCAGCGCAATTCTTTTTATGGTCCAACTCTTGATAAATAAATGAGCAGAATTCTAGGAGTGCATCCTCAGTAGAGCGGTTTGCTCTAAAACCAAACTGCGATGGGCTAAAAAAGCTTCTGCTTTCCAGAAATTTCATAATTCGATTTTTGAGAGCTTTTTCAAAAACCTTGGATATAGAGGATAGAAGCGAAATAGGCCTATCGATACATATCAAATTTTATATACCTTAGAATTGTGGTTATTGCAAAAAAGGGAGAAAACTTTTAAGCATTGCTCATTTATATATAATAAAATAAAAATTATTAAGTAAGATAAATGGAAGAAAATAATCAAGTATAATAAAGTGAAAAAAAAAAATAAATAAAAAGGAATGAAAAACTAAAAAAAAAAAAAAAAATGAAAAATCGCGCCGTGTTGTTAATATAGCAAAGGAGAGGCTACTTCCCTCACGGGAAGAAAAAGAAAAATACGGAAAAAATTAAATAAAGAAAGTTGAAGAAAATGAACCCCGATAAAAAAGGAAAGAAGAGTTTTTGGATTACCTCATAGAGAGGTAATTTCACTACATATTTGCAAGACCCCTACAACATAGCTATAGATATATAGAGGTATGAAAAGATGTACATATATATGTATCCCAACTAGTAATTAATAAACATTTCAAATCATTTCTTTCTTTCCAGTCAACAGCAATACAAACGAACTCATAAAATCAGCCAATCCTTGGAGCGATTAAAATGCAACTTTGTTGCCAAATAATAAAAGAAAAAAATGTATTTTAGTTTTTTTATGTAAAAAATAATAGTTGGATTGTTGTGAGTGTTATTCTACAACAATTTTTGTTGTTTAATTTTTAAAACTGCTTTTTTTTTTATTGCTACGCGCACACGAATCAGAATGATTGTGGCTCATGAAAAGGTGTCTGCTGCGCTACCGACAACCGTCCGTTCATCGGTTGCAAAAAGGCAGTTAGCCAAGAACTTTAAACTAAATTTCATAGAATACGACAAACAAATAATAAAGAAATGCGACTGGGAATGCGTGAGATGCCTTTGCGCGCGCTGTGAAATGTTCGCATTGCCATTCCGGGTGTCAATTCATTGTCGCGCGTTCATTCTTCCACGCGCAGCTTACAGCATTTCATTTTCTTTAGATTACATTTTATTTTCATTTTCATGTCGCATATCATTAGTGTTAACCATTAAATGGTAATAATCATTCTAATAATGCTATGACAATGTTGTCGAAAAGCAGATTGCAATGCTGGTTGCATAGTAGGTGAGCGTAAAAGGGACGTTGCAGCGGCGCATGCGCGCTAAAAACTTTTACGACTTGAATTGAATATAAAAGCTGCAACAAAATCTAGAAATCTTTAAGGGTGGTAATAATTTTTTGTCGTTAACGAGATGAAATGCATTAAGTTGGAATTTTAATTTATACGCAGTGGAAAAGAATTTTTTTTCTTATCTATTAAGTTTAAATTTTCCAACCGAGTATTTGTTTTCTCACATCGATTTCGAGTGGACAGCTAATGTTCACAATAAGAACCAAGTTTCCGAAACATACCTTCTCTCTTTCTTTCAAAAGGTTGAAACAATAACGCTTCTAGGTACTTAGTTTATTCGGAAACGCGAGTGGAGTTTTTTGGCATCCTTTCGGGACTACTTAGGTACTCTTTCGTGATAACTTCCGATGTTTTTCACAATAATTTCATTACCTTCTCAGGATCACGTCGGGTTTTATAAGGAATCATTTTGAACCCATATCAAGACCATTTCAAGCTTTTTTGAGATTACTTTCGAAACTTTCTGAAGATAATTGCAGGAGCTTTTCGAAACCATATCGAAATCATTTCGAATTGTTTTCGGAATCACTTTAATAGTTTTTCGTAATTATTTCTAAATCATTTCGGGATTGTTTTTGAAACATTTGTTGGGATCATTTCAAGATCAAATAGAGATTGCTCTTGAAACTTTTTAGCAACCACTTCAGGACCGACTCAAGATTGTATTCGTAACTTCTTTGGGAACTTAAGAACTTTTTCGAAATTTTTTACGGGCTCATTGCGAGACTGTTTTGGAACCTTTGGAGAGTGTTTTAAAACTTATTTCAGAAAGTTTCCATATCAATTATTTCGATTATAATATACATTTCCTCATTTAGAACAATAAATCAAAAAGCTTCGATAGAGAAAAATAAAAAAGTTGCTCATTTTGAGAAGACTTCCAAAAATGTTGTTTTTAAACTAAATGACATTGAGCTCTTGATTCAAATCTTTTAACAAGTAATGCTCTGAACCGACTTGAATGATAGCCAGAAGTATCTTCTTGGCGTCAAAGAACTTGGTTATGTTCCGAGCTTTCTGCGTGCCTATGGAGTTTTTAGGTACATAAAAGTTTTAATTCCTAAACACTAAACTTTTAGTATAATCAATTCGGAGGATATGCCCAACCCTTCAACCTTTGCTTCGCCCTCAAGAAGAATAAAAGCTAAACAAATAACAATTACAAAAACAACAAAACAACATTTAGAAATGCAAAATTGCATACATTTTCGTTTCCTTTGCAATCGTTGTTTTTTCCGCTTGTTGTTGTTGTACTTCATTTTAAAATTCACTGCAATTGCCGCTACACATTTAACTGCCATTTGGTGTTGTTGTTATTTTAGTAATAAATGCAAGCAATAAAATTTAGTAGAAGAAGAAGAAAAGTACAAAATGTGCAAGTGTACGACGTGTGCGAATGTGTGCAAGTGCACTATGGGCCAGAAAGTTTGCTTACGTGGATAAATATTTAGATAACATGAATTAAAATAACATAAAATAAAAAAATCAAATAAAATAAAAAAGTAAAAAAAAGTAAAATAGATTAAAAACAAAATAAAAAAAAAATTAAATTAAATAAAATAATAAAACTAAAAAATTAAAAAAAAAAATAAAATAAAAAAAATAAAAAATAAAAAAAAAATAAAATAAAATTGATAAAATGAAAAAAAAAAACGAAAAAAATAAAATAAAAGAAAAAAAGTAAAATAAAATTAAAAAAAAAATAAAATAATAAAAAAATAATAAAATAAAAAAATAAAAAAAAAAAATAAAAAAAAATAAAATAAAATAAAATTAGAAAAAATAAAAAATTTAAATAAAATTGATAAAATGAAAAAAAACGAAAAAAAAAAAATAAAAGAAAAAAAGTAAAATAAAATAAAAAAAAAATAAAATAATAAAAAAATAATAAAATAAAAAAAAAAAAAATTAAAAAAAAAAATAAAATAAAATAAAATAAGAAAAAATAAAAAATTTAAATAAAATTGATAAAATGAAAAAAAAACGAAAAAAATAAAATAAGAGAAAAAAAGTAAAATAAAATAAAAAAAAAATAAAATAATAAAAAAATAATAAAATAAAAAAATAAAAATTAAAAAAAAAAAATAATAAAAAAAATAAAATAAAATAAGAAAAAATAAAAAAATTTAAATAAAATTATTAAAATGAGAAAAATTAAATAAAACAAAAAAAAAATAAAGTAGGATAAAATAAAATAAAATGAAATAGAATAGAATGAAAAAAATTAAAATAAAATAAAAGAAAAAACTTAAAAAAAATAAAAAAAAAAATTAAAAAAAAATAAAATAAAATAAGATAAAATAAAAAATTTAAATAAAATTGATAAAATGAAAAAAAAATCGAAAAAAATAAAATAAAAGAAAAAAAGTAAAATGAAATAAAAAAAAAAAATAAAAAAAAAATAATAAAATAAAAAAATAAAAAAAAAAATAAAAAAAAATAAAATAAAATAAGAAAAAAATAAAAAAATTTAAATAAAATTATTAAAATGAGAAAAATTAAATGAAACAAAAAAAATAAAGTAGGATAAAATAAAATAAAATGAAATAGAATAGAATGAAAAAAATTAAAATAAAATAAAATAAAAAACTTAAAAAAAAATAAAAAAAAAAATAAAAAATAAAAAAAATAAAATAAGAAAAAATAAAAAATTTAAATAAAATTGATAAAATGAAAAATAAACGAGTAAAAATAAAATAAAATAAAAAAATTAAATAAATAAAAAAAATAAAATAAGAAAAAAATAAAAAATTTAAATAAAATTATTAAAATGAGAAAAATTAAAAAAAAAAACAAAAAAAAATAAAGTAGGATAAAATAAAATAAAATGAAATAAAATAAAACAAAATAAAATAAAATAAAATAAAATAGAATAGAATGAAAAAAATTAAAATAAAATAAAATAAAAAATTAAGTAAGAAAAAAATAAAATATTTAAATAAAATGAAAAAAAGAATAAAATAAAAAAATTAAGTAAGATAAAATAAAATAATATAAAATTAAATTAAACAAATAAAATAAAAAATAATAAGGTAAAACAAAAACAATTAAAATAAAATAATTAATTATAAAATAAAATAAAATAAAGGAAATAACAAACAAAACAAACTAAAAAAGGAAATTTAAAAAAGAAAAGAAAGACGAAGAAAGTAAAGGAAGGAAAAAAGTGTAAACAGATTTCCGAAATTTACTTTTATCAATCGATTCAAGTCGCCTGCCTCATAGTGCAATGTAAAATCGGCCACTAAATATTGCGAATAATGCATTTCATCGCTTTCTTACTTCGTCGCTGTTGCTGCTCCCAATCGCTGCCGCTCTCAGAGTTCTTGTTCGTGTTGGTTTTCCTATTCCATTTGCTAACAACGTGCCCAATTTATGGCCGTAAACTAATTTAACTTTTATAAATTACGAAACACGCATAAACACAATTTTATGCGAACTTTTTATGTGCGTCTTATAGCGTGGAAATATACTTAGGTTGATGTGTCTGTGTATTGTCTATGTAGGTATGTTTATTTGATTGTTTGTTATTTGTTGCACGCACATACTGAGAAGGCATATAACTTTGTTGCAGACCACGCCTGGCGGTCTGAGAAGTTCGTCTGTCAGTCAAAAATTGTGGCAAATGCCCCATCGCTTTTCCTCGCCATCAACAGCGTTTACCTATTTTATATGTAAAAGTAAGTATTTGTATTTGCTTTCTTTCTTCCAGCGCACGTTAGAATTGTTTCGCTACAACGCACTGCAGCACTCCAAAAGTGCCATATCATTGTTGCAACAGCTGTTGCCCTCTTGCACTGCTCTTGTTGCTGTTACAACTAAACTTTTTGCATTTTCGGGTGGTCAGACCACCACTGCGCTGCGCTGGTGATTCTAGGAAGTAATGTGTCTCTATAAAATAATCTGTTCACAGCTGTTTTCAACGCTCGCGATTTTTAATATAGCCATACACACTCGCATACATACAGGCATTTGACTTTTTATTATTTTTGCGGGCGATGAAAATTTGATTTTGTCACTTCAATAATACACACACTTACAAACGTATTCACTTTATGCAGTCATTTGTCAAGTGCGGATTTTTAGCAACAAATTTAATGAGCCTTCATGGTGGTCAGATTTTTGAGAGATTTTTTTATGATTTTTTTTCGGCAACTTTTTTCATGTTCGAAAATATAAAAGTCTTGGTTGTTTGTATTTTGAAAAAAAAAAAAAAAACTTATAATTTATTGGAAAATGTTAGATACATACATAGTTGTAAATCTGGGAGGGATTAAGTTTCTTGTGAGGCTTTACTAATATTTTATGAATTCGTTTGATGAGACGAAATTATGTTGTAAGAATAAGTGATTTCAACAGCATCAACTTAATGTGATTATCAGCTTTAATTAGATCTAAAAACAAAATACAATTTCATCGATGATGAGCGCTTTAAAGTCTATGACTCATGTATCTGAAATGAGAATGTTCTTAAATAGCGAATGTGAGTGGACGATCAATTTCTTACTAGCAAGATAAAAAAACTACAATTGTATGTATTTAGTATCTAAAGTTGTGCTACACATTCATGTTTCTGACGCAACAAAAATGTTTAAAAACTGAATTTAAAAAAATTTTTAAAATTTTTGTGTTACCAGAAATATGAATTTGAAAGTTGTTACGTATGCGCCATGGTGTCTGTTGATGAGTGCAACACATTCATGTTTCTGGCACAACAAAAATTAAAAAAAAAATTAAAATTTCAGCTTTTAAACATTTTCGTTGTGCTACACATTCATGTTTCTGGCACAACAAAAATTTGAGAAAATTTTCTTGGAAATCTTAAAAAGATGAATGTGCCGGAACTCGAGAGAATGAAGGAATTTTAGCGTAAAAACTATATTAGTGGAAAGACCTTATAACTTTAAACGAGCTAAAATTGTATAAATATATATATTTGCATATTTGTATATCCGGACTATCTCGGGAACGGCTTGGCCGATATGATTGATTCTATGACTATCCCCTTGGGGTTGCCACCTGGGGCGATTTACAGGGTTGCCAATGAAATATATTTTCAGCGACATGCCAACCAAAATATATTCAAGTACGGTTGCCACCTAGGGTTGCCATCTTACCGCAATATTTTCGTATATCCGTACAATCTCGGGAACCGCTTGAACGATTTGGATTAAATTTAGCATATAGATAGTAGAATTGATTCTAAGACTATCCACTTGGGGGTTGCCACTATCTCAATTTTTTTTAAATTATGGAGCTAGATATGCCAATATGCGTATCAAATGAAAAGTATTTTCGCCGAAATACCAAAGAAAATATTTAAAATAGGGTTGCCGCCCAGGGTTACCATTTTACCGTTTTGTATTTGTATTGTATATTTTTGGGATCATACTTGGATTATTTTAGGATCATTTTGAGAATATTTAGGGGTCACTTTGGGATAATTTTGGGGCTATTTTGAGTTAATTTTGCGCTCAATTTGGGAGAATTTTGGGATCATTTTCGGATCATTTTGGAGTCATTTTTGGATTATTTTAGGATTATTTTGGGATCATTTTAGGGTCATTTTGGGAACATTTGATGGTCTTTTTCTGGTCCTTTAGGGATTATTTTGGGACCATTTTTGGAAAATTTTGGCGTCATTTTGGGATCATTTTGGGTACATTTAAGGGTTTTTTTGGGGTCATTTTACTGACTGATATGAAAACTGAAGGGTGTTAGTCTTTAACGCAGAAAACTCAACCGTATTAGTCTTCGTTGGGAGCGACGACAAACTAAAATTTAAAACTTTGCGAGAGTAATAAACTTTCAACGACGATATCTCATTTCTGTTGTTGCTAAAGCACCTATGTGGACAAAGTTATAATACCTTGTTTACTAGTACAGTTGCGAATGATTGATAATAGTTTGAGGTGGAAAATGCCTTTCATCAGTTACTTATGTGTTATTTAATGTATGTGTGTACCTATTTGCATCTACAGCTGTCATAACAACAATAAAATACATATTTAAATATGACTAATGAATGCTTGCAGTTAGTGTGAATTTTCAGGTCCAAACACGTTCGACCTATTAATAAAATATATAGCTAGAGTTTCATGTTCAAAAGTACTAAGAATGAATATAAAGTCAAAGCTCGAAAAATTGAACGAAAAATAATCTAGCTAAGGCCCGGTTTTTCGGTGCAAGTTTTAATCACAGACAAAGTTGGCTAAAGTTTATCCCATACAATGTGGGCGTTTAAACTAAGTTTAAACTCGCCTCAATTTTCAACTTGCACTGAAAAACCGGGCTTAAGATTGTTTTCTTTCTAAAGGCTCAATTACATAAAACTTTGTGGGATCCACTTTCATTCAAAGTTTGTGGAACGTAAAGCGAAGCAAACTTTTGGTAAATGGGCTAAAAACGCGTCTCTGTCAAAGTCGCACAAAGTTGTATGTAATTGGGGCTTATGTGTTTCTTCCATGCATTTAAAAACGCTCTGTTATGATTTTTGAGAATACGAATGCTGGTATTAATATTAGTGCTAAAGTTTCACGTTTGTTGCATGTCTCGGTTAGAAAACTGTCCAAGCTGGAAACCACGCTATTTCGTTATAGGATTATTTTTATAAAAATATAGAATACCGACGCTCACGTGCACGCCCTTCAATTTTGCCGACCAAACAACACCAAAACAGAAACCAAGAACAATAATAATAATAATTTACTTTGGTCGTCATATACAATGCAATATAATAAAAATAAAATATGTATATGACATGAGTATAAAATATTTGTAACAACAACCAAACGAAATGCTTGGAAATAAATAAAAATCGTACAAATAATGCGAACAACTATAATAATGATAATAGCAGACAACAACAAAAAAACTCCCGACAGTTATTGCAATTGCTGGGGCAACTTGTTTTTGCATCGCAACATTTTCGCCGCAACCAGCAAAAAATTTATTTGAACTTTTGTGAGTGAACACCGCCAAAAAAAAAAAAAAAAACAGGCGGCTTGACGTCGACGTCTTGTCCGACTACTTCAACGATAACGTCGATAATGCTGATGAAGATCAAGAAATTGATAATAACGTCTTTCATTGTTTTAGTAAAGTATAATGAAGGTTGTTGGTGTATTTGTAGTTGTTGCCGTCGTTAATGATCTCCGTTTTCTGGTCACTATTTTGGTTAGTGTTTCCACGAATGTTTTTGTTTGTACTTTTCCGATAAAAACCAACCAAAAGGTTGCAAACACCAAGTTAGATCACGTCAGACCCCACCTGTTTTCTGAATTTCAGTCGGGGTCTCCGACTTGCTCTATTGTCGAATTCCGGTTACCTCTTGCAGGCTCCGGATTCTCTAACTGTGTGAAAAGTGAAAATTTCAAAACTCACTGTTAGAGAATCCAGGGCCAGGTTATCGCAGACCTTCTGGCTTAATGCTTATCAGTCCAATTTTTTCGATTTACCTTTTTATTTCTCTGGCCTATGATTTTTGGGCGTAGAAAGAATTTTTCGTACCTAAACGTAAAAGAAGTTAACTTCTTCAATTCAGAAATAACGAAATATGGTTTAGATTCACAATTTCTTACTTCCGCTCAGTGGACCAGGGAACCGATCAATTCGAAAATATCTTATAGATAATTGGTAATTTTATTCCCGCCATCGTCTGGCCATCAAGCACAAAAGAAGAAGAAAAAATTTGGTAATATCAAAGTTTTTGGCAACCCTAGGTGGCAACCCTGCTGAAATTGCCATATTTGGAATACGGTTGAAAATACCTTTCATTTGATACCCATATTGGCATATCTTGCGAAATATTTAAAAAAAAAATCGAGAAAGGTGGCAACCCTGTAAACCGACCCAAGTGGCAACACCAATGTGTTTAATGTAAAAATTAATCAATTGTCTATATGCCAAATTTTATTCAAATCGGTCGAAAATACCTTTCATTTGATACACATTTTGGTATATCTAGCTCAATGTTTAAAAAAATTGGGACATGTGGCAACCCTGTAAATCGCCCTAAGTTGCAACACCCATTTATATAATCATAGAATGAATCAAGTCAAGTCGGTCAAGCAGTTCCCGAGATATACGAAAAATAAATAAATTTCAGTTAGGTGGCAACCCTGCTCGAAATTATGTTATTAATACGGTCGAAAATACCTTTCATTTGATACCCATATGGGCATATCTAGCTCTATATTTAAAAAATATTCGGATAGGTGGTAACCCTGTAAACCGTCCTAAGTGGCAACACTAATATATATAATCTTAGAATGAATTCAATTGTCTTTATGCAAAATTTTATCCAAATTGATCAAGCAGTTCTCGAGATATACGAAAAGGTGGCAACCCTTAGTGGCGACCCTGCTTGAAATTATCTTGTTTGGAATACGGTCGAAAATACCTTTTACTTGATACCCATATTGGCATATCTATCTCTATATTTAATCAAAACGTAATATCGCCGCCTAAGAAGTTAACTTCAAAAAAAAAAAATTAAAATTGCCGAACTTTGAAACCATTATTTACATATCTATCTCAGATCTGTCATGAAAAAATGGTAATAATTAGAGATAAAATGCTCCACAGAATATTCCAATGCGGCTTCAAACAAATTCTTCACCCTTAAAAATGGCATTCCTTCGACCCTTCATACTTAGATACTGCAGTTTTTTTGGTTTTTCCTTTAAGCAAAATTTATCTCCATACAAATATGGCGCACCCTTATGTCTAAATACATAGTTTAAAATCTTACACCCAAATGTGGCAATGTTAGCATTCAAAAGAAATTAAAAAGTTCATTGCGCCTCAACTGAGTCTCTTGTTATAACCCTGCTAAGGCGACGGCCTATCTTTTACCACCGCCAATCTCCTGCTGCCCGCACATGCAACATTAAATTACTTTTTTACTTATAAAAATATACAGAATTATAAAAATAAGCCACATTTTTTGTTATTATGATCTACGTTATTGATGACTTTCGTTTATTAACCGCTTGTGCGTCTTAACAACAACAGCGAAGCAACATTAATATAAGTTATAAGCAACAATAATGGCAGGCAACAAGAGCAACAGGAACAACAACAAGAACTTCGAATCGAAATAAATAAATATAAGTTGAAAAAAAAAAACATTCCAATCGTCGTCATAAACTTCAATACGAAAAATCATTTCCTTTATGTTGCAGCTGTGGAGTTAAATAATAAAATAATATAACAACGCAACACAATGTATGATTGGTACAGTGGGATGAAGTTGGAAGAAACGTAGTTAAATATTTTTAACAAGAAATATTCTAGAGTAACCTCCGCTTATAGAACCGCATAAGGACTAGTCGTTCATGTGGTAATGGCACTGTATTCGAAATATCAAATAGTAAAAAAAAAGTTTCCGAGCAAACAAATTTTTTAAAATTTTTGAGGTTTTTATTAATATTCAAAAGTATGTGACCATTTCAGTACCTACGCGATTTTGGTCCTCTAGTTGCGAGATATTCCGTATCGATTTGACTTAATTTGACCAAGATAGCACTACTCACCATAAAAAATGTCCAAGAATGAAAGTACATTTCTCCTGATTCCGAATATCACATCAATTTTTCTGTGGCAGATTTAGTTTCCGAGATACCCGTGAAAATATGAAAATTCACAATTTTGTAAAATACTACTTCATATACATATAGGCACGTCAAAAATTTATATTTTTCATTTATTGAAAGTCCTCAATTAAAAATTTTCAATTTTTACCCGACAACTTTTCAAAAACTTCCATAATTTTCTGCTGATTCCGAATATGTAATTATTTGGTTTAAAGGTAAAAAAGATATAATATTAAAAAAGATATAATAGTTTTCGAGATATTTTGAAAATTCAGTTTTTGAGATAAGGTAAAATTATATTCATTAAAAGTGTTTAAAGGTTGATAGTTTTCGGCTTTTTATTACATTTTACCAACCAAAATCGGCCATGATAGCTTAATCGCTAAACCTAGAGTAGTTGGTGGAAAAGTAATAACTCAATCACCTTAACGGCGATTTTAATTTTTTTTGTATTGGTTAAAAGGGTATTTCGTCTTCTCAAAACGAAATCAAATGTCATAAAAATCGAGCTATGGTGGAGATATTGACAGATCAGTAATCCAACTTTTTTTTCTCATCCCAAAAACTGAAACTTCAGGATATCTCGAAAACTGTTCTACTCTTAAAAAAATTACTACATATTCAGAATCACCAGAAAATTCTCATTGAAATCATGGAGGACTTTCAATAAAACGTGGCTTATAAAGTCAAGGGCACATCGCAATATGGCACTGGCATGCTTAACATTTTTGTAATTGAAAATCGCCTCTGGTATAGGAGAGCTAACTTTTTTCTCGGTTTCTTTTACTACCAAGGTGCACCAAGGACGCGCCCCAGGAAGATCTCAGTTTATTCACTGCGTTTTTCTTAATTCTTTCAAAAAATATTAAAGAAGTTTACCTGAAAATGAGCCTACCGATTCCCCCACTGTATCACTATCCATTTGCCCTATCGAACCATCTCGTCGTCTCACTTCATTATCTGTTTCACAAAAACTCTTTGAAGTTAACAGTTCCGTTTCGACGGACAAAATCGCCCAGGTGGTTAGGTGGCTATTTTGAGTAAATACCCAGCAGCAAAACGTCAAACTAATGTAAAAAAATACTGGTAGACAACTCGAATTTTCTGGCTGAACTCATACTACCGTTACAAAAATCATTGGAAAAGTTTCGTTTGCTTCTTTTTTTCTTTTATAATTCACAGATGCTTTTTCGCGTTTGGGTAAATACAAATAGTCGCTGATTTCTAAAGAATAAACTTGGTACATAGACGCAAAAAAAAAGGTGCAAACTCCACCCTTTTTTGGTGTAAAACTAACACTATTTTGGTGTCAAATGAAAGTGAAAAAGTGTGGTGTAAGTCCATAAAAGCTGTTCGTCGCTACCATTCAAAACAAAGCTACAATTTGACGTTGTCAATCATAAGTACGCGATAGCCTAATGGTAGACATCTCCGTTCAGCAGTTAATAATTGTTAGTTCGATTCGCGGTGAAGGCAATATGACAAGTATGGTGAGGTAACGTGAGTAAGTGTGGTGTAAATAGTTTTTTTTTTATATTTTTGTTACTTTGACTCCTTTTTGGTACTAAAATAACACTTTTTTTAGTTTATATATACAGCAGCACCTTGATGTGCTGTTTTGATACCAACATTTTTTGGCGTGTATGAAGCAGAAAGTCAGGTTAATTTGAAAATGAAGGAAAAGAATAAAATAAAGTGAAATAAAGGGTAAGGTAATGCGACTATTAGTTTCTGGTTGAAATTATACTAATCCAGGTGTAATGCCTTTAGATTTAGTGTGGGGACTAGTATATTTTGTTGAAATCATACTATTCCAGTTTCAATTCCTTTTGTACCAGTATGGGGACTAGTATATATACATATTTTATATATTTTACAACCGGTATGATTCTAATATATAGTAGATGACTGGTATGTTCTGGCCGAAATCTGACAATTGACATCTCGAGGGACATCAACCCGTAAAAAATACCAGTTGCTTATGTGGAAAATACACAAAAGACTGACAAGTCGGAGCAGGTGCGCGAATTAGCTGTAAAGTAGTTTTCAACTGTTTGCTTCCGCTGCTGGGTGAGTATGCTCCATTTGACATGAAGAATAGGTGAAGACTGACAGTGACTTCTAAAAGATGCCATAAAAGAAGTTCAGTCATCAAAATACCTGTCACGACCCTGGCCGTAGCCATGAATCAATAGGCATGTCTAGCTGTCCCCCAACCAGTGTCCATTGGTATGTAGAGTAGACTTTACCTGCGACAAATACAAGTTTCGTGAGAGACTATGAAGATAATTCTTTATTTGCATATTATTTTTAGTGGAATACTTTTTTGGACTTAACCTTATTCGTCTAATTTTCTCATCTTGAATGCGTATGAAATTCAAATTTATGATCAAACTTTTTCACATTATCGAAACACTGTACAGCACATTGCCCTTTGAGCATCGTTAAGGAATATTATAAATTACTACAACAACAACTCTAGTCCAATAACAGGGGCACCGTCTTGAACATGCAGACACACATACATATCTCCCTATGATATATGCACAAACAAACACGCACACTTAAAAGCAATTTAAAATATTTATTTTATATTTTATTTTAAGCTAATTTAAAGAATTTTATTTCTGTCGTTGCTCATGAGGCAGCCTGCGTTGCAAGTTACTTTGTTTGTGGCCTTATGCGTGGAGAGCTTGCCTCCTGCGGAGCTCTTGTGCTCCTTCACAGTGCTTGCGACTAAGTACCAGCATATATTTTATACATAGATGTTGCACAATCATACATTGGTATCTACATATATACCTTTTACTAGGAATGTAAATTTTTAGTGTTTTATCAATCGTGGTATTTTTGGGACTTGATTTTACCATACCGAAACTTATGTCATATTTAAATAAAAAGATGTTGCGAAAAATATATTTCTTGAAACACATTTGGCGAAGTGCTTTCACGGCTCAAATTAAACAAACAGAAGCGTAGGTTTCGGTAAAAGAGTCGCAAGTTCAATGGTTTCTCCACAACTCAAGAAATTTTCATAGTGACTACAGAAGATTTCACTTCTAGAAAATCCTCTATAGAAGGCAACATCAAATTGAGGACCGGTCTTCTTAATATTTACGTTCTTTTTTAAGAACCAGAACGCTGACTTTCAAAAGAGTCAACGAGTCCAACACCATAAAATAGTATCTAAATCAGAGCCCGGAAGAATTGGTAGTGAGGGTGTATTAGTGAAAGAGCGGTCATCGCACCAATCGAATTATGTTATCTATTTTTTGCTTCCTTCGCTCACTAGCAAGTACCGAAGCCACAGCGTGTGTTGTTGAGTCGTTGCTTGCAAGTAAGTGGCTGAGCATAACTAACGACATCCACTGATTGGTCAGTGCACTCTCCCAAGCGCGGCAACAATTTTATTGTTCGAAAAGCTAGACAAAAAGCGTAATAATCTGTGTGAATTTTGTGCTCAAATTTCCGGAAACTTGTCCCACTGGGTGCCTAGGCCTGATCTAAATACATATAAGTGATTTAGGCCCGTTTTTTTAGTGCAAGTTTAAACTTAAGTGCGAGTTTAAACTAAGTTTAAAAGGCCAATTTGTATAGGATAAGCTCTAGTCAACTTTGTCTATGGTTTAAACCTGCACTGAAAAACCAGGTCATAGCGGCACACAGAGCCAAAAATGCCTAATAAAATTAATAAGATTGTCTTCATGATCAGCTTTTGGGCAAAGGGGTAGTCGCAACGGTGCAAACGAAGAAAAAACGATAAGGAAATCTTTTTGGTTTTAAGAAGAAATTCTTATTAAAAAACTATACATTTAGTACAAAGGTGTAGTTAGACGCTGGCAATTATTAGTATACGATGGCCGGATGGTTAGCAGCTGGGTTTAGCAATCGAAAAATTGTAAGTTCGATTCTCTCTCTTTTTTTCCTAATTAGAAATGTTAAAAAGAAATCTTCTTAAATATATTTATAAGATTTTCCTTTGAAATATTAACAACTCTACACATATCGGTAATTAGAAGTTGGCAATCAAAAGTGAGCGATGGCCTGATGGTTAACAGCTGGGTTTATCATTCCGAAAATTGTAAGTTCGATTCTCGGTGAGGGCGATATCATTTTATTTTTCATTTAAAATATTAAAAAGAAAATCTTCTTAATAAAATTAAAAAGACGGTCTCTACAATAATAAGAAGCACATCTTCTTGAAGAAAATCTATAGAGATATCTTATGACTTTTGTTCTATTTTATTAGGCATTGTTGGCTCTGTGCAGTTATTATTGTGTGACTACCACTGTTTCGGTTGAAGTTGTAGGAGTTATTGTTACATTTGTTAGCGGCGGTGTAGAGCATTAGTCTTCTCTGACTTCTACTTGCCTCTTCCATGCCTCTCACAATTTAACAGTCTTTCCGACAACTTTCGTTATTTTATTTTTAGTTTCTAAATTTTTTTGTATTCTTATTATAATAATTTCTTTTAATGTTTTTAGATTTGTTTTTATAGGTACCATTCAGAAGGACGTTCATAAACGTAAGAATGGTGGAAGAAAATGTATGCGAAGACGATAAAATATAATTTCGGCTTTATATTATTTTAATGATGAAAAATGTTGAAACTTCATTACAAACAAAAGAAAAGAGAGGAGGAATCCGAGGAACTTTTATATATGAACGAAGCGATATGGTGTTGGTGAGGTGTCTATGGATTGTGGGATTGTATGTTTTTTGTGTGCGTTGAAGGGCTAGCATGGATAAAGACGAAGGTGACGCTGACTAAGTGGTGTGGTATCGCTTTGTTGGGATAATTTGGAGAGGTGAAACGAGTAATGAGTAGTGGTATTAGGGTTGCCATGACAAAAGAAAACGAGTGTGGGGGAATATTATATATGGAATAGGGAAACCTCTTTGGAGAGATGATGAGTGCAGATAATTTTTGTTGAACAAATTTATGATGCAGCCGCTCGCAAATATATATTTTTAATTTAATTTAATTTTTTTTATTTTGTTTTATTTCATTTTATTTTATTTTACTCTATTTTAATTTAATGTATTTTATTTAACTTAGTTTTATTTTATTTTATTTTATTTTGTTTTATTTTATTTTATTTTATTTTATTTTATTTTATTTTATTTTATTTTATTTTATTTTATTTTATTTTATTTTATTTTATTTTATTTTATTTTATTTTATTTTATTTTATTTTATTTTATTTTATTTTATTTTATTTTATTTTATTTTATTTTATTTTATTTTATTTTATTTTATTTTATTTTATTTTATTTTATTTTATTTTATTTTATTTTATTTTATTTTATTTTATTTTATTTTATTTTATTTTATTTTATTTTATTTTATATTATTTTATTTTATTTTATTTTATTTTATTTTATTTTATTTTATTTTATTTTATTTTATTTTATTTTATTTTATTTTATTTTATTTTATTTTATTTTATTTTATTTTATTTTATTTTATTTTATTTTATTTTATTTTATTTTATTTTATTTTATTTTATTTTATTTTATTTTATTTTATTTTATTTTATTTTATTTTATTTTATTTTATTTTATTTTATTTTATTTTATTTTATTTTATTTTATTTTATTTTATTTTATTTTATTTTATTTTATTTTATTTTATTTTATTTTATTTTATTTTATTTTATTTTATTTTATTTTATTTTATTTAATATTATTTTATTTTATTTTATTTTATTTTATATTATTTTATTTTATTTTTATTTTTTTTTATTTTATTTTATTTTATTTTATTTTATTTAATATTATTTTATTTTATTTTATTTTATTTTATATTATTTTATTTTATTTTTATTTTTTTTATTTTATTTTTTTTTATTTTATTTTATATTATTTTATTTTGTTTTATTTTATTTTATTTTATTTTATTTTATTTTATTTTATTTTATTTTATTTTATTTTATTTTATTTTATTTTATTTTATTTTATTTTATTTTATTTTATTTTATTTTATTTTATTTTATTTTATTTTATTTTATTTTATTTTATTTTATTTTATTTTATTTTATTTTATTTTATTTTATTTTAATTTTATTTTATTTTATTTTATTTTATTTTATTTTATTTTATTTTATTTTATTTTATTATATATTATTTTATATTATTTTCTTTTATTGTAATTTATTGTATTTTATATATTTTTTTTATTAATTTGTTTTTCATTTTATTTTAGTTTGTCTTTGTTTTTTAATTTTTTTTTGTTTATTTTAATTTAATTTAATTTAATTATGGCAACCCTTAACACCATTAAATTGTAGAAAAACATTTATTCTCAACCTACTAACACATAGAACATAAAAGTAATGCTAAACTGTAATAAATAAATGTAATAAGTTGAACAAAACTGTGCGTCTGGCGGATGTCATAAAATACCGGAAAAATTTGTGTTCGAAAATAACCATATAAGTAAACGAAAAGAAAATATATAATAACTTTTTATGATACTCACACGTACTCGCATACACTGCGGTGATTATGCCTGTTTGTAGGAATGATGGTAAGTTCTTACCTTTGTAAAAAATCGTGTAAATCTTACAAAGAAACAAGAATAAGAACGAATAAAAGAATTATACAAAAATAACACCGGGAAAACTTCATGAAAATAAATTAGTTGTAATATTTATTTCGATTCAAAACAAAAGCGGCAAGATATTAAAAGAAATGGCTCTAGTAAAAAAAGCAACTACAATGTAACACCTTGAAATATGTAGATGTGGTTTAAAATGAAGGTGTGAAAATCTATGTAGTCGGTAGTTAGGCTGTAATAAAATGTGAATAAACTTGTAAGACAAGCAAACCTCTAAATGTATGTTTGAGTGTAGGACTTAAGTAATCCCCAAATGTATGTACCTAGTTTGTTGCGCTAAGTCAACACAGAATGAAGAATATGATTTACACTACCTTATACACATTACAGGCGTGTTTGTTGTTGTAAAACAGGTAAACCAGCATTGAGAGCGAAAGCGAAACCCATCAGTTGAGCGCTAAATTGCTTGGAGCTCGACACTATAGGCTACGCATTGCCGACGGCATTGCTACACGAAAATTCAGAGTTAATGGCCTATATAGCAGTGGCGGCACTGAAAATTCTAAAATGGGCACCTTTGAAGAAATAACTTTTTACCAAGGACTGAAACCGAAACCGTAACCGTAACCGATTAATTTTTCAAAACCGAAATCGAAACCTCAACCGTTATTTTGATCTGAAAAAGAACGAAACCGAAACCGCTTCAAAAGCAGAAACCGGTTCCAAACGGGTTTGAACGTCTTAATGCATCTTTTGGTTAGCACAGCCTTTTTTACAAGAAGGTATCCAATGTGAGATTATAAAATACACATTTTAACCTCGGTATCAAAATTCTGAAAAAGTAAATTTGACTATAGTTGAAACAAGCCATCGAGATTCGAAAAAAAATGTTTTGTGGCTTGTCTAAGAAAAAGCCACTCATATTTTTATTTTTGATGATTTACTTCTTTTTGTTTTCATTCTAATATTTTTGTAATGGAAAAAGTAAAGTTTTTGGTCACCCCTGGTCCTGGATTAGTTTTGAAATTTTCACTTTTCACCATTTAAAATATATGGGGAAAAAGTGTACATTTCAAAACTGACAGTTAGAGAATCCAGGGCCTGGTCCACATAATGGTCGATAGCTCTGAACCCGGTCGAGTTATCGAAATAACTAATTGATACTACCATAAACATACAGACAGAAAGATAGACAAAAATTATAAAAGGGACAATCCATATCAAAACGTCTAATTAAAAAAGCTGGCTAGTCTTGGATTTCGCTCAAATGTTTAGGGACACTTCTTTAGGGTCCTAAAGGAACATATTGACACACATTTATTTTTTATAACCACTGGTTTCGGACTGGTCAAGTTTCAAAGTTTGAAAAACGTCATTTTTAGGGCTACCCTATTTTCCGCTGACCGATTTCGAAGTTATTGGCCGGTTGCGGAGCTATCAAAAATATTTGAACCTTTTGGGCGGTTTCTAAAATAATACTAAATAAAATAAAATAATATAAAATGAACAAAAAAAATATACTAAAATGAGATAAAAAAAACTTAAATAAAAAAAATAAAAAAATAATAAATAAAATACAATAAAATACAATAAAATATAATCAAAAAAATACAAAAAAAAAAATTAAACCAAATCTATTATATATAAATGCGCAAACATAACTGGTTCCTCCCTTTTTTGCAATAACCACAATTCTAAGGTATATAAAATTTGGTATGTATCGATATGTCTCGCCGAGCAGGGTGGCCGAAAACAAACCAAAAATTAAAAAAAATTAATTATAATATGATTTGAAAATCACACCACTACATGTGATATACACGCATTCGCTTTATAGAGCCGCTGTTATGGGTGTATGTATGTAGGTATGACCACTTGCATTCTTGTGTTTGCATTCATTGCAGTAGGGTGAGTTGTTTTGTTGGCAGCAATAAGATAACATGAGCCAGCGCGTCAACTTTATTGAGCTTAGGTACAAACAGTGTTTACAAAACCAAAATCTGTGCGTGGGGATTCAGAGAAGCAAATTTAAAAAAAAAAAAGCACAAATAAGCTAGATCATGCACAAGGCCCTTCGTGGCTAGACTTAGTGAAATAAAATAAAATGGAAAATTGATAAAATTAAAAAAAAAGTAAAATCAGAAATAGAAAAGTGATTGAAATTAAAAAAATAAAATTTGTTGGAAATGAAATGAAAGGGAATAATATAAAATAAATAAAAATGAAACAAAATGAAATAAATAAAATATTAAATTAAGAAAATAATAGGAAAGGAAAGGGATGGATAAAAGGATAATTAAGGTAAGTTAAGGTAAGGAACGGAAAATATGACAGAAAAATCAAAGGGAAAGGAAAGGAATGGAAAAGAAAAAAGGAAGGGAAGAAAGGAAATGTAATGTAGGTAAAGCAGTGGAAAAGAAAAGCCAAAGGAGAAAGACAAAGAAAGGAAAGAAGAAAAAAAGAAGGGAAAGAAAAGGTAGCGAGGAAGAAGGTATGGAAAATAAATGAAAATAAAAAGAAAGAAAAATAAAGGAAAGAAAGGTAATGAAAAGCTAGAAAAAATAAGTTAAGGAAATGAATGAAAGAAAAAGAAAAGAAAAGCAAAGGAGTTGCGGAAAGGAAAAAAAGAAAATAAGGAAACGGGAGGAAAGGAAAGGTAAGGAAACGAAATGACAGGAAGGGAAATTTAAGAAAAAAAGGTGAAAGAAAATGAAGGTAAGAAAAAAATAAAAGAAAAGAAATGAAATGAAAAAAAAGGAATAAAATGAAAGGAAACTAAAGCAACGGAAACGAAAGAAAAGGAAAGAAAAAGAAAATGAAAGGAAAAAAGTAATGTAATGGAAATGGAAAGAAGGATCAGGCAAGAATATAAAAGAAACGAAAAGAAAGAAAAAGAACAGAGAAGAACAAAAAAGAACAAAAAAGAAAGAAAGAAAGAAGGGAAATAAAATGAAATGAAAGAAGAGAAAAGGAAAGAAAAGGAAAGAAAAGGAAAAGAAAGGAGAAGATAAGGAAAGGAAATAAAAGGGAAGAGAAGGAAAGAAAAGCAAAGAGAATAAATTGAGATGAAAGGAGAGGAAAGGAAAGGAAATAAAAGCAAATTAATGCTAAGGAAAGGAAAGGAAAGAAATACGTATGAAGACGACCTAAGAAGAATAAATAATTATCAACACTGAAACTATATTACTGAATGATGTAAAGAGGGAGGAAAAGGCAAAATGAATAGGAATGTATAGAAACCAAAAATATACAAAATATGGAAAAGAAAGGCAAATTTAAGAAATAGCAAAAAGGTAGGAAAATAAAATAAGGTTTTGTGGTTGAATTTCAACCACTGGGCGAACTCTAGTTAAAATAAAAGGACTCTGAAATAAAGGAAAAGAACAGGAAATAAAATTAAAGGAAAGTAAAATAAAGGAAATGACAAAAAGGAATGAAATCGATAAACATGTCGTACCCTTTATCTAACTATGTCCGTCTCCGTCTAGATCGCCTTTCCATCTACCTTTCCAAGGTAACACCAACTTTCCAAAAAAATTTTCAATTGAGGAAAAATTATCATTGTACCGACACTTTAACATTTCAACACAATTTATATCTATGATAGCACAAGTCGTATCTAACACCTAAGAAAAGAAGAACATGATAAAAATTTTCTGACTCTAACTTTTTAATTTGCCTTTCAATTCTCTCCAAAACCTAAATTTACCACCTGCGCTATCAATGGGGGTCGACGACCTCTTGTTAATACCCTCATAATATTTCACCTCCTTCAGTCTATGAGTTTATTGGCGTACACACACACATAGTGGCGTAGCCCCGTCAGTTTGTCTATAGCACGCGTGCTCACTCACTTGACTTTGCTTGAGGTAGGGTATGGACGGACGCACGACCGACCGCGACAGAAGCAATCATACCAAGTAGCAGATTTTGTGCTAATTGCTCGTTTGCTGGCAGTGTCGGTGGTGGGGTTGGCAATAATGGTTTGTTATTGTTGTCGATGTTGTTGTTGTTGTTGTTGTTGTTGTTATTATTATTATTACAACTTTCGCATTGATTTCTGGGCAATAAGACGTTGGCTAAAATTTTCTGTAAATTCGATCACGCCGTACAAATGATTTCAGCCACCAGATGTGGATTTTACCCATGCTGAGTACGCGATTGTGAGTGTGTGTACGCCCATACGTCTATCTTCACACCGCGCTGGGCTATCGGTTTGTCGGTGAGCTGCTGCTCAGCGGCTGCCACAAATTCTTTATGGCATTTTAGCAACATATTTTATGGGGTCTTTGCCTTGCAACGTCACCGGGCTATATATGCATGTTGTGTGTGTGTGTGTGTGCGGATGCAACTGAAGAAACATCAAACGTGTGCAATAACAAAGTTGCCGCAATGCAAATAGTGAATTCTAGGCAAACAGAAGAAGAAGAAAGGAGAAAAAAGTCAAGAGCAAGAAAGAACGCTTGCAACAGAGTTGTTGCAGGAAGATGTTGAAGAAATTTCCATGCAAATATTTACAATAAGTTGCGGCATTAATCATGCAACAACAGCAAGGGCCAGCAGCAGCAGCAGCAAGTTCAGCAAGGTGGACAGTGGGGAAGGCAGCAGGTACAGAGTTTGCGGAGCGAGTAAGAAAAGATTTTTATTATAAATACATATTTGTATACATTAACGTACTTTGTATGTATGTATGTATGTGTGCATGTGCCTTTTTGTTTATATATCCATATGTAAATTGAAATAAAAAGTGCCGATTGCAATCAAATCTAAAAACATTAGGACGTCCGATCCATAGTTCAAAGCGATTATTGTTGGGGGCGCGGTACAAAAGGAGGGTGTCAATTTTGTCTGATGAATGCAGCGTGCATTTCAACTTAGAGAGCAACTCATACATATATAGGGTAGTGCAATACTGCAGTTATACGCTTGCCTCTTCGTTTCTATTAATTCTAATGCCATATGCCAAGTGCCAGAATTGAACGAATGAAATGAAAACAAACATGCACCGTCATTAAGCTCTAGAGTTTGGAGCTCCTTTATAGCTGCCGCACGATCAGTCAGTCATTGACGCGCTGATCTTGGTTGTAAACACAAGCTGTAATGATGAATGCACATAGGCATATACAAATGAAGAGGACGCATAATGGAATATGCTTCTAATATACCCAACAAACGTTCCTGTTTTCAAATTCTTCTCAAATCCCACAAAAACTGAAAATGAATCCTTCAAAGAAGAGATTGAGAAATCGCTAAGTCACTAAAACTTTCGCAAACCTGAACGGAACGTAGTGGAATTGAAACGCTGTTTTGAAATTCGTCGAACAAACGTTTATGTTTTCAAATTCGTCTCAAATCCTATAAAAACAGAAAATTAATCCTTCAAAGAAGAGATTGAGAAATCGCTAAGTCCTTTAAATCTCTCCAAATCTGAACGGAACGAGTTGGAATTGAAACACTATTTTGAAATTCATCCTAACTTCTATCCATTGTAAAAATACATGTTTTGAAGAGATTGGAAACTTCTAAACCTGATCAGAACGAAATGGAATAAAATGGAATGGAATCTATTTTCCAATCTATAGAGGTATACCTTAATCTATATCCCAGTTAAAAAAATGGAATTTCAAGAGTTTAAGAAAAACTTAAGCCTCTTAACCTCTTTTCAAACACCACCGGAACGTAATGGAATTGAAACTTCCTTTCCAAACTCTTCTTAATTGCTACTAAGCCTCTTCAGCCATATACAAATAGAGTATAATTGTGTGTAATCTAAGTGTCCTTTGCAAATTCATCTAAACTTTTAACAGAGATTAGCCTATCCGGAACAGAGTTGAATAGAAAATCCACTTTCAAGTCCAGCCAACCTCCTACTCTAGTTAAAAATGGCAGAGGAGATTAAAAAAAAAGAAAAACCTCGTAAGCATATATCAAATATGGCCCGATGAAAGGGAATCGAAAGCCTCTCGACCCCGTCTCAATGGATGACTGGAACGGAAGGAAGACGAAATTCCCTTTTAAATTCTTCTTAATTAATACGAAAGTTGCAAATAAACCCCATCTTGAAATGATTGAGACGAAATGGAACCGATTTATCGCTTTTAAATCTTGTTATTCAAATGAAAAATCAATGCTTTAGAAATTAAGCTTTTTCAAACAAAACACGAACGGAATGGAAGGGCATCGAAACACATTTTTGGAACTATCTATTCTTAACTCTTAAATTGAGAATTCACGTTTCCTCACATATTTGTTTATTGGGTACATTTTCAGATGCTTGAACGATGATAGCGAGGGGCATATTTATGGTTAGGTGAACGTGCCTTGTATTCCCATAAAATTCAAATGAACTGCAAATTAATAAAAATCGGCGCAAAATAAATAAATTAATGCTAAATATGTACCTATATAAAATATAAAGTACTGAATTCTTCTGAAACTGAGTTGCAAAAAAAAAAACAGACGGTTATTTGTCTCATGCAGACAGTTGAGTTAAGATGAATACCCTTTAAAGTTCTACAGCACTTTTCTTTCTTTCTTCCACATTTGGCGAACTGTAAATCTGTGTCGATAGTAGATAGTAGCGGAGTTCAGGTAATCATCTTCTGTGCATGATTCCTTACTTTCCTGTATAAAATATCAGTCAAATGCTCATTCCATAATCTAAACAGTCTGAGAACATCAAACACCAAGTCTTCGTTCCCAGTATTAAGAGTAACAGAAATGTATAAAACCCTTTCCCGGATATATGTAGCTCCGATATGCTGTCAGTACCAGTTAGGGGCGGATCCACGGATGGGGCTTTCACGCAAAAAAAATAAAGTAAATATTACACAATAAAATAGGAAAATTTACACAAAAGATCGAGTAAAGTTTACATTGAAAATAAAGCAAAAATTACACAAAAATTTTGGTAGAAAATACGCCAAAAATATAGTAAAAAATTACCCAAAAAATATAGTAAATATAACGCAAAAAATATAATAAAAATTACACAAAAAATGACAGTAAAAGTTACACAAAGAAGGCAGTAAAATTTTCACAAAAAAATTATAGTAAAAGTAACGCAAAAACACAGTAAAAATTACGCAACAAAACGAAGTAAAAATTACAAAAGAATACAGTAAAAGTTACGCAAAGTTACCTAGTGGAGGACCGCTCCTCAAATCGTATCTATAATATCTATCGCAACACCAAGCACAGTTTAATGACCAGGATATATCTATCCTTGCTGATAAAGATACTAAAGTTACATTGTTGTTGTGGTGTAGTCCTGCCCAACGCGTATTTTCCCTTAGCCTAAATTGTCATCAATATCTTCTAACGGGAGTCCAAGGAAACTAGCGGCTTCAATAGGGTAGGACCAAAGGGAGATGGGTGTTAGAAGAGTGGGCTCTGTAGAGCAAGAAAATAAGTGATTGGTATTATGGGGGACGAGCCGCATGCCGGACATACATTCGGCACATCAGGGTTCAGTCTGGAAATGTAGGAGTTTAACCTGCTACAATATACAGAGCGTAATTGAGCCAGAGTGACCCTTGTCTCTCGAGGAAGATGACGCTCCTCTTCAGAAATTCTTGGTGTTACGGCATGTAAGACATTGTTTAGCAGACAGAGCGCGGCGTGATGGCCAACTGACGTTGTATGGATATGTCCCAAGGCCTGCTTATGTACCTCTAGATCAAACGGCGTTGTTATATAATGCCGGATCTCATCAAAATGTTTACGCAAATGCATCCTTATGGTCCTAGGAGACGGAGTGAGTTCAAGCAGTTGCCTATTGGGGTGCTGTGGTTTACAACAATTCAATAGGTACTGCTTGTTTAGCATTTCATTATGCTCCCTAACTGGAAGCATTTCCGCCTCATTGTGTATATGAGTTATAGGAGAGATAAGGACGCACCCCGTAGCGGTTCTGAGCGCGCGGTGTTTTGACAGGCCTGCAGCTGACTCCAATGAACGTATCCAAGCCCTGGCGACCATAACGGCGACGCATAGTTCAGAATCGGCCGACCAATTGCCTTGTACGTTACCAACAACGTTTCTTTGTCTTTACCCCCAGTACTGCCGGCTTGTGACTTAAGGATTTTGTTGCGGCTCTGTAATTTTGAGACAATTGCAGCTGAATGAAAAGCGAAAGTGTGCATGGTGCCGAAAGTCACTCCGAAAATGTTTGGGTGAGCGACAGTAGGTATTCTTTGATCACCTACAGAAATTTCTAATTCGATACCAACCTGCGCCGTCCACGTCGTGAATAAGGTCGCTGAGTGACGAGTCTTCCAGATCGGATACAAGCTGCCCATGATTTACTGTGTCAAGAGCTTGACTCAAATCGAGTGCAACTAGAACCGTCCTGTCATAAGGTCAGGACTAAAGTTACATTAGTCTATTTGAGCTTACTTGGGCTTTAATGGAAAATCATGCTTCAGTTAAACTTCAGACTTTTAACATATTCCCGATAAAATTAAATGCTTCTCATTTTATCTATCATGGATCAACGAACTTTTTGAGGGCTCTTTCAAAGACTACTTGACATTTGTTTTCAAACTAATTCGGTAGAAATTCGTCGTCCTTCATACATATGTGCTTATACTCCGTATCACTTAAACAACTGGGGCTCAACCATTTGATATAATCTTCAGCATCGTGCCGCCTTGTTCGCACAGAAACACTCTCAACCTATATAATGAAGTTTGTATTAAATATATCCACAGCTTCAATATAATTCCAATTCTTCTTATATACTCTCTCTAGTGAAAAGGTGCTCATGGTCTCATCTGCTACTGAGTCATCTTCTCAAAAGTCTTGCATTGTGGTTTACGTACGTTTACCCACAATCACACATACATACATACATATGTGTGTACATACAAACACATATTAAAAAATTATTTATTTATAGTTTTAATTTATATTTCCGGCGCAGGTTTTTCTTGTGTTTCTGTTTTATTTCACTTCATCTTTCATTTATCATTTTTTATAAAATCTCATTTATTTATTTATTTTAATTCGACCAGCAGAGAGCATACATTCTTGGGTTTTCGTGTTGGTTAATAAAAATGCATTGCGGATGCTGGTAATGCTTGAGCGATACGAATGCGAGTACATATTCCTTTGTGCCTCTTTCTTGTGTTTTTCTGTTTTTTTTTTGCCTTTCATTTTTGTGTTCTTGTTGTTGTCATTGCAATAAATCAAATATTTAGCTCTGCAATGCAGCAAGACAGCATTCCATGATTGGTATCTGCTGTTGTCTGAGGAGTTTTTTATTACTAAATTATTAATTAAATAATTTTTTGTTATTTTTGTGCGAGATTTTGTGTGATTTTTTACATCTTTTTATTTAATTAATGAAAGTGTTAGCCAGTCATAGGACTACTTTGGGAGCATGTTCGATTTCAGAGGTATTCAGACCAAAAGGAAACATCACTTTCCTTGAAATACATTAAATACATTCCTATGTAGGTCGATCGCAAATTTCACTCCGCACCTGTAGGATTGACCATAAGTTTTCCACCCACATATTTCAGTGATAAATGGCAGTCCAACATACAAACACGCCAACATGTATACGCGTATTTATTACGTCATGAATAAAGTATATATGTAGTCCAAAATTGGTTTCTAATCAAAACTCGATTTTTAACGTTGTGTTAAAAAATGTTACGTGTTAACAAAAACACTAAACGTAATTAAAAGTTAAATAAATTAATTGAAACTATATTTTTTCGATCTCAATTTTATGCCTGTAGTAATAAATTTTATTAAACAGGTATAATTGATGGCTTTTGCTTAGTTTTCTGTTGTTATTGCCTTTTGTGAGACCGATTAATAATAAGTTGCTGACAAATCAAGTCTGGAAATATGTGGCTTAGATGATATACCTATACATTATTGTGTATGTCGGTATGTAGGTACAGGGTTGCCAGCTAGCTTTTTTTTTAATATTAGGTAAGACATGTCATTATAGGTATCAAATGAACGGTATTTTCGGCGACATACCAACTAAAATATTTTCAATTAGAGTTGCCACCTAGGGTTACCACCTTATCGCAGTATATTTGTGTATTCGGTACTATCTTGAGAGCCGCTTGACGGATATCGATAAAATTTGGCATGGAGATATTTAGTACACGATTTCTATGACTATCCGCTTCGGGCGGTTACCAGGGTTGCCACGTTTCACCATTTTTACAATTATGGAGCAAGATATGGCAATGTGGGTATCAACTGAAAGATATTTTCAGCGACGTACTAACTAAAATATTTTCAAGTAGAGCTGCGACATGGGGTTGCGACCTTATCGCAGTATATTTGTATATCCTGTACTATCTCGAGGACCAATTTGGATGACGTTCGGTATAGATATAGTATGCTTAATTCTATGACTTTCCACTTCGCTGTTGCCACTTGAGGCGGTATGCAGGGTTGCCACCTATCTCAATTT
Source organism: Campiglossa producta (assembly GCA_964058755.1). Lineage (NCBI taxonomy): Eukaryota > Metazoa > Arthropoda > Insecta > Diptera > Tephritidae > Campiglossa > Campiglossa producta. The sequence continues at coordinate 20,827,373 of CAXKVI010000002.1, read as the reverse complement.
TTTTAAATTATTGAGCAAGATATGCCAATATGGGTATCAAATGAAAGGTATTTATTTACGGAGATATACCAAATAAAATATTTTCAAGTAGAGTTGCCACTTAGGGTTGTCACCTTATTGCAGCATATTTGTATATCCGGTAATATCTCGAGAACCGCTTGACGGATTTTGATGGAATTTGGCATAGAGATAGTATGCTTGATTCTAAGACTATCCACCTAGAGTGTTGCCATCTATCTCTTATTTTAAATATTGAGAAGATTTAAATATTGAGCCAATATGGTTAACAAATTAAAGGTATTTCCGGCCACTTACCAACTACCATTTTACCGTATTGTATTCGTATTTTTGGGGTTATTTTGGGATCATACCTGCATTTTTTTGGGAATCATTTAGCGGTAATTTTGGGATCATTTTGTAGCTACATATTTTAGGATCATTTTAGTTTCCATTTTGGATTATTTTGGGATACTTTTCGGATAATTAGGGTTGCTATTTTGAGGAACTGTGGATTGTATTTGGAAAATGAGATTTGTATGGAAAAAAACTCCAAATTTGCAATTTTTCGCCAAATTTGCCCAATTTGATGCGGTGTAAATGTACTATTTGGATCATTTTAGGGTAATTTTGGGGCGGTTTCCAGAATTGCCACCAATCTATTTTTTCTTAAATATTGAGAAAGGTATCTATGCCAATATGGGTATCAAATCAAAAGTACTTTCAGCCGCATAACAACAATGTTGTCTTGAAAATGAGTTGGCAATCTAGGGTTGCCACCTTACTGACTTTTACTTTTTTCTTCGTATATTGACCGATTTGGAGTCATTTTGTTTGTGGATAGAATACTAGTACGGAGATTTTCTACATGGTTTTGCCACTTGAGGCGGTTCAGAAAGTTGCCACCAATTTGATATTTTTTTGGAAATCTATTTTGAAAAGTTTAGGTTGGTAAGTAAGAATATTGGAAAAATTGTACACTGAAAAGGGTTTCCTTATTTTAACGAAAATTTCACTTTTTTGGCTCCAAAGGCATGGCTTGCTACGTAAGTAACATTTTCCTTGATTTAAAGACTTTTTTCCTCATTTTAAGGAAAAAAGTCCTGAATTTAAAGAAAAAAGTCTTTAAATTAAGGAAAATGTTACTTATGTTAAGGAAGCCATGTCTTGGAGCCAAATAAGGGAAATTTTCCTTGAAGTAAGGAAACTCTTTCTTGAGTGTAGGTAGGCAAAGCTATTGGACAAAATTGGTCACCCAGGTACTAAAAAATTTAAATCACTTATAGGTAAAGGGAAAAAGGAAATGTCCAATCTACGCCAAAAAATCGTAACCTTCAAAGCAAACCGAACAGGATTCACGAAGTAAATTCACCACTAATAACATCCATAACATTTTATTCGCGCTCTACCTTCTGCAAGAACAACAAATTAAATGCAGCGAGTCCAACGCTGATCTGGCATTGCAGATGCTTTCAATGCTGCATCTTCGATTTGGCCCGACACAGTGAGCCAGAGCCCAAGTCAACGCTGGTGCGTTATTTATATGCATAAATTATTTATGCCGCATTAGGCGGAATGAAAATAAATAAAATAAATTGTCGAAACCAAAGTAAAGCCGATTAGAATGTTGCAGCCAGCAGAGTGTTATAGCAATGCGTTACGATATAAAAATATATAAAATTAATCAGAAAAAGGAGAGAAAAAAATGTACATACTTTTAATGCAACCTCTGATGGGAGCGATATTAATATGCGCATGAAATGGATTCTACTTACATTCGAGAACCAACGAAAAAAATAATAATTGTACGCAAGCAAAAATGCATTCGCATTAAGATACAGAGATATGCAACTCTAGATAAGTGCGAGCCGTCAGTTGTACAAATTCATAATAAATATGCCTTCGTCTTTTTCTGGATTAATCCAAAGTCGCAGAAAAGGGAGTAGGAACATTGGCAATGCATGATATCCCAGCAGAACTTTAGGGATGGGTAAAGGTTCTTTTGATGCACTAAAAGATCTAAATGACAGGGAAAAATTAGACGGTGATAATTTCAAGCCGAATTTGTATAGTGAGTCCAGATCTATGAAAACACTCTAAAATACAAAGTAAGGAAATACTTACAGATCGGGCTGTAATACTTACTCTTTGAATTTCAGAACACTTACGACCTATCATTTATCTGGTTTTAAACTCGAGCAAGGATAGTTCAGGTTTTGAAAAGTTTACAAAGAAATTGGGGCGACCACTTGGCGCTTGATTGATTATCCTCATGTTTGCTGCGAAACACCCTCGATTTGGGATTGCAATTATAAATTATATCTTTAGAATATTTTTGGTTGCGAATTATATGCCTTCTCTGTACTGGATAAGGAAGCGAAAAAAGTGGGTCTTGCGGTCAACGATGACAAGACGAAGTATCTGCTGTCATCAAAGAAAGAGTCGGCGCACCTGCGCCTTGGCAGCCAAGTCGCCGTTGATGGCTACAAATTTGAAGCGGTGAGGATCTTCGTCTATTTGGGAACCAGCATTAGCACCGAAAACAATATCAGTCTCGAAATCTAACGGAGAATCACTCTTGCCAACAAGTGTTACTTTGTACTAAGTAGGCAATTGAGAAGTAAAGTCCTCTCTCGACAAAAAAAGATCGCGCTCTATAAGTCTCTCATCATACAAGTCCTGATGTACGGCTCGGAATCATGGACAGTGTCAAGAGAATATGAGAGGGCCCTTTGAGTATTTCAGAGAAAAGTTCTCCGGAAGATTTATGGTCCGTGATGCCAACGGCGAGTATCGAAGGAAATTTAACGATGGGCTGTACGAGCTTTACGCAGAACTGACCATTGTTCAGCGAATTAAAGCACAAAGGCTCCGCTGGCTGGGTCATGTTATGCGAATGGACAATGAAGCTCCAGCACAGAAGGTTTTACTATCGACACCCATTCATCAGCAGAGGAAGGGCGAGGCCTCGACTGTGATGGAAACAACAAGTGGAGGATGACCTGAACTCCCTTGGGGTTTCCAATTGGCGTCAGTTATCAAAAGAGGAATGACTGGCGTGCCTTGATACGAAATGACCAAAATTGCCTAGGCGGTTAAGCGTCAATAAATGACGCAAGCCAAGACTAGTTGGCTGCGAATTATAGGCTAAGGAAAATGAAATTAAAAAAGAAAATAAAAGGAATAAGGGAAAGGAAAGTAAAATTGGGACGGACTAAGAAAAAAAATAGAAACCAAAAATGAGGACAAAGCAGAATAATAATAAAAAATTATTTAAAGAGGTCATGGAAAAGGAAGGTAAAAGAAAAGGGGGAAAAGAGGAGAGTAGGCCCAGTATGAGAAACTGTAAGCGAGACAATGACACAAAGATATTGGGTTTATCAGACCTAGAATACTTCATTGTGAGATGAAGGTGTTAATTATTTAATAAATTTCCGCAATCAAGGTTTATTTTCAGTGCTCAAGTGCAATATTTTTGCAAAGATGTCGAAATACGTTCCCCGAAAAAATGCCCCTAGTCGAGGATAAATCCGGGATGAGTCGCAAAGAAGTATGGGACCCATGCCAGTCTTTGTCTCTATATATTGATTGAAGTGACCCCTCTCTTTTAGGCATTTCTTATAAAAAGACTGATTCTACTCTTTTATACTCGATCGCGCAATGTCAGACAGGTCCCTTACGCGAACGGTTGGGCAAGCCTACTTTCAACACCCATACATAGGTTCCACCAATCAAAATTTCACTTTTACTAAGGCTGATTTACACGGGTCGATTTTTTAGTCGATTTTCAGATCGATTTTTCATTCAAACTACGAAGTGTGAAATTCACACTGTGAATCGATCGAATTGCTATTTACACAGTGGAACGACAAAAAATCGACCCGTGTAAATCAGCCTTTACTGATTAGTTTGGATCAAATAAAGTGCACTGTAGGCGAACGGCATTACTCCGGGGTCACTCTCTTAAGAGATCAGCTACATGATTTTGAACAGAGTAATTAGCTGGCTTGTTGTGTGAAGTTTATGTTGAGTTGAGAATTCTAATTTCTTAATTTCATGCGAATCTATAAAAGTAATTAGCAACGCAAAAAATATGTGCACCAAATGGCAACACAGGCACCACACACACTTTTAAACCTTTATGCCCCAAATGAGCAAACAGCCATCTCTGCAATGCAGTGAGTTTTTTTTTGTGTTTTATTTTTGTTGTATGCACACATTTATTGCCTTTAGCACATCTGTGGAATATTTTTATTGCTTTTTGCTCAAAATTGATTTATATAATTTATTTTGTTTAATCCGTCTTAGTTTTTATTTTCATAAATGTTTTTTTTTTTTTTTTTGTTTTCATTTAATTTAATGTATTTTTATTTCTTTTATTTACCCTCGTTCACATTCATTTCTTTAATATTTAATGAATTTTTGTTTATTTCTTCTAAGAAATTTATTATTATGAGTGTACGATAAAGCAATAAACCATTGGCAGCTGCGCGTTTTGTTCGCCGCCCTGTTTTTGTGCGCGTGAATATGTTGATACGTTTGTATAAATGTATGTATAATTAAGCCACATCTGCAATAAATGCCACTAAACTTTGTGGAAATATCATATATGTACAGAATGTAGATGTTCAATCATCTTCATGTTCTTCATGGCTGCAAACCCACTTCAAAAATCTTGTACCGGTCCAAGCAAAAAAGAAAATAACAAAAAAATTAAATAAATAAACTAATTAGAATAAAATAAAATAATCATAATAATAAATTAAAAATTTAAATTAAATTAAATTAAATAAAACTAAAAAAAATAAATAAAATTTAAATAAAAAATTTAAAGTAAAACAAAAAAATAAAAAAAATTAAATTATATTAAATAAAGTAAGTTGAAACAAATGAAATAAAGATATAAAAAAAATTATTAAAATAAAATGAAATAAAAAAATTTAATTAAAAAAAATTAAATTAAATTAAATTAATATTGAATAAAAAAATTAAATAAAGTTAAAAAAATAAAAAAATAAAATAATTTGAAAAAAAAAACTACACAAAATAAAATTTACTTAAAAAATTAAATCAAATAAAAATAAAAAATAAAATTAAATAAAATATAAAAAAAATGAAATTAAAAAAAAAACTCAAAAATTAATAGATTTAAATAAAATTAAATTAAATAACAAAAAAAAAAAATAATTAAGTAAAATAAAATTAAAATAAAATAAAATTAAATACAAGTGGTTGAACGATCACGGCCTGCAACTGGCTACAGCCAAGACAGAGATCGTGATCCTAACGAAAAGAATGATGCCCACAATCATAAACATGACTGTTGGGGAACAACAGATAGAAAAGCGTCGCTCTACAAAATATTCAGGGGTGAAATTGGACAACAAGCTGATCTGCTCGGAGCATTTAAGTAGCTCCTGCGAGAAGGCTGTAAAAACCATCGCATGTCTGAGTCGGCTAATGGCAAAAACACAGGTGGATACGAAAGCTGCTGGCGCCCGCCTCAGATTCTATACTGTTGTACGATGCAGAAGTCTGGGCGGATGCAATGAATTTTCGAAAGTACCAGGCCGCTATCACCACGGTTCAACGCAGAGAGAAGTCGACTTTTACCTGACCCAATTCTTAACCGGACACGGTTATTTCCGTGAGTAAATCCACAGAATGAGCAAGGTTCAAACCCCGAACTGCACCTACTGTGGAGCCATAGACGACGTACGCCACACTTTTTTCGAATGCGCGCAATTCGCTCAAGAAAGAAGGCGGGTGGAAGAGACAATTGGCGAGCTTTCCCCGGGCAGTGTCATTCGAAAGATGATGATAAAGACTATATAAAATAAAAAATAAATAAAATAAAATAATTAAAAAAATAAATAAATAAATAAAAATTAAATCAAATCAAATTAAACAAAATAAAATACAATAAAAAAATTTAAATAAATGAAATAAAACATAACAAAATAAAACTAAAATTTAATAAAAAATATTTAAAAAAAAACAAATAAACTAAAATAAAATAAAATAAATAAAAAGAAAATAAAAAAAATAAATTAAACTCTTTGTTGCTTTTTGACTTTGTAGTCTATTGCTGTAAATACCCACGGTATTTACAAGCAATTTTCGGGATTGTATGAAAATATGTTTTTTGAGAAAATTTTTTTACCTACGCGCTGCAGGAACCAGATAAGCCGACATATGTTTCGATGATACTGAAGTTACATCTCTTCAAGGACTTTTCTTCCCGGCATTGTGAGAGTCGAACTCACAACACTGTAGTGACTTGTATGCTAGAAGCTCTAGCACCTTCGGCCATTACCCAGCTTGAAGGTAAACCCTTCTCAGTGTCCATTTATGCATATATTTATACTTCCATATAGAACATTTCTTTAATTTCAATGCTAACTTATATGAAAGATTTGCGAATTTTAGGACTTGGTGTGAAACCTATGAAAGAATTTTCTATGCTTAATTAAGCACGAATATTTTTCCATTTATAACATTTAAACTCTTTGTTGCTTTTTGAATTTGTAGTCTATTGCTGTAAATACCGACTTACCGAAGTATAAATATATGCATAAATGGACACTGAGAAGGGTTTACCTTCAAGCTGGGTAGTGGCCGAAGATGCTAAACCTTCTAGCATACAAGTCACTACAGTGTTGTGAGTTCGACTCTCACAATGCCGGGAAGAAAAGTCCTTGAAGAGATTTAACTCCAGTATCATCGAAACATATGTCGGCTTGTCTGGTTCCTGCAGCGCGTAGGTAACAAATTTTTCTCAAAAAACACATTTTCAAAAATAAATTAAAGTAAAATCAAATAGAGTTAACTAAAATAAAATGAAATAAAATAAAATAAAAATATAAAATTAAATAAAATTAAAAATAAAATAATGGATTTAAACAAAGTGTGTGAGTTTAAATTTAGCTCATACCGAAATTATCTCAAGAATCGAATATATTGGCCCGATCTTACTGACTTTAACCGTCCGCATGACGTACATATGTAGTGTAGTAGTAATTGAAGTTGTTATACCCCAAAGCTCGTTTATCTGAATTGAACAATCGATTATGTAAGGGCGATTTTTAACATCGTCATTCCACATTCCAAAAGAGCAATAGTTATGAAATTTCACTTGAGTGGATGCTACAGACCTTTTTTTCGTCCTCCACCTTCATTAAGATTTCTAGAAATATTTAAACCTGGTTTGGCACCCTGATCTTTGTATGTTGAATTGTGGTAAAATATATATCGTTTGAATTGTTTAGATACTCATCAACATACAGTCATCAACATCTTGGTCGGGTTTGTGTGCGCTGCGTTTGATTTTTATGTCTGGCTAAATTCATTATAATGTTGGTATTTTTATTAGCTTTATTATTACGTTAATTTGTTTATAATTTTTTTTCTTTCGTTTTGCTTGGCTATGAGTTTGGTATTAATTAAGCAAATTAATTATTTAATGCATGAAATCGTACGTTTATTTTTAATTTGTTACTAACTAACAACTGAAAAACCTATGAAATGTATTTTAAACCCAATCTCTCTCTCTGTCTGGTTGTTCTCTATTCCCCTCTTTTCTTTTTTGATCTTCATTTTTTGTATGTTTTGGAATGCTGTGTAGGCTGTCAAGATTCTCGTTCACCGAAATTTCCTATGGGTGGTAGATAGTTCAGGCCTTTGGTCATCAATAAGCCAGGCAGATACGCCTTTCCAGAAAATGCAGGCGAATTCTCTCAAAGCTTTTGAACCGGGGTTCCTTGACAATACAGGTGTGAAGTGGGGCATTTCGCCATGGATGGAAAGTTTACCTACAATAAAATATGTATTAGAAATAATAATTTTATTACAAAGCAACCGAAACCATTGATTGTCATACCAACATTCGACTGTGACAAGGTGTGCGCAATCACTTTGAATGAACAACAAAATCAGTGAATTTGTCTGCCAAGGCGGAAGGAAGTCAACAATTCACTTAACCCAAAACGGCAAAATTCATTAGACTCATTAACGCTATTGCAAAACTTCAACTAATCAAAAGCAAAAACAACTACACACACATACGCGCCCATGTAAATATGTAGCACCTTCAACCCAGACTAGTCAGCCAGACAAGCTGACGGTCAGACAGAGACTTGTACTTGTACTTAGTGCACTTGTACTCATCAAAACTTTGTAATTCAACTGTTGAGTTTTTGCTGTCTAAACGTTTTCCTGTTTTTTCTTATTGACTGCCGCGCTCATTTCATTCATAAGTACGGTGACCATGCGTTTTGTGATTTCAGTATTTATTTTATTTCCCTATTTGTTTTATTTCATCTTATTATATTTTAGTACTTGGGTGACCGAGCTTGCACGGTGCTATCAATTAAGCGCTAACTTTACTTAGCAAAAATGATCCCAAAATGGCCCTAAAATAATACCAAAATTATTCCAAAATAATCCCAAAATTACCCCAAAGACGACTAAAATGATCCAAAAATGATTCCCAAATGACCCCAAAAGCACCCTTAAATGTACCCAAAATGATCCGAAAATGTCCCCAAAATTATCCAAAAATGATCCCAAATTAATCTTAAAATAATCCTAAAACGACCCCAAAAAGACCCTCAAATGCTCCCAAAAATTATCTTAAAATGATCGAAAAATGATCCCACAATGACTCCAAAATGATCCGAAAATGAACCCGAAATTGTCCCAAATTAAACCAAAATTGAACCCAAAATGATCCAAAAATAGCCCCAAAATTATCCCTGGGTGGCAATCCTACTTGAAAATATTTTAGTTGGTATGTCGGCGAAAATAAGTTTCTTTTGATACATATTTTTATTTGCATATCAAGCTCCATAATTTAAAAAAATTTATATGGGTGGCAACACTGTACACCACCCAAATGGTAACCGCCAATGGTATCCAATAATACCAATAATTTCATACAAAAAATTTCGTCCAATTAACATGGCGATGCCCTAGGATTGGACCACGTATATACTCCATAGAGTACTCCAATGTAAAGCGAGACTTGGAGTAGTTGGAACTTTTTTTGTAAAATACTCCTGTGTGGGTGTTCCCAAGTGGATAGTCTTAGAATCAATCATACCATCTATATGCCAAATTTCATCCAAATCGGTCAAGCGGTTCCCGAAATAGTCCGGATATACAAATATACTGCGGTAAGGTGGCAGCCCTAGGTGGCAAGCCTAGGTGGCAACCATACATGAAAAGATTTTAGTTAGCATGTTGCTGAAAATACCTTTCATTTGATACCCATATTGGCATATTTTGCGGCAAAATTAAAAAAAAATGAGATAGGTGGCAACCCTCGAGATAGTCTGGATATAGAAATATACATAAGGTAAAATAAATAAACGCGGCCAGGTGGCAACTCTAGGGCTTACCCTGCTTGAGATTGTCATATTTGGAATACGGTTGAAAATACCTTTCATTTGATACCCATATTGGCATTTGTTTCTCCATAATTAAAAAAAAAATTAGACCCGCCCTAAGTGGCAACCCCCACGTGGCAACCTCCAAGTGGATAGAATCAACCATACTATCTGTATTCAAAATTTCAACCAAATCGGTCAAGCAGTTCCCGAGATAGTCTGGATATACAAATATACAAGTTTAGCTCGTTTAAAGTTATAAGATTTTAATTTATTAATATGTAGTTTTTTTATTCTTAGGTATGTAGGTACGTAATTTTTTTTAATTTTTTTTTTTAATTTACAATTAATTTATTTTATTTCGCTTAAATTTATTTTATTTTATTTGATTTAATTTTTTTTTTTTTTTTTCAATTTAATTTTATATCAATTTATTTTATGTTATGTTATCAAAAACTGTGCCACTTTATCTATTCAAATTTATGGTCACCGTACGCTGAGTTGTTTGCTGAAGCTCAAATCCACACTGGGTTGTTCTTGTTGTCTTTGTTGATGGCGGCATCTTCGCACCTTTCCTAGCTAAAAACTTGCCACATCAAATTATTTAATTTTTTTTGTTGTCGGCCCGTTTTCACATTTTTTGCTTTGATATTTTGTTGCTGTTGTCTTTAACATTGGCTGTTTATGCCAAAGGCACTCATTAAATTGTATGAAAAATGCCGTACTTTATCATTAGAATTAAATAAAGTCAATAATTTTATAACTGTTAATGTAGAAGAGGTTATAAACTGCAATTTGTAATATTTTGCGAAATTTTTTTGTTGTCGTCTTCTTCATTCAACGATGATTTGTTAAAAAATGCACTAACCAAATAATATAAATTTTACATGTTATGGTATGTAAATAATATAAATTTATGAAAAATGTTGATTTGGGTTGTTTTTTTTTCAAAGTTTGTGTGAGAAAAGCTTTTTGTGCATTCATTCCCATTACACTTATCTATTATTTAGTGTTATTAAATTAGTTTGGTTTTGGTGGAATTTTTTTTTAATTAAAATAAGTTGGCAACATTTTTTCTTATGCAATGAAAAGTGTTAGTCTGTTTGGAACTTTTATGTATGTACATTAGGGTGATTTGTCTTTCTATCTAATACTCAAAATCGGTAGCACTATGGTCGGAGATATCACATGCAAAATCTGGTCCCTATTGGAAACGCCGAAGGCTTGTCGCTAGGGGCTTACAGTACAGACCATACCATGGAGACTAAAAACTCAAAGAACCACCCTAATGTACATAAATGGCGGAAACACGCCTGGGACAAATTCAAATGATTTTTTATATTGATTTTTTTGGAGCTAAGAAAACTCAGCCCAACACAAAAATAAAGTCAATAAATAAAATTAAATAAAATAAAATAAAATAAAAAAAAAAAATAAAATTAAAAAAAAAAATAAAATAAAGAAAAATAAAATAAAATTAAAAAAAATAAAATAAAAAAAAATAAAAAAAAATAAAATAAAATAAAATAAAATAAAATAAAATAAAATAAAATAAAATAAAATAAAATAAAATAAAATAAAATAAAATAAAATAAAATAAAATAAAATAAAATAAAATAAAATAAAATAATATAAAATAAAAAAAATAAAATAAATTAAATTAAACGAGATGAGATGAAATGAAACGAAATGAATTGAAAAGAAATGAAATAAAATGAAATGAAGTTAAATGAAATGAAATGATATAAATTAAAGTAAATTTAATTGAAATAAATTTAATTATACAAAATGAAGTACAACAAAATAAAATAAAACCTGGTAGAATACAGTAAAATAAAAAAATAAAAAAAAACAAGTTAGGAAAGCTGTCGTCGGCTGTGCCGAAGGCTATATACCTTTCATGAATAAGCGTCACGATTTTCACTGTACGATCCACAGTACAACCTGTGTGAATTTAATTGAAGCTCATACCGAAATTATCGGAGCTATAGAATATATGGGGGCGATGTGTTATATTGTTCCAATCTCATTGATTTTTCACACCGACATTCCACATTCTATAAGAGTAATAGTTACGAAATTTCACGTTCCTACAGATCTAATTACAGGAGTTATATCCCAAAGTCCGTTTATCGCAACAATCGATTGTTGGGAGCTATATGTAATATCGGCCCGGTGGCCGTATATCAAATTTCAGCCAAATATCTCAAAAACTGAGGGACTAGTTTGCCTTCAAACAGACAGACGGACAGACGGACATGGCTAAATTAACTCATCTCGTCATCCTGATCATTTCGGTAAACTTATTGATGGGTCCATCTCTTCTTCTTCTCATACTTACAAATATCGGCCCAAAGTTATAATTCCATTTCATCTTCATGAAAGGTATAATAAAACAATATAAAATCGCCCTATCCCAAATGCATTCAACCTAGCCTCATATTGTGACCACGTTCTTGTTGGATTTACGATCGTTTGTTGCCTATTGACTTCGACAGCATCTCCAATTGTCGGTGCATCATTTGCTAGCATTTGTTTAAATTACAATAAAATATATATATAAAAATATAAAAAAGAATTAATAAAGACTACAAAAAAAACTGGATAAATGTGTTAAAAACAATCAAAGAAAGCAAAAGGCTTATGAGCAATGAAAGAAAGAAAGAGCGAAGAATTGAAGCCAGACTCAAATATTGACAGATGAAGTTTGTTCTTTGTGTTTGCACTATTGCACCGACAATTCAACATTCAAGCAGTTGCACATTCAAACGTATATACAAACATATTTATTCAACACACAAACAAACATAAATATATTTTAACATTTATTTATATAGGCTTTTAGTTGCATTCATACAATATATAAATTCGTAATGCTGCAGAGCAAGAATCAATTTTAATTTTTTTCTTTTGTTTAAGAAGATAAAAAGAAGATAAGTGTCAGTCAGCTCAGTCAAGAAAGTCAGCGACGGTGTGTGGTGCGCACACTCAGCATCACTTTGCGTTGCAGCCGACAATGTCTGCTTAACAATATCGCATGAATGAGCGACGCGACATTGACTTCTTCCACGCTGCAATCGATTTTCATTTTATTTCCTTTATTTAGAGCTCAGGTTAAGCGGCTGTATGTTGCTAGTGTCTCTGTGTGTGCGAGCCTCCTTGGTGTGCACATTGGTTGCGTGATTAATTGCACTTTTATGTGAGTGTTATTTTTTTAAGTATTTATAATAATTTTTAATATTTTTTATCTCACCCCTCTACAGCGGAATTGACGATATTTTCATGTGTGTTTGTATGTTTTTATATGGGTTTCTGTTCTGTTATTTATTCACGTCATTAGATGTATTTAATGTTGATCGTAGCTTACTTCTTGTTTGTCCGTTTTCAGGGAGGGGTGAATAGGAGAAGGCTTTGGGGTCTGAAACCCCGATTTTGTAATATTTAGTGGAAAAATCTTAAAATAAAAAAATCCTAAGAGAAAACGCTTAGATTAGATTTCGGGTTTTCTATAAAGTACCAGTCTTTTCCACGTCCTGTTGTAATTCTTGTTATTTTAAGTAGCTGGGTGACCGAGCTTGCTTTGTGCTATCAATTTAGTGCCAACTTTACTTACCTAAAATGATAACATAACAAAATAATCCTAAAATGATCACGAAAAGGCTCTTAAATGTTCCCAAAATTATACGAAATTGAACCCAAAACGAGCCAAAAAAAAATCCGAAAATGATCCGAAAACGATCCCAAAATGATCCCAAAATTACCCAAAAATGATTCCCAAATGACTTCGAAAACACCCTTAAATGTATCCTAAAATGATCCCAAAATTATCCAAAAATGTTACCAAAATAATCCTAAAAAATCCCAAAACGACCCCAAAAAGGCCCTCAAATGTTCCCAAATTACCCAAAATTATCCCAAAATGATCCAAAAATCGATCCCAAAATGACTCCAAAATGATCCGAAAATCCAAAATTGTCCCAAATTAATCTAAAATTGAACCCAAAATGATCTCCAAATAGCTCCAAAATTATTCCAGACTGACCCCTAAATGATCCCAAAATGAACCTAAAATAATCCAAAAAATATACAATCGAAATACGGTGAAATGGTAACCCTGGGCGACACACTACTTGAAAATATTTAAGTTGGTATGTCGGCGAAAATACCTCTCATTTGATACCCATATTGGTATATCTAACTCCATAATTTAAAAAAATTGAGATAGGTGGCAACCCTGTACACCCGCCAAGTGGAATCAATCATACTATCTATATGCCAAATTTCATCCAAATCGGTCAAGCGGTGCCCGAAATAGTGCGGATATATAAATATACTGCGGTAAGGTGGCAACCCTAGGTGGTAACCCTACTTGAAAATATTTAAGTTGGTATGTCGCTGAAAATACCTTTCATTTGATACCCATATTGGCGTATTTCGCTACAAAATAAAAAAAAATGAGATAGGTGGCAACCTTGTAAATCGTACTGGTGGCAACCCCCAAGTGGATAGTCTTAGAATCAACCATACTATCTATATTCAAAATTTCATCAAAATTGGTTAAGCGGTTCCCGAGATAGTCTGGATATACAAATATACATAAGGTAAAATAACTAAAACGCGGTCAGGTGGCAAGTCTAGGGATTACCCTGCTTGAAATTCCCATATTTGGAATACGGTTAAAAATACCTTTTATTTGATACCCATGTTGCAAATATACACGTTTAGCTCTTTTAAAGTTATAAGATTCACTTAATTTTTCTTAATTTTATATCATTTAAATTTCTTTTATTTTACCTTGTTTTGAATCTACTTTATTTTCTTTTGTTTTATCTAATATTTTGGCTTATTTTATTTTATTCATTTATTTTAATTTATTTTTTTAAGTAGCTTTAATCTATTTTATTTTATTTTATTTTATTTTATTTTATATGATTTAATCTAATCGAATTTTTTAAGCGCATTGGTCAATTCACCGACCTATCCCCCTAAAACAAATACTGATGCGCCACTGCTCTTATTGTTTGTCATTGCAGTTCGTTGAACTGCAACATCTCGACTCGGTGTGATCAATTATGAAGTTTTAAATAAAAGAAAATTTAAATAAATATTTTAAAAGCCATGCGGAAATCAATAAACGAGTAAATGTTGCTGAAGAAATATCGGTATGTATACTCATGCATGAGTATATATGCCCATATCTGAAAGATTGTGTGACTTTGTCCCTTATACGGCATTAACAGTCTTTACTACATCAATCGAGTTCGGGTGAATAATGTCGTTTGACATTTTTTTTTTTTTAATTTTAATAACAAATTGATTGTTTATTGCCCGTAGAAAATTCTTCCTTTTAAGTCATTTAAGAAAGAAGAATGTAGGTTGATGTGGATGTCAATAGAGACGGTACCTCAGGGTCTAGATAGTAAAGTGAAATATTTTTATAGTTATATTGTATGAAGTTAGTAAAATTCTTTAGGAGAATTTTTAACATTTGTATGATAAGCCATTGTGACTTAATTATGACCACTCATAATATGTTGTCCTGATTTTTTCGCCTTTGAAATTACTCAAAGCTTTGTATGTTCTACCTAAAGTATCTTTACGTCGCATGGGTAATTTTGGTTAACTTCACTTGTGGATTTTTCGCGATTATTAGAAATATTCCCAGACTATTCATAAGTCATTATAGATCATACATAATCATAATACATTTGGGGATTTCAGCTTACTTTGGAGACTCCGTCGAGTACACTTTACCTTATGCTACTACCTATCCTAATTATTGGTTCTTAATTCGTCAAATTCCAAATGCTTGAACATATTTCTAATTTTTTGCTTCCTGACCTGACTAAGCTGAGAGTATATCAGCACCTTTTTTGAGACCAAAGCCTGTCACTTGTTTCCTTTGAGACAAGATAGTAGCGGCCCGAGATCTTTGTTGAGTCTTCTGATAGTGTCCGCATGCAGGAACAGAAGCTTTTTGAGTCTTTAACCAGAACGATTTGATTTCAGGTTTATCGGCGGGGAGACAGCGAGCTAGCTTAGTGGATATCTTTGTACTACAGGAAATCATATTTTGGGTCGCTTCGCAAATTTGAAAATAAAACTGAAAGGCGCACATTTCAGCAGAGCGAAGAGGCGTTCATCAAACCTCTTTCAAAGGCTCCCAACAGAAGAACAATTTAGTGGGGGGGGGGGGGGGGGGGGGGGCTCGAGTTGATAGGAAAATATTTCCTAGGCATGATGTCGAAGATAGATGTTTTAGAAGCCCTACCACCTTGTATCGATTTGGTTCATTAAGGCTTTTTTATCCTCAGTGCAGCAAATAAATAGCAAGTTAAGGCAAATTTTTGTAATAAAGTCAAACACCGTCGGCAGTGTGAGCCGTCGGCTGAAATACATAGGTCAAAAAAAAAAAAAAAAACAAGCTGGACAGCGACATCAAAAAAACTATTGTTCGAATGAATAAAGAGCGTGGCGCTTACTAAGTTGCGCTACAATAAAAATGAAACGAAAAGTAAGAATCAAAATAAAATCAAAGAAATGAATGAAAGCTGCCTAGACGGCGCTTAGCGGAAACTGGTTAAACGTTAAACGACGCGCAGCTCTTTTGCCTTTTAAAACTGCGTAGGTAGATGTCATTGAAAAAAAAAAACAGCGATCTTATACTCAAAAATTACGTAGAATTAAGCTTGATTGAATAAAATTATATAATAACTCGACTTACCCGCTCTTCTTCGCGTATCATTTCCGCAATACCCGGCTTAATTTCCAAATCATCTGCTAGCGAGGGCGTGTGATGCGGCCCATGTGGCGAACGTGGTGGTGGACCTGTGCCATGTGGCATACCCATGCCACCCATTTCCATTTGTGCAGCTACAGCGGCGGCCATGGCAGCCGCTTGGGAGCCCAATGCAAAGCGTGAGTCGCCTGCGCCACTAACCTGCTCGGAACGCGCGGTAACACCACTACTTGCACCAGCGCCACCACTACTGCCAGGGCCAGCGCCACTCATGCTGCTGGGATTCGGTGTCATTTGACCACTTAGCATGCTGGACGGATGTGTAGGCGTCGATGATGATGAAGCTGGTGATGCGCGATGTGAATGCAGGAGATGTGACTGTTGTGATTGCTGGTGATGCGCGTGCTGTTGTTGTTGTTGTTGCTGTTGTGACTGTTGATGCGCTAGATGAGGTGGTACGCCAGGCGGTGTACGCATTTGACGTAACAGAGATGGCGCTGGTGTTGTTGAGGGTGACGGCATTTCTAGATGCGCAGCGCTTTCCATCAGCGAAGGTGTTAAACGTGAAGCGCTGCGGCTGGACTGTGTAGTGGAGGAAGGAGCCGTGCTAGAAGCAGATGTCGGTGGCGGTGGTGTTACCAGCAGACAATCTTGATCTTGCTCACGATCGCGTCCACGTTCCCTTTCGCGGTCACGTTCTCTTTCGCGTTCTCGTTCGGCGCGTTCGGCAGCAATGAGACCAGATAATGGACTTGGTGGTGGATTGAACATCATATCGGCAGAGGGCCAACGACGCTTACGCACATTACGCGCTTGATGATGCAATAGCGCTTGATGGTGCTGCTGATGTGGCAAAAGCATTGGTGAAAGACGTAGTTCGAGATTGCTGCTGCTAGCACTTAGCAGATCACTACTGAGCGCGGCGCCGGCTGGTGTTGCAGCGAAGTCCCAATCTGTGCGTCCTCCCAAACGAATTTTTTTCTCAGCATCTAAAAAACTTAGCGTATCGTCGCTCTCCGCTATGGGCTCATTATAGTCTTTGCGTTCACGTTTCACACTTGGCGAAGTGCTATCCACGCCCCTTTTGGGAGAACTAGGTTTAGTGGGCGAATCTAGATCTTTTAACAAACGCTCTGCTGCCGCCTCTTCAGCGGAAACGCTACCAGCGCTTACATCCGCAAGTCCACGTACTTTGAGCATTTCAGCTATGCGCAAAAGAGGTCCAATTTGATCTTGGCTCACATTGATCTCACCACGATACATAAACTCTACAATCGCTTTCAAATCGCACCAATTCACATCACGCATTATCACTATGGGATGTTGGCATGGCGTTTCGGCGAAGAGCATCTGGAAATACGGCGAACACGCGGACAAGATCATTTTATGCGCCTTAATCGAGCGTCCGTCACATGCTAGCGTCACATCGACTAAAGACTCGGTTTGTAGCAGCTGGTCGAAAACACTTGTTAAATTACTTTGGTAGTTATTCCAACGCAAGCAGAATTGTTGCGGTACTATAGCCGCTGAACCGTTTGAGGAATGTGGTGAAAGTGGCTGCTCACCGAGCTCAATTGCACTTGCGCCACCAGGCGTTGTTACACGTTCAACGGTAGGTTCACCCGCAATTGGCGTCGGCGTAAACGCCGTAGATGATGTGCAGGCGGGCGGTATGGGCGATTCATCGCGTAGCATAGGACTATGTCGGCTAGCTTTAGTATCTTCATCACGCGTCGTTATGCTTTCAGCATTTTGGTTGGTTGCACTTTGTGTTGTTGTTGTTGTGGAAGCTTGTGGCGTTGGTGTAGGTGGGCTGCCAAGAAAACTCGGCAATACGGAAGATGGTCTTGGTGGTGGTGGTTGCGGTGAAGCGGGCGTCGATATCGATGTTGTAGAGGTGGTGCGTTGCGCGCCACTGCCACGCTGTCTCGGCAATAAGGGACTGGTGAGCAACGATCGGTACGGCGATGACGATGACGCATTATCGGCAGCACCCAGCGGACGCGTGCCGCTTTGTGGCGGCGGTGAGTTGGAAGTCATGATTTATTTTTTTAAATTATTGGTTATTTGGTGATTGGTTTTTTGTTCTCTTGTGTGCTATTATTGAACTTGGATGGAAATGGTTTATGTATCAAATTTTTATTTTTTTTTCACAAAATGCATTTAGATTTTATAACAACCGCCGGCATGTTTCTGTTTTGGTTTTTTTCTTCAAGACGTTTCTAGTTATTCTCATTCTAATTGGACACATTTTTTTTAGTTGTTTGTATTTCTAAATGTTTGTCAGTTTGTGTCAAAATCGTTATTCGGGGTCAAAGGTCAAAATTTTAGGTTTTTTGGACTTTTCTCGAAAACTTCAAGTTTACTCGAAATATTACCCAAGACCAAGCTGTAGACCTGAAAGTTCTCCACAAATATGGTCCTAGCTGTTTTTCTCTAAGAGTAACCAGTTATGATATATCGAGATTGTAAAAATAGCTCTGGAAATTATATGAAATAATATATATACCACGTATGGACTTTTCAGGATTTTTTTCGAAAACTTGAATTTGGGTAGAAAAATTTCCTTTTACCCTTTAATTGTCACGATTTAAATAGTTATTTTTTTTAAAGCCTATAGCTCTCGAACCAGAGCTTCCTGTTCTCCATGCATAATATTAAAAAGAACTAGTCCGGTAAATTTTGATATTTGATATACGAAAAAATTCTGACAGAACTAAATTTTTGTAGAGAGCTTCCTAGAAAGAAAACTTAAACCACTTGTTCTAAAAAATCAATTGAGGGGAAATTTTCAGGTCTACAACTTGGTCTCAGGTAGTTAAAAAAAAACTTACAGTTTTCGAGAAAAATAAAAAAAGAAACTTAAAATCTTAACCTTTTATCCCGAATTTTTTTTCGAACACATGAGATCGATTGATCTTCCTGAAGGCTAACCTAGCTCTGTCGGAATTATTGTTATTTAACCACTATTTTTATGTCCATTTTGAACAGACGGACTCCATAGTTCTTATACAAAATTTTATTTTTCAATGCAGACTTTAAGGGAAATTTCAAGGACTGACACCGAAACCGTAACCGTTATTTTGATCTGAAAAAGAACGAAACCGAAACCGTTTCAAAAGCCGGAACCGGTTCCAAACGGTTTTTTATTCCTTTTTTCTTTTTCAGGGTACCCTGTAAGATTGTCGAGTATCAAATTCCGGAAGAGGAAATTTAGCTATAGCCGAATGAAGGCATCGAAAAAATTTACGAGATCCGAGAAAAAAGTGTTTAGAGGCCCGCCTCAGATATTTTGACGATTTATTTCATTTAGTTTCCATTCGAATATTTTTCTATTATAAAAAGGAGTACATTTTTTTGAATTTATTTTGCAGAAATTTCATCCATACATAGCGTTAACAATGAACAGCAGCCAGCTGGCTATTGGACCAAACCAACTTTTTTTAAAGAGATTAAGGGCCGCTTTCATAAAAGTCTCCAAGCCGGTTACCGGAGTTTAATAGACGTATTTTGTTCGGTTAGCTGTCAAATTAATCACCGATTAGTCGTTTTTCGGAATTAGCCTCCAAAACTTTGGAAGTTCGAAGTTGGACTCTTCGAAAATTTGGGTTTCTAATCGTTTTGTTTAAAAGATTTTAAAAATACACTGTAAAATAAAAAGAAAGTACACCAATCAAGTAAGAGGAGCAAGAAGGCCACTCCAACTTTTAAAAATTTTCAGAATTTTAAACAAAACAGTTTAAAAACCAAATCTTCGAAGGGTCCAACTTCGGTCTTCGAAAGCCCGTAACTAAATTTTGGAGGCTAACTTCGAAAAACAGGGAATGCCGTTTTTTTTAACTATCTCTCAATCTCTTCAAAACAAGGCTGCACAACAAAGTAAACAAAATTTTTTTGAAAGCAGCGTTATCAAAAAAAAAATATTTAAAAAAATTTTGTTTCGCTAGAATCAAAAACAAAATCAAGAATTTTCCTTTCTTTTTGATATTTCGAAGTTTGAGTATTTTTTAAGAATTTTTTGTATGGAAAAGTATACTCTAAGTCAAACAATCAAAATAAACAAAATTTTTAAGATTTTGATTTTGATTTCAATGAAAGGAAAACTTTTGAAGAACGAAACCGGAACCGAAACCGGAACGTTATTTTAATCGTTATAATTTTTATAAAGAACAAGTCGAAAAAAAATTAATTCTCATTACAGCAAATAAAATTCCAGAAATTATCGAAGTAAATGATATCTTTAGTTTTAAGTTAAACGTATAGTACTACAATATTGAAAGTTTCATGCTCAACATATTCAACAGTTTTTGATGGACGGCCGACATAATGAAACACAAAAATTCTTAAAACTTTTGACTTAATAATGATTCCCTTTACAAGTTGGTTTGAAGTTCGGAAGTGCGTAGTGGCATGAAGAATACTTTTGGCAAAAGCATGGAATCCCGTCGGAAAGTTATGACAGTGTGATTTTTTAACTGTAAGGCTGGGATGGACATAGAATATTTTTAAATACTCTCTAAATGCTCCAATAAAGTGTCCTATAATATTATACAAGTGAAGAGAAATTTATTTTTTACTTTTTCACCCGAAAGCGAGTTCAAATGGTCACCTGAAGCCGGCTCTTGACAGATGGGGCTCGATTCAGTTTAGCAAACTCTGGTTACTTCTTCTTGAGATGATTGGGCCGGATGAGTGGCGCTCAGTCGAACAAATTGTCCTTACTAAGACTCATTTATATCTATTTATTGGTATTGCGGGGGAGTTATCTGAAATTTTATTCTTAAAATACCTCTGAAGTCACCCGTTTTATAGACGATAATACAAGGGAGGTTTATGGTACTCAATGAGAACTTCTGCCACCCAAGAGCAGCCGTCCCCGAAACCTATTCGAATACTTAAGGTGGGTCATAATTTTGTCTGGAAGAGAGTCTGCGCTCGAAGATGCTCAATTCTGTTTTACAATCACTGCTTGTGATGCTTATATTATTGAAATCATTAAAATTGTGACCGTAAGATTTACAATCTATAATAAGCTTACAATAATACTGATAATAATTGATTTCGAATCAAGTTCATTCAGTTTGGTTGCAATCCATTTCGAGAAGCAATTAAAAACGGTGTTTGCAAATACAAAAATTGCCTATTTGGCAGATTACAAAACATGAAAAAGATGAAGAAAAATGTGCCGGGCTGAACTCATTCTGCTGTAGAACGTCTGTTTTCAATTGCTGGATTATTCAATTTTCGACTTGGCGGATCACTTTCTTAAAGTTATTTAAAAAATTGCTATAACTGCTTTTTTAACAAAAGTGAGTGAGTATATAACAAAATCGTTGAAATAAGTTTTTTTACAAAGAATTTAAATGATTGCAATCACAATTATTTAGCTATAAATCAAATGCGCCCAATCGTTTGTACATGATAATTTTGTACAAACAATGATCGTGTAATATATTTAAGCTATTGCATAGATTTTATCGCAGACCTTGGCGGTGGGAGTGAAATGAAAAAATGTTAATGTTAAAAAAGTTCGTAACAGACTTTTTTCAATGTTAAAAGGTATGGCGTTAGCAACATAACTTGACAAAAATAAATATAAGCGTTGCCTACATTTAGGCGTATGACGTTGTACTGATGTTAGCAGCAGACCGATTACATAAAATTAGAGCTGTACACTACATAAAATAGGTTGTTGACTATTTTTAGGCTATACTGGTAACATGTTAAGGCTTTACTGCACTAAAGTCATAAATATGCTCATTGAGTTTTCATAAATATTATATTATGCATAAGTTGATAAAAAGTGATATGCAATAGCTTTACCGCGGTAGTCCCCTAGTGGCAAAAGTCCTTTTTTTTTTTTGTAAAATATATAGTGATTGCAATCAAAGAATCAATTTTTCAACCCAAAGTTTAAATTTTTTGAATTCAGAGTCTTTTGTATGACGGTAAAGAGCAAGGATTCACACACTATGCAGATATAAAATATATATGTTTAATCTGATTTAGACCTAAATATTTGGAACTAGATATTAAAAAAGAGGAAGACAAGCTCGGCACAAAAATCTCGTTAAAGCATTTAATAATAACCTGTTGGTATATCGCCGCCATACTTTTTTTTTTTTTTTAAGTCTAAGGTTTCAGTCCATGTTTCTCTAATTAAAATCTCTCGGCTTTGAAGCTTTCCCATAAACCGGATGTATGTAAGTACACAATACACGATCAGTTTTTGTCTCTTTTAATTATATTCGCATTACTCATTTTTTATTTATTCACATAACTATATTTTATTCTTTCTCTCCGATTACGTACACTCTACTCATTTACTCCCAAAAACACTGAAACACTTCACCTGTGCCAATACACAAATCAAACTCACACCAATGCGAGCAGCACACATTTGCCGAGAAAGAGGGCCGTATCTGTTCGTGTACGAAAAATCGAGCGGAAGTGCTAGGACAAGCTTGTGTGAGTGAGCGGGTTTCTTCAGCTTTTGTAATTATGCGTAGTTGTGCTCATCAACCGCACTTACACACTAACTTTTGATATATTTTACTAATGTATTATTTCTATTGCATGCTGCTGATAATATTTTTTGGTTAAATATGTATGTATGTATATGTTTACCGGAAATAGCGTCATTCTGCCACACATTTATACAAGCACAGATTTGCTGCTCGTTTTTTTTTTTTTTGGTAACATAAATCAGCGACAATCTTCACACAACAGTCAATATGTTACTCACAACAGAATGTATTTGCGCGCTTCATCTTTTTTTTGTGTTTGACTCTTTTATTGGTGGCGCGCGTTTTATGGCAGAATTTGTTACTCGCGTGTCGGCACTCAATACAGCGGAATGCGCAACGCGCAATGTAAACAAAACTCACAGTTCAATTGTATACAATTCGTTACGTTGCTACTCGGCGCGTCATTCGAACCATTGCGGTTATGCCCTTGGCTGCTTACACTGCTGCTGACTTGACAGCTGAGACTTACTGACTGTTTGGTTGGCTGACTGGCTGGAAGGTTGACCGGCCGGCCGGTATATTGGCATATATGACAGCGTGCAGACTGACAACAGCGCGTCGCGCTAGTAATGCTAGCGGCTAAATTAGCAAAGGCTGCGAGGTTTTACAATTTTCTCAAGCGCGCGTTCTTATTGCACTGCGTATTTTTCTAATTTTATATATTTTTTTAATTGATTTTTTTCCTGTATTCTTTACGCGTTACATTGAGCTTCCATTTAGTTAACCGGCGCGCGTTTTGGCAAACGCTTGAGCGTCAAGCGCGTAAGCGTAACATAGATTTTTGCGCGCGCTATGACCATTTTTTAGTCTTTACGTTTTTTAAGTGTGTGCCGCAATGCGTTTGTGTACGTGTGTGCGTGCGTCTTCCTATGAGTTTGTGTGTGCACGCGTGTCAAGTGTTGTTAATGACTTTACTAGCTTCTATCGTTGTGCGTATCACGTACTTATGTCGTATGTAAAATAGTTATGTTGTTAGTATGTATGTATGTGGGTGTATGTATGTATATTCTTGTGATGACGTTCAACAACAAAGTCTTCTCAGCACGACCGTCTGAATTAGACTGAAATCGTTTCGCACATTTTGTTACGGAAAAACTAACTAAACTGAACTGAACCAAACTGAATGGCACTGTGAAATCGCAATCGAAAACTTTGACTGGGGGGAAAATTTTCGCTGTCTGTTTGCTGTTGTCTGCGCGCCACGGCCGCCACACTATAAGCCATTGCCATAACATATCTACGTACAAACATACGTCAGTAAGTAAGTAAGCGCACGTAAGCAAGGCAAGGCAAGCAACTACGAAAGTAAGTTTGTTTATAGGTACGTAGAGATGCGATTTACATACAAAAATATTGTACCTCCAACTTGCCTTTAGTTTAGTTCCTGTCGCTACTGCTGCCGCTACTTCTACTTCCACTGCCTTTGTTTCAACTTCCACTACTTCTGCTGCCACTCTTAGGTACAATAATCGTCGTAGTTGTTCTTACTCTACGCCTTTTAGTTGTTGTTATTGCTGCTACATACGACTATTACAATTTCCATCGTCCATGGGAGAGATGCCAAAAAAGTCGAAAACGTATCGTGGCGAGACGACAAGGCGCACAGCACCGCCGGCAGCGCGTCGTAGGTGCACCACCATCATGCGCTCCAAATAGTTGCTGCCATCTCCGCCTGCTCTTGTGTTGCTGCCACATTTCACTTCAATTCTACATACCTACATATTTTGCGTTTACTTGTGAGTCCATATGCGCGCGCTCCTCCAACGGCAGACATGCCAAGTCAACAAGCAAGCCAACAAGCACCTGAGTCTCTTTGAGTTTTTGCACTATGCCTTCTGAGCAGAGCCAATGCAACTGTATTAGTTTGCACCAACTATCACTGTATGTACGACTACTACGACGTCGTTGTTAGCTCGTTGCAAGTTCCGAATCTTTTTATTGTCGTGTATTTATTGCATACTAGCGCGCGTGGCGGCAATACAATGCCGGCAATATTTGTAGTAGTTGGTTGTTCTCGCCCGTATGTGATTGTCGGCGAATCTATCATCGTCGTCGTCGCTGCTGTTACGGCAGTCACCAAATCGTTTGTATGTATGTTCGTTATCGTAATCACCACCGTCATCGTTAGTGTTCTCGACATTAGTTTCGTCGAAGTCATTGAAATCGTCATCGTTATGGTTGTTTCTGTGTCATTTGTCTTTGTTGCTATCGTATTAGTTGTCGGTGTTGTTGCTGCTCTTGCTTTTGCTGTTGCTTCTCCAGATTAGTGCTTTTTTTTGTTTTTGCATTTATTGCTCTTCTTGCCTTTGCATTTTGATTTGATAAACAGCGTTTTTTCCGCGCATTTACCGTCGGCTTTCGCGTATTTGACTATTTTTCAATAACAGCAACAACATGTCGAGTGGGCTAAACTTCGCCAAACTTTGCAACTTGCGGGCGGGCAATGCTTTTTTTTTTTTGCTTGGGTGGTGACTTATTTCGTTGAGTTGAGCTATTTTTGGAAGTTTTTTTTTTTCAAAAAAAAAAAAGCTTAAATACGAGTTTTATTAAACTGTTTTTTTTTTCAACAAATCAACTATTCCTGTACGCACACGATCAATTACACCATGAGCAATTAATATAATAACACCAACTAAAGCAAGCATGCCTACTCACACAACAGTATGAATACGTGTTTTCCAAAAATGAAAAATTTATCAATAGAAACTAAAAAAACAATGAAAAAAATAAAATAAAGGACAAATCTCCAGTGGGGGTCCTTTACCAGGATTATTGAAAATTATTGGGATTACAAACGTTTTTGAGTGGACAGTGAATCAAATTGTTTTCTATTAAAAATAGTTGCGTATATCCTGAAATTTTGCAATCATAGTTCACATCTTTTACAGGGCATACACGGCGTATGCGTAACATTTAGCTATTCAAGTAAGAAAAGTTACAATAATTTTTATTCATGATGATATCTGTGTATAAAATCATTTCCTTGAGTATCCCCTTTCTACATTGTGGTTTTGAGATAAAAAAAAATGCAACCTCAAAATATTTGTATACACATTTTCAAGACTTTTTTAACTTTACTTGACATTTTTCTATTTTATTTAATTGTATTAAATTTTACTTATTTTATTTAATTTTATTTTATTTTATTTTATTTTATTTTATTTTATTTTATTTTATTTTATTTTATTTTATTTTATTTTATTTTATTTTATTTTATTTTATTTTATTTTTTTTTATTCTATTTTATTTTATTTTATTTTATTTTAATTTATTTTATTTTATTTTATTTTATTTTATTTTATTTTATTTTATTTTATTTTATTTTATTTTATTTTATTTTATTTTATTTTATTTTATTTTATTTTATTTTATTTTATTTTATTTTATTTTATTTTATTTTATTTTATTTTATTTTATTTTATTTTATTTTATTTTATTTTATTTTATTTTATTTTATTTTATTTTATTTTATTTTATTTTATTTTATTTTATTTTATTTTATTTTATTTTACTTTATTTTATTTTATTTTATTTTATTTTATTTTATTTTATTTTATTTTATTTTATTTTATTTTATTTTATTTTATTTTATTTTATTTTATTTTATTTTATTTTATTTTATTTTATTTTTTATTTTTTTATTTTATTTTATTTTTTTTTATTTTTTTTTTTATTTTGGTTTTTTTTTTATCTTATATTTTATTTTATTATTTTTTGACTTAATTTTATTTTATTTTTTTTTTTTATTATTTTATTTCAATTGATTTGATTTAATTTATTTTTTTTTTATTTAATTTTATTTAATTTTACTTTATTTTTTTGTCATTGGTCTAAACGTTTGTTGGTCAAAATTTCTAAGATGGGGTCAGCAATAGCTCCAATTTCATCAAACAAATGCAGCTAAGTTCTCACACACGACTATGTCAAAGAAAACAGCCTACCAGGAGAGAGTTTGCCGAGTAAAGCCACCCAGTTTGCGCTAAGCTTCTATGCCTCTCCATTTTTTCTTGCCAAGCGATAGACCTACAAGTTGATAGGTGCTGAAATTCGTTGTCTACGCAATGCTCATATCAACGAAGTGTGCATCTAACAAAAACAAAAAAGTACACTGCTACCACTACTCTCTCAGTAACTGCAACTGCAAACGCATAACTAAACTTTTTCGCGTGGATAGTTTGTGCGTCCGGCCATTGCTGCTAGCATAAGGATAAATTCGCGGCTACAACTACAACATTGACTGTTGTTGTTCAAGGTGCTGCAGTCCACGTTGGGTTTCTTGTTGCAGTACTGCACCCCACGCACGCATACATACGCATTCTTATAATGTAGGCCTAAAACGCGAAATTTGCTAAATTTTGCCCCCATAGGCGCGCGTTGTTGATTGGTGGTGCGGCAAATATGTCTATAAAGAACGCGCCCGCGCGATATATCTCTAAATGTAGCACAACAACTATGAAGTTTAGTTTCTAACTTACTCCCAAAACAGGCGCTCCCTCGCATCGCGTTTACATATGTACATACAAACAGCTAAAGTGTACATAAAACGCATTTTGCAACGCGAAGTTATCTTCTATGTAGCTGTTGCGCCTAAACGACGTCGTTGCAATCACTTTGATATATGTATGTAGGTACTCATACGCAGCGTGCATACTTACACATATGCGGCGCGAGTCTCCTCTGTATGAACGAGAAAAGGCCTCCCATCTAAAGGAATTTTCACATATACACGTAGGCACGCACACAAGTAGCTTAAGTTAGCGCGCCCATAGAAACGTTACCCAAGTGCATTCGCTCTTTCATGTACCTATGCTTCCGCCTCGGCGCCCCTCATATTTTGCCTCTCACAACTACCCATCATCAAATTGATACGCGCACATTGTGCACGATTGCCAACAACCCTGCGTTAATACGCACCTCCTGTGTCTGCGTCCTCCCAAAACAATTCGTTCTACTAATCGTCACTCAGCAACACCATCTCGTAAGTGAAATAGAAACAAATATTTCCTGCATTCACCGGCGACAACACTCTCCCTACACCTTTCGAATTGCTAGCCACTGCTTTTATGCCAAAAATGTTCCTATTTTTTTGGTACGCTCTTCACTGCTTTGAGACGCAGAGCCTCTGCGTTCTTGAGTGTATGCATAGAGCGCGCCAACCGCCATAGCACCCATACGCGCCTTGGTTGCTTATGTGTGCTGCCCTACAGAGATGATATCCTAGTTGTACGTCTTCTCATTATATTCACCCAGCTGCGCTGGCCTCTTTCATTTGCGTTTGTTGTTTTTGCGTGTCCAGGCAATTTTCAATGTTTCTATACATTTCTCAATGGCTGTTCTCTATGGTTCCTGTTGCCGGTGGTGCTGTTAGGTACATTTGAAATGCTTTGCGTATAGTACTTTTTGGCGCTCCTATTTTTCTTTTCGTTACCTACTCATACTCATTCGGCTAATGGCAAATGGTGCATTTTAGTTGATAGCTGCACTTATGCATTTTTGGACTTTGCAGTTGTATATGTTTGGCTAGGGTATGTGTACATTTCATTTCCGGCAGCTAGGAAGACATCTTTTTTCTTTGTTGAGGGTACAGGTGGGTGCTTTTGCTTAGAATAAAGAGGGAGTATATGCGTATAAATTTTGAAGTTCTTGGCAAAGAGGAGCGGCCCATAGAAGTTTCGTCAAATACAAACGTTTCCAAGTGAAAAATAATAATTCCTTCTAAGTTTCATCTCATCAAATAGAACGTTGGGAAAATTCGAAGGTAATTTATAGTCTAGAACGGTAAGTTAACTATAGTCTGCTCTGGAAGAAGTTCCGAGGCATTCCATTTGAAATTGTGGCCAAATCTATCAACTTCATAGGTGTGTCGATCTTTTGAAACACATTAGACACTGTTAGAACTGTGAGAAACCAGCTTCAATAAGACTTCGACGTAAGAAACATAAACTGAATGACTTTCGAGGCGAATCTCGACATAGAGTTGAAGAAAGCTCAAGCTTATAATAAAAGGGGATGTGATTGTTCTGGAAATTGGTAAGCTCTGAGTTCTCCAGTGCTATGGATGGTTTGCAAATGCTTGACCTCGTTTTCGATTGCATCAAACTACATCAGAACAAAAACCACTAAGATATATAGCCCGAATAGATTTCCTCTGTTGACCAGCATTCTCTTTTTCAAGGTAGGCAGAACCTGCTGGCGAACAATAGGCCATTCAGATATCTTCAGTTCACTAGAAAAATCCTTTTGGCGTATAGCATATACTTCCGAATGCTTCTGTGGACTAGCAGTTTTTTTTTTTTCTTTAGAGTGGGCAGGCCCTTCTGTAAAACAGTAGGCACTTCCGAATATTTCTGCCGACCGAAAAATCAAAATCAAAGTGCATCAACACCCCAGCGGCTAATATCTAAACTTCCTCTACCATTGCAGATATCATGCCCCCACTTACAAAAGATTTTTGTGAAAAACTCTCTTATTACCTTTCCAAACAACCAATTCCGTAGTCTAACAATTTTTGCTGCAGCCACCCACAAACTCTAACTTCATGCAGCAGCTAATACCCCTTGGCTTCCTAAGTGCATATTTTCAGAAATTATAAGAAACATTCAAAAGAGCATTAATTCAACTCACCATGTGTGTGTGTAGTGTGCCGCTCTCATAATATATAGTGATAATTAATGCAATTTGGAGTACTGAATGCTGTTTGCGTTAACGTCTCTATACGAGCTCTCTGGAATACCTCACGCACACGTTAACACCAATTGATGCAATTCTTCACACACGCATAAAAACATTGGTGCAATGAATTTGACTGCAAGCAGTTGCAGCAAGTAAACAAAACACACACATCAAAATAATTAGCTTACGTACGTACGCCGTCGACTCGCGAACGACTGGCAATGAAACACCTCTAAAGGAACCAGCACATGTGTTGTGTGAATTCGCCGCGTTGAGAGTGCATAGCTTCGAGAGACTGCATATTGTGAGTTGTTGGCAAGTAATCGAGTAGGTAGTTCAATAGTTGTTTTGCTTTTGGTCACCCAAAACCCATTTACGCTGCGCTGACGGGTTATTCTTTTTCGTAAACATCTCTGCTGCTCTTAAAGAGGAATTGGATATGTTGAATACTTGGAAGAGCGCACATTTGAAGGTTGGGGAGTACAGCAATTTTTTTCTTTTTTCTGAGATGAGCGATTTTTTTGGTGCACAGAAAACGACCAAATTTTTACTACTCTTCTAGTCAAAATTTTAGATGTTGGGGAAGAGTTTAACTCTCTTTTAGTTTTCGTTGCATATTTTTTTTTTACTAGCAAGTGGGCAAAAAAAATTGTTTTAGCCGGTATCTCAGTTCTCCTCTTGAGTCAGGTGACTTTTTTGCGCTCATTATACTGATGCCATTTTTTTTCGTTGTTGCTACTTAAATCCATGTTAGCCAAGCCCAGCCCCCGTTCATTGTGCTGAAGTCTCACATGATTCAAATATGAGCTGCTTATATAGGGTGGTTAATTTTGAGTAGTTCTTATTAATAAAAAAAAAAAAACAGGAAAAAAATTTACTTAACGATAAAGATAATTTGCATGGGTCGATTTCCTGGTCGATTTTTTGTCGTTCCACCGTATAAATAGCAATTCGATCTATCAACACCTTGTATTTGAAGGTGGAGAGCAGGGGAACTGCAAAAATGGACCAGGAAATTTACCCGTGTAAATCAGCCTTTAGGTGTACTCCAAGTCAGAGAGCATTAGATTTCACTATTCTTTAAGAGAATCTAGGCAAAATGAAATCATTTCACTCAAAAACAAAAATAGTCGCCAAGCCGGCTTTCAGAAAACTGCGAAATAACATTTTTTTCTGGGTCTCGAAAATTTCCTTCGACATTTTGGGAAGAGTTTTAAATTCTGAAAGAGGAGCTGAAACTCGATCACCCATATTGAAAATGTTTTTTTGTTACTCAAACGCCCCGTGGTGCTAAAAAGAATTGGTTTTCGTTGACGATGATGGTGATGACTCTGGTTTTTTTTTTATAAAAAAAGGTTTTGCAATATTTTTGGGGGCGAGTTCGCCATACAAAAAATTGAAAAATCATTTAGCTAATGAAGTTGAGCTAAAAAAAGCTGGCAGATTATGACTCAGAATAGCAGGTAATTTGATAAGAATCTTTTTAGGGGGATGTCCTCACTTAAAAAACCTGTGAGTGACCCAAAAATAGTTTTGAGCGAGGAAATGCTTAGAGTTTTTACGTTAAGATTCTTTGTCCATTCTGAGATTTTTTAGACTAAGATTTAGCTTCAAGGATACGACAAACATGTTTAGTTGGAAAAGATAATATTTCAGTAAAATCATTTTTTGCTTACCCAATTGAATTATTTGAGGATATGACATTACGCCCATGCATATCAGTATGAAAAGCGATACTAGTGAGTTTCACTGGTCTATAGGTAGGACGCGATATACCTTATTATTAACCTCGAAAGACATTTCTGCGCCGAGCTTCTCTCACGGTGTGTGGCTTTGACTTTTTCTTTTCATACAAATTGGCGGGACCTACAAATTTTTGCAAACTCCTATCGACATCTGACAGATATACCTACACTCGGAGAGTTTCTAAAGAGTTTCGATGTCGAGTTAATTTGATTTTGTTTGTTTTCTGACAGGGTGGATACTAGATGTATTTTGGAACGAGTTTTCGCTATCCCTTGTCAATTTTGGTTTTGACACAACCCGGTTTCGGTGATCCGCCATCTTTAGTGTTTGATTTCGTTTCTAGAACTCAGAAAACTCGTTCTAATATATATCTAATTTCGATGTTCCTTATAATTGAATGAAAACCTAGAATCTTTGGTCTGATAAGTCGAGCACATTATCGCCACACCAAGGCGGCCGCCTATATGATGAGTGCAGTTTTGACTCGACTAAAGCAGACATTTTTGAGAGAGCACCATAATCCACTACAGAGACTATGAATGGTATAGACAAGAGGAAAAGTATTAGGTGAGGTCCTCATTTCTCTCAAAATTTCTTTGAAAATAACAAGGCTTTGAAAGCAAGTAATGGTTAGTTTGTCCTCATTCATTTTGATTCGCAAAGATGGAATATTAGGTTTCTTAAAAAAATATTTATAAAAGAAAGTTCTAAATGGCTCACCCTTTGGCTTGGGTGAGTACATATACATATATGCGTGTTTGTAAAAACTGCCAACGCATAATAATTTTATTTTATTAAAGTTTTGTTGTTGTTATTTAATACTATTATGATAACAACAACTATCATGTGGCGCCTCCCCTTCAATAAGCCTACCCACATATTTTACAACAATTACTTTTAAAAACATACTCTTGCGCTCTTACACGCATGCCAATGGCAACACTCACACACACACATGACGTTGGCCATTTAAAATAAATATAATATGCAAACTAAAAGCAACACCAACAACAAAAATGTTTGTATAATAAAAGCAAAAGCTTCCTGTTGGCAGTTGATTAATAAAAATAAAATAAAGAAAATATCTCCATCTCAACTATATTTTATTCGTCCGCACATTCGTCAAACGAACGTTGAAAAAATAAATGTGCAAGTGAGATCGACGATGATGAAACGAAAGCTGTGTGTTTTATTTATTTTTTGTAATTTTCATATATATGTGTATGTATGTCTGTGTTTTTTTGGATGTATATTTGTACATTCGGACCTTTATTTTAATTGCAACTATGTGTTTTTTTTTACTTGATTATATATTGTTGTATTTCACTTTTGCATATGCTTATATCAATCACTTACTTCATCTAATACAAAGTATTTTTCAATTCTTTTTATTGGTTTCTTTGATGACTCACTTCTTTGCGTTTATGGTTTATAAACTTACTCAGCTTTTTGATGATTAAGAATATTGTGATATTAATATTAGCTCTTTATATTAGGGGTATATTAAAATGCCGATCTAAAGTGATTCAAAAAATACTAATTTTGAAAATGAATATCTATTATGTATAAATGCGCAAACATAACAGGTTTCTCCCTTTTTTGCAATAACCACAATTCTAAGGTATATAAAATTTGGTATGTATCGATATGTCTCGCCGAGCAGGGTGTTCGACAACAAACCAAAAATTTAAAAAAATTAATTATAATATGATTTGAAAATCACACCACTACATCTGATATACACGCATTCGCTTTATAGAGCCGCTGTTATGGGTGTATGTATGTAGGTATGACCACTTGCATTGTTGTGTTTGCATTCATTGCAGTAGGGTGAGTTGTTTTGTTGGCAGCAATAAGATAACATGAGCCAGCGCGTCAACTTTATTGAGCTTAGGTACAAACAGTGTTTACAAAAACAAAATCTGTGCGTGGGGATTCAGAGAAGCAAATTAAAAAAAAAAAGCACAAATAAGCTAGATCATGCACAAGGCCCTTCGTGGCTAGACTTAGTGAAATAAAATAAAATGGAAAATTGATAAAATTAAAAAAAAGTAAAATCAGAAATAGAAAAGTGATTGAAAGTAAAAAATTAAAATTTGTTGGAAATGAAAGGAAAGGGAATAATATAAAATAAATAAAAATGAAACAAAATGAAATAAATAAATTATTAAATTAAGAAAATAATAGGAAAGGAAAGGGATGGATAAAAGGAAAATTAAGGTAAGTTAAGGTAAGGAACGGAAAATATGACAGAAAAATCAAAGGGAAAGGAAAGGAATGGAAAAGAAAAAAGGAAGGGAAGAAAGGAAATGTAATGTTGGTAAAGCAGTGGAAAAGAAAAGCAAAAGGAGAAAGACAAAGAAAGGAAAGAAGAAAAAAAAGAAGGGAAAGAAAAGGTAGCGAGGAAGAAGGTATGGAAAATAAATGAAAATAAAAAGAAAGAAAAATAAAGGAAAGAAAGGTAATGAAAAGCTAAAAAAAATAAGTTAAGGAAATGAATGAAAGAAAAAGAAAAGCAAAGGAGTTGCGGAAAGGAACAAAAGAAAATAAGGAAACGGTAGGAAAGGAAAGGTAAGGAAACGAAATGACAGGAAGGCAAATTTAAGAAAAAAGGTGAAAGAAAATAAAGGTAACAATCGATTGTATGGTAGCTATATATAATATCGGTCCGATCTTGCTGGTTCCGACAAATGATTTCTATATTAGAAAATTGTGGCAGCATACCAAATTTCAGCGAAATATCTCAAAAACTGAGAAAATAGTTTGACAGACAGACAGACGGACAGACGGACATGGCTAAATCAACTCATCTCGTTATCCTGATCATTTCGGTATACTTTTTGATGGGCCCATCTCTTCTTTTTTTCATACTTACAAACATCGGACCAAAATTATAATACCATTTCATCTTCGTGAAAGGTATACTGACCAAATAGCCAAGAGAGAAAGGAACTCATTATATTTATATGGTTGAACTCTGAAAAGCGTGCAGATTTAGATCTTCAATGTTGTCATCCTGTATATTGCTTATATTTTCATTAGGGTGCAGTCCGTCCCACCCTGCTAAAATTCTATGGTTTTGAGTATGAGATTTCTAAGAGTTCTTGTAACGTAAAAAGTGTTTTTCTTTCTGCTAGTCTTTATTTGTTTTTAGAATTTTTAGATGAAGCTTATTCCTTCGCAAGCTTGACTTACAGCTCGGATGTCCTCTCTTTTGGAAGCCTATTGTAACTCAGCAATTTGAAGCAGTAGAATGTGAAAGTCCCAACATTCCCCTTAATAATTCAATGGCATTTCTCCACCAACGATACATTTTAGATAAGTACACGGTGAAAAAAACGAGCCTAAATTTTAAACCCGTCTAAAGTTTAAGCAATTTTTTTAACACTTTTTTTGTGGAATATTTTAAACCTACAAAGAATTTCAATTTCTTTTGGTTTCGATTTAAGATCTAAATGAAAAAGCATTATAAAGATTTTGAAAGATTTTTCAATCCATTGAATTTTGACCACAAAAAGGTTGTGTACGGTTCAGTAGTAGAGCAGCCGTCTTTGACCTGGCGGGCATCTGTTCCAACCCTACCAAGTGCAATAATTTTTTATCTTTATTTTTTTCTTGAAACTTTTTCGGTCTAAATTTTTGAAATTTGAAATTTATCTATAGCGTCCATCTAACTGAGCTGTTAAATGTATACATTTACGATTTCCAGTACAGCCTGTGTGAATTTACCATAAGCTCATACCGAAATTATCGGCACTATCGATTGTATGGTTCCGACAAATGGTGGCCGCATACCAAATTTCAGCCAAAGATCTCAAAAACTGAGGGAATAGTTTGCGTTCAAACAGACATACAGACAGACGGACAGACGGACATGACTAAATCAACTAATCTCGTCATCCTGATCATTTCGGTATACTTACAAACATCGGACCAAAGTTATAATACAATAAATAAGAAAAAAAAATCGATACAAGAATAAAAACGAAAATTTTGCAAAAATCTCACATCTTTACACTTAAGCGTTCATCAGAGACGGTCCGTCAGTACGTTGAAACAACTGACAGCAAAGTAGACTACGGGTGTTTGTATGCGTACCAACATATTCGACGGATACGTCAAAATAGAATTTGCTCTAAATTTCGACGTATCTGAAGTAACTGACATACGAAGTACTGTTTCTGTTTGGCCCATTACTCCGCTCTTTCATAGCTTAGAACTTTCTAAATTAAAAGCTTTAGCAAAGTAATGCGCCACACAAAGAAGAACGGGAAACCAAAGTTCAGAAACTGGCAAAAAAAATCCAACAACGGATGTCGTATTCTCCACCCTAAGCTCCAATGTTGTTTCTATCAAAAACGCAATGCATTCCTCTGCATACAAACACGCTTGAATATTGTTTTAGTTGGACATATGAACATAAGTAAATATGTTTCTAAAGTCAAATATCCTTTCAAATTGGGTACCCTCAGCATTTCAGCTAAAGTCATCGAATGCATCCCATGTCTGTGCTATAACGAAGCAGCGAAAACTGTCGCTAAGCCTATATGGACGTACCAAATAAGGGTGCAAGAGAGAAGTAGATGTGTGGACTTTGAGAATATTGCATTAGCCGAATATTGCATGCGACAAGGGTTATGCAGATTGTGAGACAGAAAAAAATAGCGTAGAGTGGAATAAATGCACGAATAACGCGACAATAAAATATCACCAACGCATGCAGACATGGCGAGATGAGTGGAAATATAAAGAAAAATTAATGCGAATGGTTTGGGAGGATGCATTTGTGCATATTTTCATCTAGAGATATATTTGTGTACATATGTAGATTTGCATGTTTGTTTGTTTGTTGTTGTTATATAGGGTAGGTTAAATTGGCTAAGCAAGTGGCTTTTATATTCGCCCCCAAAAGTGCACTTCACAGGCGTTAGCTTGAAAAATACGCGCCAATGTTGAGAAAACAAATGCTGCATCATGACAGAGAAAACATTTATTGTGTGAGGAGAATGAAGATGCGGATAGGTTACAGACTCGTTGAACTCAAAGGATGCAAAAAATGCCGACCCTGAAAGAAGTAAACCAAAAAAAAGGCCAGCAAAAAGCGTTAGGAAAACATCACCCTAATCTATTACAGATTCAACATTTTTCAAAATTGTAACTGTAAGCCAAGTTCAAAACTTGAATAAGGAGGGCGGCAATTTTTCGTATAAAGGCCCATCTTTGCTATAAACGATTGGAGATATACGACGATATACTTGAGATTCGACCTATAGATAATCCTAGTCCATGAAATTTTTAATGTGAAAGAAACTTTGAAGTATCGGATATCGTTAATTTTTATCCGCAGCTAAGTAAAGCATTAACATATTAAATCTTCATGTCATATCGTATGATGTCATATCAGGTGATTTCATACCACAGTTTACCACTGCCGTATAATATCGCGTGATATAATATCATGTTATGCCAAAATATGTAATATCATCTCATATGATGCCAAATTATTTGATATCCTTGCTCACTTGCCAGAAACATGAATGTGTCAAAGTAAAAATGTGTTAAAATCAAAAAATGGCGCGGTCATTCTTCTGGCAAGCGAGCGACGACATCAATGGATGTAAAGTTTTGTGATATCGATATGACGTTACTTCCCTCTGGGATTGGGATTGAAGGTGGTGGGAAAGACTCTACCCAATATTTCAGGGCGGCTGCATACCCCCGCTAAAAATCAAATTATCTGATATAAACTGCACAAGTCTAACAGGAGCCTAAGATTAAAAATAAAATACAATAAAATACAATAAGAAAAATACAATAAAATAAAATAAATTGAAATAAAATAAAATAAAATAAAATAAAATAAAATAAAATAAAATAAAATAAAATAAAATAAAATAAAATAAAATAAAATAAAATAAAATAAAATAAAATAAAATAAAATAAAATAAAATAAAATAAAATAAAATATAATAAAATAAAATAAAATAAAATAAAATAAAATAAAATAAAATAAAATAAAATAAAATAAAATAAAATAAAATAAAATAAAATAAAATAAATAAAATAAAATAAAATAAAATAAAATAAAATAAAATAAAATAAAATAAAATAAAATAAAATAAAATAAAATAAAATAAAATAAAATAAAAT
The DNA here is from genome assembly GCA_964058755.1 of Campiglossa producta. NCBI lineage: Eukaryota > Metazoa > Arthropoda > Insecta > Diptera > Tephritidae > Campiglossa > Campiglossa producta. The sequence goes on along the minus strand of CAXKVI010000002.1, from coordinate 20,790,156 downwards.
AAAATAAAATAAAATAAAATAAAATAAATAAAATAAAATAAAATAAAATAAAATAAAATAAAATAAAATAAAATAAAATAAAATAAAATAAAATAAAATAAAATAAAATAAAATAAAATAAAATAAAATAAAATAAAATAAAATAAAATAAAATAAAATAAAATAAAATAAAATAAAATAAAATAAAATAAAATAAAAAAAATAAAATAAAATAAAATAAAATAAAGAAAAATACAATAAAATAAAATAAAATAAAATAAAATAAAATAAAATAAAATAAAATAAAATAAAATAAAATAAAATAAAATAAAATAAAATAAAATAAAATAAAATAAAATAAAATAAAATAAAATAAAATAAAATAAAATAAAATAAAATAAAATAAAATAAAATAAAATAAAATAAAATAAAACAAAATAAAATAAAATAAAATAAAATAAAATAAAATAAAATAAAATGAAATAAAATTAAAAAAAAGTAAAATTAAAAAAAATAAAATAAAAAGTAAAATAAAATAAAATAAATTGAAATAAAATAAAATAAAATAAAAATGATAGAAAAGTAAATTTCCTTACTATTATGATGGAATAAATAAATTGCCGTTAGTTGGCAACCCTGCGTGAAAATTTCTTAGTTGGATTTTGCCGAAAATACCTTTGATACCCATTCTGGAATATTTTTATCAATATTTAAAGCAAATTGGGACCGGTTGTTGCCCTGTAAACCTACTATAGTTGCAACACCCAAGTAGAAAGTCTGAATGAAGAATAATATCTACATATACCTATGCCAAATTTGATCCAAATCGCTTCCGCCATTCCCTAGATATTGGTCGCTCTATGAAGGAAAAAATAAAATGGGGTTAGGTGGCAACCCCATAAAATAAAATAAGATTATTTTCAGAAAGCTTTCTAGAAACTTCGCAGGATCAGCAGCGTCAAACGTCTGACTAAACTGCTTGCTTGATAGCCGTTAAAAAATACATTTTGATGATTTGTTTTTGTTTTTCTACTTGAGTCAGAAGAGATTAGAATTTGCAACGTTAATAATAACAATAACTAGAAACAATAAAATCGACAGAACATTCAAAGTGAAACTCCGGCAGGGATATGTCGTTTCTGAGTTCGCCTGCCTGTTTTCGATTAGCGTATAAGTGTGATCACCCGCGCATATATGGGCGTGTGAGGGCTTGTATCACTGAATGGGTAGAGGGTCTTCAAAATGGGGAAACGAGGAGGCCACTACTCTAATAGAAGCTGTCTATATCACAAAGCAACGTAGAAATAATAGTCCAGAGCAATTGGAGACGGTTGAGGTGAGTTATAAGCGCGTGAGTGATTGCTCATTGTTTGACGTAAAAAGAGTTGTGGAGCTGCTCTTGGCCGAGTGACCAGCTAAATGAGATTGTGTATGCGTATATCGATACTTCTATGTTTTATACAACAATTTATTCGTTTATAGGGTGACGATGATGACAACAAGCAGACGAAATCCCGATGTCCAACCAACAATATAGAAGCAGATCACAGCAGTTGTTGTTGTTGATGGGCGCATTTCTGAGGGGGTGTTCGTTTTAGTAATACAAGTATTGATGCAAATACGCGTGTTAGCCGTGTGGATAATGGCTATTGGAGGAGTTTAGATGCATCCTTTGGGAATGTACAACGTCGTCATCGCCATCATCGTCATCGTCGCAAAAAGGCAAGTTCGCTGGAGTTGGCGATTTAATCGCAGATGTGAGATGTGTATGCAACGGCTTTGGTGAGTGCAATGAAGGTGACCAAACGTTAACAACGACAACGTTTGAGCAACCAAACGTTAGGCTGGGAAACCACCAAAGTCAAGTGTGGATGGGTGGCTTTTCGCTAGTAAAAGTGACTACGACAGCAGTACAAACTTTAGACAGCCTAACAACTTGAACTTCTACACAACAAAAATCTGTACAAAATACAGTGACTCAAATGTTTAATCTGTTGAAGGTTGTCGCAGAATTATCGCATATATTGTATGAGATAGGTTGTGCATGCTCTCTAAAATTAATTAAATGAAAATAAAACAAACAGAAAAAAATAGAATGAAATAAAATATAATAAACAACAGAACATAAGCCAAAATAAAAATTGTAGAAATTTTCGATATCGAAAGTGGGCATGGTTGCAGGGCGATTTATCCAGTTTCCTCAGGTATACTCCCAACGATACTAGTATGCTTTGTGCCAAATTTCATCGTTATATCGAAATCAGTTTAAAAGTTACGACCAGTCAAAATTTCAAAAATGCCTCCCTTAAAAGTGGGCGGTGCGATAAAAAATGTATGGAATAATCATAAGAGAATGACCAGGGGGATTCACCTATAAAAATATCATTTTAGCCATTTCAGCTACCGAGATATGTCAATTTTTGTGATTTTCGATATTTTCGATATCTAAAAAGGGGGCGTAGTTATCATCCGATTTCTCCCATTTTCCATAGCAACCTACCATGATCAGAAAGTAACCTGTATACAAAATTTAATTCAAATAACTCAATTTTTACTCAAGTTTTCGTTTACACGGACAGACGGACTGATGAACAGAAGGACAGACATACGGACATACCTTAATGAACTCCTCTTTTTAACCTAAGAACTTGCATATACATATAGAACTCTATATCAATCTCGATTATATTGTGCCGTTATATAAATACCGTTATGTGGACAAAATTATAATAACCTTGTAATAAAACAAATTTATATAGAATAAAGGAGAAAGGGCCTGTTTTATAAGCTTCAAAATATCAGAAAATTAATAAATATTTCGGTCACTGTGGATACCTCTTTACATATTTTTCGCGTTCACAAGCCACCCTCACATCTCACAGCTTCCGCAACCACAGTAACGCCAAAAGCGACACACAACATCAACAGTTTTGCAAAAACAACAAACTTCCCATGTATGTTAATATATATTATACAACAAAAATGCAAATATTCCAAAACGTAAAATGCGATTATTGCATCCAGACGCACCAACAGCAGCAGCAGGAGCAACAATACTTGTATCTGCAATCGCCTCATGTGAAGCTTTCGTTCGACTTTGAAAGGTTAGAGGTGATGGGGTAAGCACCATTTACAATCAACTCAAGGGGTATATGAAGGACGAAATAGCAGTGAAATAGAATATATTGCAGGAAACGGTAACTAAAAAAACCTCGAGTGGGAGAAAAGAGAATTTGCTGCTTCATCGACGCATAGACTGTGGAGGAGGCATGGTAAGCGCAAAAACCAGGACTTAGATTGCGCCAAACAAGAGCCATATAGCAGTTTATGTGGTCAGCACCCACTGAATAACAGGGAAGTGTATGTAAATATATATTTATTTGTTGATGGGGGCACACGAGGAGTAAAAGCCAAGTTCGCGAAAATACGGGCACGTACATATGTATGTATTTAGTACGCCTTTTTTATAGTTGACGATTTAGGCTGCCTAAGCATCGCGATCCTTGTCTAACTCGTATTTTATAAGCGCTTAAATGGGGAAGAATACCAATTTATTCTCTGTCAAACATTTCAGGTTTTATTCAAGAAAATAACAAAAAATAAAATGAAACAAAATAAAATAAAATAAAATGAAATAAAATAAAATAAAATAAAATAAAATAAAATGAAATAAAATAAAATAAAATAAAATAAAATAAAATAAAATAAAATAAAATAAAATAAAATAAAATAAAATAAAATAAAATAAAATAAAATAAAATAAAATAAAATAAAATAAAATAAAATAAAATAAAATAAATAAAATAAAATAAAATAAAATAAAATAAAATAAAATAAAATAAAATAAAATAAAATAAAATAAAATAAAATAAAATAAAATAAAATAAAATAAAATAAAATAAAATAAAATAAAATAAAATAAAATAAAATAAAATAAAATAAAATAAAATAAAATAAAATAAAATAAAATAAAATAAAATAAAATAAAATAAAATAAAATAAAATAAAATAAAATAAAATAAAATAAAATAAAATAAAATAAAATAAAATAAAATAAAATAAAATAAATAAAATAAAATAAAATAAAATAAAATAAAATAAAATAAAATAAAATAAAATAAAATAAAATAAAATAAAATAAAATAAAATAAAATAAAATAAAATAAAATAAAATAAAATAAAATAAAATAAAATAAAATAAAATAAAATAAAATAAAATAAAATAAAATAAAATAAAATAAAATAAAATAAAATAAAATAAAATAAAATAAAATAAAATAAAATAAAATAAAATAAAATAAAAATGTGTTTTTTTGAGAAAAATTTACCTACGCGCTGCACGAACCATATGTTTCGATGATACTGGAGTTACATCTCTTCAAGGACTTTTCTTCCCGGCATTGTGAGAGTCGAACTCACAACACTGTAGTAAATAAAAAATAAAGTAAAATGAAATAAAATAAAATAAAATAAAATAAAATAAAATAAAATAAAATTAATAAAAAATGACAAAAAAATAAAATGAAATGAAATAAAATAAATTAAAATAAAATTAAATAAAAAAATATAAAATAAAATAAAATAATATAAAATAAAATAAAATAAAAAAATAAAATAAAATAAAATAAAAAAAAATAAAGTAAAATAAAATAAAATAAAATAGAATAAAATAAAATAAAAAAAAATAAAATAAAATAAAATAAAATAAAATAAAATAAAATAAAATAAAATAAAATAAAATAAAATAAAATAAAATAAAATAAAATAAAATAAAATAAAATAAAATAAAATAAAATAAAATAAAATAAAATAAAATAAAATAAAATAAAATTAAATTTATAAAAAAATTACAAAAAATAAAAGTAAGGAAATTACATGTAAGCAACAGAAAAAAAATGACTGACGGAAATCATTATTTTTATCGTTACTGCCTTCATAGTTCCCAGAGTTGGTTAAAAAATGTAGGGTATTTTAGACAAAAGTTCTTCGATTGCGATAATCAAGCATTCTATACCCTGCAGCAAAAGCAACTATGTAGTTGAAAACTACTTTATAACTAGTTGTACCATACTAGTTCAACCTGGACTAATACGACTTCCCTAAAATGAACTAGCCCCGTACTTATCCAAAAAGTACTAGTATTAAATATACTATTCCCATATCTGCCCAAAAGCAATAAACCTGTACTAGTATGATTTCAACCAGAATTTTCATGACTTTCCCTATATTTTATTTTGATGTTTATTCTTGAGAAATCAGCGACTATTTGTATTTACCCCATCACGAAAAAGAATCTGTGAATTACAAGAGAAAAGAGAAGCAAACTAAAGTAATGAGTTTTGTATTTTTTAACTGGTATGATTTCATCCAGAAAAATTGAGTTGTATACTAGTATGATATGGATATTTCCTGACTAGTATGAATTCAGCCAGAAAATTCTAGTTGTATACTAGTATTTTTCTGACTAGTTTGAGGTTTCGTTGCAGGGTACCTTCTGACGGTTTCGCCGCCTTCTACGCTGTTTATATTTTCGCTGTACTCGTAGTATTGTTTTTCTAGTCTTTCATTTTCACAATGGTTTTATTGCATGCTGCCGATTACAAATACGACTGACGACTGCCGTCACCACTGCCACCACGCCCACCTTCGCTAACACTGCAACTACGACGCAAAGTAAACGACTACGAATGCACGCATTTTTCTTGTTGTACTCGAATGTTTAGGCTCAAGTTGCTGCAGGGGTAACACAGTGCGTATACTTGATGCAGATGCCAATACCAATACCAGGATATGCCATGTAAGTGTGTATGTGTGGGTGAATATTGTGCTGCTGTCGATAGCCACGACTACACTGAATGGCGTTGGCGACTAATGAAATTGGCGTTCTTTTCATGGAAAGGAAAGTTGCCATAACAGCGCAATTCAAATCTTTTCTACTGCCCGCAACTGCTGCTGCCGCTATTGATAGATAGAAAAGTCTATATGTGCCTATATGCGTGTGTACGCTCCCATATAAGCTACGTATGGAAAAATGTATTTGCTTATGTGCGATGAGAAGTTGATGGCGATGGTGGCTGCTTAAAGGGTTTTTTGGACTTTCTCTACGATTTGTTAGCGCCATTGGCTCGTTCAACGAAATATGAAACGCGAAACTGTACACCGCGACGCTGTCACTCGTACGCAGACGACTTTGGTGGTCAGAGTTTGTAAGGATGTGAGGGTGCAAGAGTATCTTTGTTTGCCTAGTATTAGTTTTTTCTTGTGTTGTTGTTGCTTGTTTGTGCAATTTTTAATTTTTTTTTTTTTGCCTGCAAAACTTTGCAACAAAGCCGCAGCAGATGATAAATGTGGCAGAGTTGGGTTCGCTCTTTCATCCAAATTTTCACATTTTTCTTCACTTGACTGCAGCAAAATGCAAGCCAAGCGCAAATGCATGTAGCTCTCGAAAGGTGTTGGCCAAAGGGGCCATCAAATTGGTTTTCTCAGCCATGGCGTCTGTTGAATTTAGGCATCAGCATACGCCTCGTTGCTCTATGACACCAACAGCTACAAGAAGCGAGGGAGAAGCGGTACGTTGCTGCTTGTTCTAAAACCAAATATATACTTCGTTCCTACACAGGAAGCCATAGTTTCTGCCTACACCATCTTGGTACAACACGCATACTTTCGAACATCCGAACTTTTGGGTTTTCTAGTTTGAAGCTTACAAAAAGTTGCGTTACCCAGCGAACTACCGAGCTACGTTTGATTTTGAATTTTTGGGTTGAGGGTCATTGATTTGTTTGATAAATCAAATGAGATATAAAGAGTAAATTTTTTGTTTGATGAATTAAATTACAAAAAAAAATTAAGTTTGATTGTTTGAAAATAAAAATCTCTCCTACAACTACTAATTACAATTACTACTATCTACATTCAGCTCCCTTCATGCATTGCTTTCTATTTTGTTTACTGGGTAGTCCAATTTTACCGTAGGTCTTTTATTTTTCTACACATTTTTTTGTTGCTTGCTAGGCCTTCCCTTGGCTACGATAGATTTTTCGCTTCGCCTGTTTCGACTGTTGCTTAGGGTTTTTGGGAAAAAGGTAGACATGCTCCTTCCGGGTGGTTTTTCGTTTGTGAAGCTACTCAGCATTTCGCATCAACCGATTGGCAAACTATTTTAAATTCAATGTATATACATTTGTTACTACATATGGCGTCCAATTTTTTTACACAGCTCTCTCTCTCTCTCTTCTACCCCAAACTAGTTTTAATTGCAGTCAAATGTGTTGGCACTAGCATCTATGCATCAATATATTATCCCTTCCTTTTCTGACATTCTAAGCCAGTTACTTCTTCTTCTTCTTTTGCAACGCGGCTTACAATTTTGTTTGTTCATTGGTTTTTTGACAGCATCGCGTAGTTTTGGTTGTTCAAAAGAAAAGACAATCAATTTTTCAAGTCTAATAAAAAAAATGTAGTTTGAGTGCATTGTGGATGGCAGCAGCGGATTTGTGCCTATTCTAATGCATTTCCTCATTCGCAGAATGTCATAAATCCTTTTCATAAGCTTCATTTGTTCAATAGTGATGGTTTGTTTAGTTTTGGGAGTGGTGGATTTACCAACACACAAACTTTTGCGACTTAAAATGTTGGCTTGCAAATATTTTACGGTAATGGGTAGAAATAAATCGAATTTAGAATTTGAGGTATCTTTAGTCGCTATCACGAATTTTAAAAAAGGTTTAAACCCAAATACAGTAAGAATATATTTTGAGGTAATACCTAAATGGTAGTAAAAGCTTTAGGTTTGACTCTCGTTGGAATATGCATACAAATCGAATGAAGCATACTAACACTATAATAAAATTTCATACAAATGGGTCAATAGACAACGGAAATAGTGGTCGAAATAACAAAGAATAAATAAAATGCGGTCAGGTGTCAACCCTAGGTGTCTATATGCCAAGTTTTATCCAAATCAGTCAAGCAATTCCCGATACATACGGGTTAGGTGGCAAACCTAAGTGGCAACCCTGCTTGAAATTTGCTTATTTGGAATACGGTCGAAAATACCTTTCATGTGACACCCATATTGGCATACCTTGCTCAATACCTATTTAAAAAAATCGAGAAAGGTAGCAACCCTGTAAACCGACCCATGTTTATAATCTAAAAATGATTCAAATTGTCTATATGCCAAATTTTATCCAAATCGGTCAAGCAGTTCCCGAGGTATACGAAAAAATAAATAAATTGCGGTTAGGTGGCAACCCCAAGTGGCCCTGCGTAAAATTTTCATATTTGGAATACGACCGAAAGTACCTTTAACTTCATACCCATATTGGCATATCTAGCCTTATATTAAAAAAAAAGGGATAGGTGGTAACCCTGTAAACCACCCTAAGTGGCAACACCTATTTATATAATCTTAGAATGAATCAAGTTTGACTATATGCCAAATTTTATCTAAATCAGTCAAGAAGTTCCCGATACATACGGTTTAGGTGGCAACTCCAAGTGGCAACCCTGCTAGAAATTATCTTATTTGGAATACGGTCGAAAATACCTTTAATTTGAAACTCATATTGGGATAGGTGGTCTCCATAGAGCCACCAGAACTTTGAGGCCAATGTGCCACGCCTTCCTCTGAATAAAACGGTCGAAGACTTAGGGAAGGTCTTATATACACACAAAAGAAAAATTTGAGGGACCGTTACAGTCTTTTCAAAAACTTTTTTTTTATATAAAAAAGCCCAAAAATTCTTAGTTTTATGGAGCCACGCCCCAAATTCCCTTATCCACAATTTTTCTGAAACTGTTCGAAATTAATTTTATAGGTCCTCATATTTCGGGCGTCTAGGACTAATACTTCCTGAGATACCTACGATGAAAAAACCTTTTTGTATGAGAGCTACCACGCCCCGTTTCAACTAGCCCTCTTAAGAAATTTATGTTAACACTTTTACCATCTCGTAAGGTTTCCAGGAATGTCTGTGTTTCTGATTTGCTATCGATCAGCCAACTCGTTTAGGACATAACCTTACCCGTAAGATAGGAAACAGGAAACGGGCAAGAAGATCAAAAAAAAGCATCTCCAAAAAACAGAAAATTTTAGCATTACTAAACATAAAAAATCAATTTTCTTAAACAAAAGTAGCAGCATACCTCAAACTCGATAGCAAAAGAAGAAGAAATTACAAAAAATAAAAACAACCGGGCAAATATAACTTCATATCAAACCAGTGAAACAAACTGTCTGTCATCGACGTTTACGACAAAATAATTAAAAATTGCGGCTAATTAACACCAAAAAATGTGAATTAAAAATGTAGTCGGTATTGTTACTTTTGTATTTACATTTTTGATTTCTTTTTATCAACAACATTGTGATATTATTATTTTCCGCTGTCATTGTCACTCATCAATTACGAAACGTTAAAGTAAGCGTGGAGGGTGAGGAGAGCAAAAAATGAGTCAATGGCATATTCGTACTGCATTGCCTGACTTAGCGCTGCATTTTTATTCAGGCAAGAAAGCCGTCAGCAACTGAACTTAAGGAAGTGGAAAATTTGAGTTTTGCTGTGATTGCTTTCGCGAATTATTTTCTATATGTTTTGTAGCTTGTGTAAGTTATATTGATTGTCTGGTGCTTTTACTGCTCGAATTACAAACGTTTAAATAATAATTAATAATAAAAAAATATAACAAGAAAATTTTAATTAAGGGGGGAGGGGCAATAAGAAAATTTCTGATTTTTTGTAATTATATGTGAGCAAAGCATAACTTCTCAAGCTCACCAAGAATGGGGTTAAGGTAGTAGCATATGCAGACGACGTTTTTATTGCAGTATCGGGACCGTTCACTTCAACGTTAAGCGGAATCTTGGAAAGGGCACTCCGGAAGCTACATGCCTGGACCTCTGCAAGTAGTCTAGGCATAAACCCGAGCAAAACGGAACTGATACTGTTCAGCAACAAAACCAAAATCCCTCAATTCCAACTACCCTCACTCAACGGCATTGAACTATCGCTCTCCCAAAGGGCAAAGTATCTCGGTGTCGAAACAGACAGCAAACTCAACTGGAAACTGAACGTTGTGAAAAGAGTAAATAAATTATACATTGCATACTACTCCTGCAAAAGAATAGTCAGCAAGAACTGGAGCTTAACACCAAAACTAATGATGTGGCTGTGTACAGCAGTCGTGAGACTCATACTATCATATGGGGCGTTAGTTTGGTGGCCGGCCCTAGACTAACAGTGCGTCATCAATAACCTAAACAAGATACAACGGGTGCGCTTAGATCCTGCCCGGCAGACGCACTTAACATCATCCTAGACCAATTACCGCTAGACATGCACATTCGTGTAACGACCACTGGAGCAGCACTAAGATTTAGGGCGTCCGAGTGCTGGAATACGAAACAGTATGGCCACAGTGACATCCTAAACAGGTTTTCACATAAAGACCTAACATCAGACTACCTCTCGTCTTTCGTGAAATTTGACAAGAACTATGAAGTGCACTTCCAATGAAGAGGCGAATGGAGAGATAGGTAGCGCTTGTAAGGAAGTGATATTCTCGCTCTTCGCGGATAGGTCCAAAATGGACTGCGGCGTAGGAGCAGGGGTCTTCTTCAAAAGTGACATACATAACAAATACTGGTGGTGGTACACCTCAGATAGCTATAGGATTGCCAAACAAACGTGGCCTGACTACAACAGGAGCAGAACCGAGAGCCTGCTATGCAGATCTAGGAAGTAGATTTTCAGAATAACAAGCACTATAACGGAACACTGGACACTGGGCCAACATGCGGAAAGGATTGGGATACCATTCAACTAGGTGTGTAGAAGTTCGGCCTAAATGGCTGCAAAGAAACTGTTGCTCACTTCCTCTGCGAAAGCCCCTCCCTGGCCAATATAAGACACAGGAACTTAGGTAAGTGATTTCTAACTAACCTGAAGGATGTGTCAAAGTGCTCCATAATTTACATAAACAAATTTATAAGTCTCACCAAATGGTTGGACCAATATCTAACTAGTCTATAGACAGTAAGGTGTAATTGGTTTCACAGTTAGTGCATCAAAATGGCGTCCAGCGCGCTACTTGGTCCCGGTTGTTCTGACCTGGCAGCACGGTAACCAACCAACCAAAAGGTTTGAAACAAATCTCCTTCAAAACACATTTATAAACGAATTTTCGAACCGACTTGAAAACTTTTTTCTCTTTACTTCAAAGGGACATTCGAAGGTGTCGTAAGAAAGAAAGAAATAATTCGCTTTCATGGTCATATAAACTATTTAAATCGAGTTTTAGACGATTTTAAGTAGAACACCATCAACCAATCGACAACCATTTCAAATCAATCCCAATTATGGCCTTAATAAATGTATGAGCTCAGTGGTTAAAAACTATAAATTTCCCAAACCAAGTAGCAAAATCCCATGTAAAAAAATTGAGATTATGACACTCCTCCTGCAGTGTCCCAATCCCAATTTTTTACTACATACTTACATACTCCCAATTGGGGGTTTAACACCTTTGAGCTGAAAAATTAAATTAAAAGATTTATTTTTACGTTTTTGGCAAGAAACAGTGGCTTAATTACAGAACACAGACTCCTCGCCCCGGGAAAATGTAGATAAATAATGAGGAATGGTTCGTATTTTGCTCCTGATTATAACGGTTTACTTCTTTTTTGGTGCAAATGAAAATTGTACGAGTTAAAGGGGGGAGGGGGGAGTTGGATTATCATGCATTTAAAATCGCATACATATATATCCCAAAACATAATTGATATTAAAAACGCTTTCGCTTGATATGACCCTGGTCAAGGTTGGGCTATTTTGAATAAAAAATTATTCAAATAAAAAATAACAAATTATTCATTATTTTAAAAATTTCGAGTGATGAGTGACCGGCTATATTTATTCAAAAAAATTTGAGTGATGAATAACAATTTATTTCATTCAAATCATAATGCAGCGCTTTTCTAAATATCTTTGAAATAATATTCTATAATCATAATACAATATGAAAATATGTAACTAACACCTATCTTATTCCTCTCTTGGAGACAAGCTCTTAGCTTTGGATTACATCTCATTTTAACTTGGTATTATGACACTACAAGGGGTGTCATAATCCCAATTTTCGTACTTGGGATTTTGTCTCATTTTTGTTTGGTATTATGACACCCACCCTACAGTGTCATAGTCCCAAGTAAAAAAATTGGGATTATGACACTGCAATTTTTTTACTTGGCATTTTTTGATAAATAAAGGCGTGGCACCGCCCACTTTTCAAGGAGCCATATTTGAAAATTTCACGGGTCATACCTTTTAAATTGTTTACGGTAGAATGATGAAATTGGTACAAGGTATACTAGCATAAAAGGGAGTATCCCTGATGTAATTGGACGAAATAGCTTTCCAACCACGCCCACTTACGAAATGGAATAATTCGAAAATCATATGAAAACTACCGCTGGGTATTTAATGTTCGGTTTACCCGAACTTAGACTTCCTTACTTGTTAGGTAGTGTATTTAAAAAATTAAAAAGCTGCTCCTGAAAAATCAAATTTTGCTACATACGACAATCGCATTATCAGGTAGCGATATTATTGTATAATAAAATAGTAACAGGTCGATTTTTGTACATTTACGGATAAAAACTTGAACCTAAATTTTAAACTTTTTTGGACTACATATATGACCAAACCAAATTTGGATTCAAATTCAATCTAGACCAGTTTTCATGAAAAAGAAATGTTTTAACAATTTTTTAAAGATAAAATAAATTTTTTGTCCGTGGCGGGAATTCGAACTAAGACTCCCCGCATCATGCCCGTCCACTGAGCAACATCGGGAACATAAATGTTGTTGGCAAAGTTCAATCTTGAATGACTTACTTAAAATATCCTTTAACCGCCTAGGCGGTTCATAAAAAAATTTGAATTTTTAAACCCAAAAGTTTAAATTTTAGACCGAAAAGTTTTAATTTTCAAACCAAAAAGTTTTAATTTTAAACCTAAATATTTTAATTTTCAAACCAAAAAGTTTCAATTTTAAACCGAAAAGTTTTAAAAATAAAATAAAACTAAAAAAATGTGGCAGCTGGCAGGATTCGAACAAAAACGCTCAGGAGTAACAGCCGACTGCTCTACCGCTGAGCTATGCCGCACATGAAGTTTTTGTGGGAAAAATTCATTTACATTCAAACAAACCAAAAATAAAAAATGTAGATTTATTTTTCATTTAGATTTTAAATCGAAACCAAAAGAAATTGAAAATCTTTGTAGGTATTTTGACGGTTTGAAATATTGTACAAAAAAGTTTGAAACATTGAATAAACTTTATACGAGTTTAAAATTTATGTTCATTTTTTTAGCCATGTTTCAGATACTTATTTAAAAACAATGTATGGGGAGAATACATATTAATCGTATACACAGCTAAAAATTTGAACCTAAATTTTAAACTTTTTTGGACTACATATATGACCAAACCAAATTTGGATTCAAATTCAATATAGACCAGTTTTCATGAAAATTGGCTAAATGAATCGGGTTTCAATTATAAACAAGAAATGTTTTAACAATTTTTTAAAGATGAAATAAATTTTTTGTCCGTTGGCGGGAATTCGAACCAAGACTCTCCGCATCATGCCCGTCTGCTCTACCACTGAGCTACATCGCACACATAAATGTTGTTGGCAAAATTCAATCTTGAATAAGCTTTCAAAAATAAATTTGAATGTTCAAACACAAAAGTTTACATTTTAGACCGAAAAGTTTTAAGAATAAAATAAAACTAAAAAAATGTGGCAGCTGGCAGGATTCAAACGAAAACGCTCAGGAGTCACAGCCGACTGCTCTACCGCTGAGCTATGACGCACATGAAAATCTTGTGAGCAAAATTCAATTATATTCAAACAAAACAAAAATAAAAAATTTAGACTGCTTTTTCATTTAGATTTTAAATCGAAACCAAAAGAAATTGAAAATCTTTGTAGGTATTTGGACGGTTTGAAATATTGTACAAAAAGGTTTGAAAAATTGATTAAACTTTATACGGGTTTAAAATTTAGGTTCATTTTTTTAGCCGTGTAGAACCCAAATCAACCATTTTTAAAATGTGTGTCTGTTTCTTTGTAAACGTATCATGGAATTTAATGGCATATATGTGAGGTTTATATACACATGAAAATTTACATAAATATAATGCACCAACGTAAATGTCCACGAATCAGCGTTTGGACCTTGACTCGACCTTGCAACAATTCGAGCAACACCAAGTACACAATTGAGGGACTATCAATTGACGAGCGACACCTTGCCAATAAGCGCATTTGTCCAATTGGAAAATGAACTTTTACAACAGTGGGCGCGGAACTCACGTTGACTGCTTGATAAACCCATCAAAACAGGCACATACTGATGCTTGTTTATGCCACACTCAAACAAAAAAAAAAAGTTGATGCAACACGCTTTTTGTAACTCACCCTCAATCGCCTCACTCAACTCTGTGAATGCATCAGACATTAACTGTCGAAAATCATTAGCATCGATTATCTATAGACACATCGCTGATGCGACGCGTTGAAATACCTCACTCATGCCACATACACACTTACAATTATGCACTTGACCGCATACGCATAGGACTCACCAAAAAAAAGGGCGAGTGCAACTTGTGTGAGGCAGCTTTAACGCATATGCCACATGAAGCGATAGAACAAAACAAAAAGCGCACAAAACAAAAACCAACAAAATGCATAAAAACGAAACATCAAAATGTTTAAAGGTGGTAGCCGATATCGCGAAATAGATACATGAATGCGTGCCGCCGCAATTGATTGTTGCATCATTGGCATAGCTACATAGATAGCTCGGTACATGCAACAGTATGTGGCACGCCAAATTACATAAACACTTGCTGACACTGCACTGTCTATGTGAAAAAGTATGCGCGTTTATGTATCCATACAAAGTACATAAAACAAACTATTTACCATGTGTTCCTCTATATACTTTTGTGTGATGTTTGTTCATCGGTGTGAATGGATAAGCGCGTCAAGGTCATCACGCGAAATTATGCCACAAACACAAATGCGCTTCCACAATGCTCAATAACGCACCTATACGACACACAGCGTCAATCACACCTACTCGCCTATCCCCACACTAAAGTGCAGCCTTAAAAAACGGCGTGACATGTCTATATGGACATTGCATCCATGTGAGCATGTATGTGTGTGTTGATGGAGTGAGGTTCGCGCGAGTTTGTTTTGGTCATTGCACTGGAGTGCACTCGCGATTTGCTGCAACGACGCGACAGAGCTGCATTTACGGTTTGCCCCAATTTTGAGTTGTTCGAAAAAAGGACACACACAAATGGATTAGGTGCTTTTACATGCTCGCATACAAAGTGTACAGAGATGAGCACATACATATCTAGTGCAAATGCCACTCACACCTAACTCCGTTTTTTTTTTGCTGCACCCGCTATTTTTGTTGTATTATGACTATGATTGGCTGTTTTGTGGCAAAAATTTCTTTCTTTTTTTTGTATATTTCGATTCTGATTGTTTTCATTTTGTTATATACCCAGTCGTTGTTGGATATATTTAATAAAATAAATTCAGAAAGAAAAGGAACCAATAGCGCAGTGATCAGCTATATACTCTATGAATCATTTAAGTTCAAATTTATTATACCCAGCTGTACTTGTACACAGGGTATTATAACTTTGTTAGGATAACGGTTGGTTGTACAGGTATAAAGGAATCGAGATAGATATAGACTTCCATATATCAATATGATCAGGATCGAAAAAAAATTTGATTGAGCCATGTCCGTCCGTCCGTCCGTCCGTCCGTCCGTCCGTCCGTCTGTCCGTTAACACGATAACTTGAGCAAATAATGAGATATCTTCACCAAATTTGGCATGCGTACTTATTTGGGTTCAGAATAGATTGCTATTGAAAATGGGTAAAATCGGACCATAACCACGCCCCTTTTTCGATATCGAAAATTTCGAAAAACGTATAAAATGGGTTAATGCAATATTAGAAGCAGCTACAATGATAAAATTTGCAATATGTATTGATTTAGATGTTCTAAGGCCGATTTTATAAAAAATTTTGAAAAGGGGGCGTGGTACCGCCCACGTATATTTGAAGAAATTTTAAAATTTTGACTCTTAATAACTTCAGAACAGTTTATGCTAGTATAACGAAATTTCGTAGAGGACATACTATTGTTGTGGTAAATTCAGCTATAGAAAATAAACGAAATCGCTTCGCGACCACGCCTACTTTTTCATAAAAGTTATATTGAAAGGAGGTGGAAATATTGAAAAGTCCATATCTAATTAACTGATTTCGCTATAATAATATAATTTGGTACATACATCAACTTTCATATTCTTTACATAATTTTTTCAAAATTTTGGAAAGTGGGCGTGGCACCGCCCACTTATGAGTCAAGCAATTTTTAAATTCGACTGCTAACAACTTCAGAACGGTGTGAGATAGATTTACGAAACTAGGTACCAGGCATGTTATGTTTATGTAGAGTACTACCACAGAAAATAAGAAAAATCGGTGAACGATCACGCCCACTTTATGTGCACAGCTGGGTATGTAATGTTCGGTTTCACCCGAACTTAGACTTCCTTACTTGTTTAATTTATTTTAATATTATTTAATTTAATTTTACTTAGTTCCATTTTATTTTATTTTATTTAAATTAATTTAATCTTATATTTTAATTTAATTTAATTTAATTTAATTTAATTTAATATAATTTAATTTAATTTAATTTAATTTAATTTAATTTAATCTAATTTATTTTATTTTAATTTACCTGGGTGGCCGAGCCTGCTCCGTGTTTTCGATTCTTACATTTTTTCCAAATTTCCTACTTACCAAAATGACCCTGAAATGATCCCGAAATGATCCCGAAATGACCCCAAAATGACCCTAAAATCACCATAAAATGACCCCAAAGTTATCCCAAAGTGACCAGAAAATTATCACCAAAATTATCCCAAATGATCCGAAAATTATCTCAAAACGACCCAAAAGTGATCCCAATATGATCCCTAAATGACCCCAAAAAGACCCTTAAATGAACCGAAAATTACCCTAAAATTATACCAAAATGATCTAAAATTGAAAATGATCCCAAAATAGTCCCAAAATGACATCTAAATGATCCCAAAATGATTCTAAAGTAATCCAAATATAATCCGAAAATATACAAATACAATGAAAATATTTTACTTGGCATGTCGCCGAAAATACCTTCATTTGATACCCAAATTGGCGTGTCTTTCTACAGTATTTAAAAAAAAAAAATTCTTTTAAACCAGCCCAAGTGGTAACACCAAAGTGGACAGTCTTAGAAAACGCATACTATCTCTTTGTTAAGTTTCATAGAAATCCGTGAAGCGGTTTTCAGGATAGTACCGGCAACACCCAAGTGGATAGTCTTTTTAGAATCAAACATACAAACTTCATGCCAAATATATTCCGAATCGGTTAAGCGGTTGGCGAGATAGTATCGGATATACTGGGATAAGGATGCAACCCTAGGTGGCAACCCTACTTGAAAATATTTTAATTGGCATACCGCCGAAAATACCTTTCATTTGATACACATATTGGCTTATCTTACTCAACATTAATAAAAAAAATTAGATAGGTGGCAACCCTGTAATACCTCGCAAGTGGCACCACCCAAGTAGATAGTATAAGGATCAAACATACTATCCCATGCCAAAGTTTATCCAAATCGTTTAAGCGGTTCTCGAGATAGTACCGGATATACAAATAGACTGCGGTAAGGTGGCAACCCTACTTGAAAATATTTTAGTTGGTATTTCGCCGAAAATACCTTTCATTTGATACACATATTGGCATATCTTGCTCCATAATTTAAAAAAATTGAGATAGGAGGCAACCCTGTAAACCGCCTCAAGTGGCAACCCTAAAGCGGGTAGTCGTGGAATGAATCATACTATCTATATTCAAAATTTCATCCAAATCGGTCAAGCGCTTCTCAAGATAGTCCGGATATACAAATATACAAATAAACAAGTTTAGCTTGTTTAAAATTATAAGATTTTGTTTTATTTTATTTTGTTTTATTTAATTTTAATTTATTTTATTTTATTTTATTTCATTTTTTTAATTTTATTTTATTTCATTTCATTTAATTTTTTTTTTTATTTTTTTTATTTCATTAATGTTTTTTAATTTTATTTTTTTTTTCATTTTTTTTTTTATTTAATTTTGTTTTGTTTTATTTTATTTTGTTTTATTTAATTTTATTTTATTTTGATTTACTTTATTTTATATTATTTTTTTATGTTTTTTTAATTTTAGTTTATTTTATTTCATTTTATTTTATTATCCTTGATTCCCATAACGGCTTTAGATATTTTAAATGATGTTTTAAAAGATCCGATGTGTATATGTATGTAGATGCGCTGGTTGACTCAATCCTAACTTACGTTTTTTATTTAATCTTTCTTTTTTTACCTGCATATTTCGTTTATACTGCATTGCAGTTTTTCCTCAGCATATTGTCAATGCATTTCGATTCACGCGACGTTGATCTGCATGCCACTAACTACACCACTTTGAGTCATCAATACATGATGCGGGTTGCAAGTAGCAGTTGACCGCATGAGAGGCAGCACAATACTAGCTGCACTTCAGTGTTATAGATATAGCGTGGAAAAAATTCACATAAGTCCGTGAAAAGGTATTGGGGGTGTTGGTGTTGGATTGTAAAAGTATATTGACAATGCTGCAACCACATTTTTTTCGCATTTTTAACAAACATTTTTTTTTTTCTATTTTATAAATCGGTACTGAGCCACGTTTTTAACGAGGTGCTGCACTTTTGGTCACACTCACTCTCCCCATTCACGTATGTTCATTGGCAGCATCAACAACACTGCAACAGCGCAATACAAACTCGCGTGCCACTTCAGTGCATAACATATTCCGTTTATTTTTTTTTGTATTTCGTTGCATGCAGTACGTATCACCCATCACATCGATATGCTGATATATGCACTGATTGCGACGTCGATTATTAGGGATTTTCAACTGAATTGGCTGCACTTGAAAACGAATTGGTTAAAACAGAATCTCCCGCAATGTTGCGCTCACTCTTCCTTGAAAATGAATAAATAGTATACGAGTACATGAAGGTACATTCAATGTCAGCTACAAGTACAAACATACATATTTGTTTGTGTCCAGAGTCCCTAGTTATACATTGAGAGGTATGGAGAGAAACAGATCTATATTCCTTGGAAGAGGACTTTTTCTACTCAGCCCCAACCATCCTCTTTTTGAATGAGTTATTCGCCATTGGAAACGCTATTTCCCAAAGAGACAAAGTCCTTTCCCGATTTTACCTCTATGACAGCTCGTTCACTGCAAGACCGGGTTTTCGCTCTTCACAATTGATACCAAACCATTACGTAACCATACTCATTACCGCAATCATTGCCTAAACTTTATCCATAACTGTAACCATAGCCTCAACCATCACCATAAACAAAGACACAATTAGAAAAAAAAATCATATACATAACCATAGTTATAACAAAGTTACACGCCAAGCTAACCAGATGCGTTGAAAAATTTGTCCTGAAGACAGTTAACGTTGAGTAACCGAAATATATCGATGAAAAAGTGGAAAATCTTGTGTTTTATTTTTCTACAAAATGAATCTGACCTCGAGCCAGCAAAAAATTTAAAATATTCATAGTCATAACCGCGACAATAGCTTGATAACCGCAGCCATAGACCGAAGCGTAACCATGACTACATATTTGCATAATAACAACCACATCCATAACACTACCCGACAAATTTTCAAAAATGTTCATATCCTCAACATTTGATATATGACACCTATGTAGAATTTTGTGCTGCTTCCAAATATATAAACACTGATTTAAAAGTAGAAAAGTTTTCGAGATATTTTGAAATTTCAGTTTTTGAGATACAAAAAAAAAAGTAGGATGACTAATCTGTCAATATCTCCGTCATTTCTATCTCGATTTTTATGATATTTCATTTTATTTTGAGAGGATGAAATAGCCTTTCCACCAAATCAATCAATTATTTAAGTTGACGTTAAACTGACTGAGTTATGACCAACCAAACATTTTTTTCGACATTTTTATACTTTTTTTTTGTCATTTTTTTAGAAATATTAGCTATGTTTCTTGAAAAATCTAGCAAAGAACTGTCAGCAGAAGAGAGTCTTGTAAAAAGCTGTCAAAATCTCATTTTTGCAAATTTTTCGTCGAACAGGAATCAGTAAAAACTTGCAGACAAAACAGCGGTTACGTTTCTGATTGGCTAACAATTTGAATTTACATTTTTTGTTGTTGTTTTGCTATGTCACCGATCAGCTGTTCCTGCTTGCTAGTTTCTGCTGGACGAAAAATCTCCAGCAATAACTTGCAGCGAATTGGCGCTCTCTCTCTCAATTAAATGTCAAAAGCTGCTGTCGTTGCTATTTTGGTTCAAGAAACGCCTTTTCAGGAATAATTATTCATAATTAGCAGGAAAGAAACGAAGCTATTAAATATGCTCTTGGTTTGAAACTTTATGTTCGTAGCCTATTTTTTTGTGAACATTTTGACACTTTCCTGATAATAATCGATAGAAAAGTGACAATGTTATAAGGGATTTAGTGAAAAGGCTTTTTTTATGTTTTTTCGACATCTTGTATTTATTCTAATTTTTATTACTCTTATGTATCTTAAAAGTGTTTAAAAGTTTAAAGTTTTCACCGTTTCAATACATTTTGTTCTTATCGAAGAAGGAGCTAACAAAAATCGCCCATCATAGGTTCATCCCAATGTCCACATTCATGCCTATGGCAAGCGAGCGACGATATCTAAAAAAATGTATTTAAAGTATATTCTTACATAAATCCTGTGCACCTCATGTCTCCGAATCAACAGGCTGGAAAATAGTAGTATAGAATCAACATATTGGCCACGAACTATTGTTTGAATCAGTGTAAGTGCGAACACGAGGATGAGAGGATGATTTTCAGGAGGCAATTAAAGCCAACAATGAGGTGGCTGTAACAATAGAACAATTAACTTTTCAATAAAAAATATATAAAACCTACAAAAACAATATAAAGAATAAAACTAAACTAAATGCAAAGCTGTCAACTTATAAACAATGCATTATATATATTCGCTTCCATGTGTAAGTGTCGTACATATTTATTGTCAAACAATTATTTGCTATCCTGCGGCCTAACGATATGATGATTATCATTGGCATTGACAACCGCAGCGTGCAGCAACAATTAACTTTTGTAATCACGATTAAAACTAGAGATGATTATAGTGATGATAACAGCAAATACAAAAACAATGTAAATAAATAAATAAATGCAGCACAAACATCCATAGGTACATATCTATGTAAATAAGCAATACAAACCCATCAGAGTTCAAAAATAAGAGTTAATTTTTTGTTATGGATATTAAAGATGGGCAAAATCAGAAATATGAAAATTCCGAAAAACGGTCCTATCAATATTTATCAAAGTGTGCAAAATCTATATACAAGAAAGCTATGGAAACTGTCCCCAAATTTTCCTTTTCTGTTCTATGTAATACAAACTTAAATTACACTGCACAACAGCAGTTTCGTAATAGAGAATCCCTGCTGGGGTCGAGTCGTTACATACGATCACGAATCGAAAACCAGACGAGAGAAAATTCCCTGCTAAGTCAGTCGTATAAGCAAAATGGGATTGTTAGATACGATAGCAAATGAAACGTTGTTTTATTTGCATTGAAGACTATAGATCTGACCAGCTTAAGATACACACAAAAAGTCATCATACAGATCGGAACAAATCTGAAACGTTATTTATTTTTAATTTACAAAGTTTTGAATACCGTCACTCGGTCACATATTTAAAAATCCGAAACTACGATAGAAACTGTACGTTCACGTAAGTCGTAATCAGAAATACATAATTTTACGTGACAAGTTGTACGATCACGGATGTCAGGATTCAAGTTTTTACCTAGCTCTTACACTGAAATTGAAATTGCAAAATTTGTTATTGAGAAATAATATGAAAAAATAAAGTGAGGTAAAAAAAATTAAACAAATAATAAACCAAAATAAAACAAAAATAAAATAAATTAAATAAAAAGAATATAAAAAAAATAAAATAAAAAAAATAAATAAATAAAATAAAATAAAATAAAAAAAAAAACAAAGTAAACTAAAATAAAAGAAAAAAAAATATAAAAAAATAAAACAAAAAAAATAAAATAAAAAAATAAAATAAAATAAAATATAATAAAATAAAATAATATAAAATAAAATAAAATAAAATAAGATAAAATAAAATAAAATAGAATAAAATAAAATAAAATAACAAAAAAATAAATAAATAAAACAAAATAAAATAAAATAAAATAAAATAAATCAAAATAAAATAAAATAAAATAAAATAAAATAAAAAAATAAAATAAAATAAAATAAAATAAAATAAAATAAAATAAAATAAAATAAAATAAAATAAAATAAAATAAAATAAAATAAAATAAAATAAAATAAAATAAAATAAAATAAATTAAAATAAATTAAAATAAAATAAAATAAAATAAAATAAAATGAAATAAAATAAAATAAAATAAAATAAAAAAAATAAAATAAAATAAAATAAAATAAAATAAAATAAAATAAAATAAAATAAAATAAAATAAAATAAAATAAAATAAAATAAAATAAAATAAAATAAAATAAAATAAAATAAAATAAAATAAAATAAAATAAAATAAAATAAAATAAAATAAAATAAAATAAAATAAAATAAAATAAAGTAAAATAAAATAAAATAAAATAAAATAAAATAAAAAAATTAAAAAAAAAAACAAAATTAAAATAAAATCAAACAAAATAAAATAAAAGTAAAATAAAATAAAAGAAAGAAAGTAAAATGAAACAAGATAAAATAAAATAAAATAAATAAAAATAAAAATAAAATAAAATAAATAAAAATTACACTGTACAACAGCCAAAAAATCCCAGAGGGTTTCTAATCAATTTTATTGTGCAGTGTTATTAAAAACATATTTTTTTTTTTGGATGCCGCTAACAACCACAAATTATGTTGGTAATAGTTTGTCGATATACGAGTATCGATAAAAATGATTAGTAAATGTCAAAATCGTTTTAATCATCGGCTAGATAAAACAAAATCGATGGCGAATCTCGTTCTAGTAGTTAGTGAACTCCACTACAGATTAAGTTAGTCCCAGAAGGTACCCTTAAACTGCTTTAGATACTGCCAAAGCAAACTATTTTTTGCCTTTTAGGTGAACTAGTCCATACAAATCGAATGGCACTTGCTGAGTAGTAAAATCAAGTGGGACACGCAAAGCAATATCATTCCGCAAACGCTTCAAGCGCTTTTAAGATTCCACGATTCACTCGTACCTAAACATTTTTTTATTAGCGCTTCAATCGATTATCAAACTTTGTGGCATTTCCAGTGACCATTTGCATGTGTGTGGTGCTACATGCCACCTCCCTATGCGTTATTGAATTCACCGAGTAAAAAAAGGCAAAATGTTTGCAGTGTCGTTGTGCCAACCAATTCACGTGACAACATACCACTTCCCCACGGTGTCAACAATGCCGATATTAACAACATGAGTCTAAAAAAACCCTGCACTTTCAATTTCGCTTTCACACGAGCGTAAAAAGCTGCAAAATGTCCGAATGTCACAAAAACCGCAACGGATGTGGCCGAGGCTAAACAAAAACAAAAAAATTGTGCCGTGCGCGTATATTTGCAGCAACCTAAAAGTCAATGATGCAGCTTAAATTGCAGTTGCAATTGCATGCCAAAAAAGAAGAATCAAAACAAATCAAACAACAACCAGGTAAGAGCAGCTAACTGACATAAATAAAAAATGCAACAACAAATGCAGCAGTGTCAAAACAAAAATCAAACAAAATGCAAACCTTTTGGCTCTTAATTGCAACAAAACGTTTTTCATTTGGTTGTTGTTGCTCTGCGTATTTTTTACATATCTGTTTTTGTTGCTGTTTATTTGCACCTCACGCAGCGTTGCAACTGTTGCATCAACCGGCGCCGAGAAGTACACACGCACACGCATCACTCATTGAATTGCTGAATGTGCAATATGCGCTGGGTAAAAAAAGAGATTACCAAAAAAGCAGCAGGAACAACAAAAACACCGCAAGGAGCATGCCTCCAGCAACATGAATGAATTTACAGCAACAATAAATGCAACATGAAAGGAAGCGCGCGTCGCATCAATGAATGAATGAATGAATGAAAGTAAACGAGTGCAGCAGCAGCTAGGCATGCACTGAGGTGGTACAAAACCCAACAAAAACAACAACACAAAGCAATGAATTCTGAAAAAAAAATCAACCAACAATCACAATAACAAAAATTTGCGAATAGCGCGCGTGTGTTTTGTGGCATAAATGATGGGAGTTGGACCACATTGGAAAAGGCATCATATGGAGTGGAGTATGTGGCATTTATGTGCAATACAACAACAATAACAACAGCAGCCACTCCAATGCAATGCAAAAACAGCGCGATACAACGCAGTTGGAGGCATAATCCCGATGGATGCAATGCAAAGCTGACAGTGAGCGCGCGACAGCTGGTAACAAATGACGAAGTGCAACATGCAACCGTGATAAAAAGGGTGAGGGAGAGGGACTTGAATTTTTGGCTAATTGCAGTGCATGTAACAGCATCAACAAGTGAAAGCGCATAGATTTAAAAAACGGCAAATGTGGCCAATGGGAGGGCTAGTTGATAGTTGGGCGCGTTGCAATTTCAATGTCACAAAAACAAAATACGCGCAGCTACAAATAGCGATAGCCATGCGGATGAGCGTCACGTGTCATATGCAAAAACAACAAAAACAACTGCATCTGCAGGGAGCATGCGAAAATTACAAAAACAAATGCTATTACAACGAAGCAACCAGTTTGGCGCCTTTACAAACATTTCAACACCTCATCAATAACATTGGCAACAACAACAGTAAAGGAAAAAATGGCACTATTGCACGCCACGTATAAACGTACAGTCATGGGCAAAAAAATAGTATACTTAAACAAAAAAAAATATTATCTACAAAAGAAAATAATTTAAAATAAAACATAAAAAAATATTAAAAAAAATAATAAAATGAAATAAAATCAAACAAAATAAAAAGAATAAAATAAAATAAAACAAAAAAAAAATAAAAAAAAAAATAAAATAAAATAAAAAAAAATTAAATTAAATAAAAAAAAATTTAAAAATATTATACAATAAAAAAATAAAATTGAATAAAAAACAAAAAAAAATAAAATAAAATAATAAAATAACATATATTATAGATAATAATATTATATACAAAAATTATATTACAAAAAAGATCATATAATAAAAGTGAAGATTAACAAGTAAGGAAGTCTATGTTCGGGTGAACCGAACATTAAATACCCTGCGGTAATTTTCAGAACGGGATATCAATGATATGGGCCCTAGGAGGATTTACCTAAAGTTTTTACTATCTTAGCTATTTACCTTGCCGAATTATGTCAATTTATGTGATTTTCGAAATTTTCCATATCGAAAGTGACCAGTGAAATTTTCAAATATGCCTCCCTGAAAAGTGGGCGATGCTGCGCCTACTTTTAAAAATTTATCATCCTACCAAATTATATCATTTGAGCCATTTTCGTTACCGAATTATGTCAATTTATGTGATTTTCGAAATTTTCGATATCGAAAGTGGGTGTGGTTGGAGGGCGATTTTATCCAATTTCATCAGGTATACTCCCAACGATACTAGTATGCTTTGTGCGAAATTCCATCGTTCTAACGCAAGTTACGACCAGTCAAATTTTCAAAAATGCCTCCCTTAAAAGTGGGCGGTGCCACGCCCGCTATAAAAAGTTTATGGAAATATCATAAGAGAGTGACCAGGGGGATTTCAGCCATTTCATCTGCCGAGATGTCAATTTATGTGATTTTCAAAATTTTCGATATCGAAAAAGGGGGCGTGGTTATCATTCGATTTCGCCTATTCGCAATAGCAACCTAACTTGACCAGAAAGTAACCTGTATACAAAATTTCATGCAAATATCTCAATTTTTACTCAAGTTATCGTGTACACAGACGGACAGACGGACGGACATGCCTTAATCAACTCCTTTTTTCAACCTAAGAACTTTCATATATGGAACTTTCATATATCTATCTCGATTATTTTGTGCCGTTACGTACTACCGTTATGTGAACAAAATTAATATACCCTTGGACTAGTACTAGTACGCTGGGTATAAAAAAGGAAATATTAATTAAGTAAATTCATTTGAAGCAGCATTGTTTTCGCTCAGTTTCTATTTTTTGTCGATAACGCACCATTTCTATCCCCATCACTGTACCCAACAGTATGTGCATTGACAGTGAAACACGAAAAAAAAAAAACATAATCAACACTCGGCAAGTGCAATTGTTGGGTTCGTTGCATTTCGGACCAAACATAAATAAAAGTGAGCGTGGCAAACAATCAGCGATTTTTAACCTACACCTTGTGCTGTGTGTGTGTTCTACTTGGTGGCGGTTGTGGCGGTGATGGCAACAAATACCGTGGCATGCGTGACGCCACCCACTCCATCAAAATGCGCTGACAGCAGTTAGACAGCAAACGCGTGCCACAAAACATCCATCTACATAACAACAACACAAAAACAAAACCAAAAAAAAAAACCAGAACAGAATGTGAAGTGCAGTCACAATCAGCAAATTGGTAGTGTAATGCACAACAACAACTACAACACCAGCAACAGGAATGCAACTGCAGCTGGTCAATCAATTTGTAGTGCGCATATTTGTAGCTGTTTTTTTTTTGTTAAATTTTGCAATATTTTTTTTTTTTAACACGAAACTCGTTGCATTGCCAACAGGTGTATTCGGTGCATGCATTTCCACAAATTGTTGCATGCTCTAGTATAATAGAAAAATAAAATGTAAAACATAAATATTGTCGTTACAATTGTGCACTCGTGAAATGCAACAACAAAATTTTGATTCTGGTACGTGATTTTTTTTCCGTTTTCAGTGTGTTTGTTGCAGCTTGTTGTTGTTGCAATGCGGTTGATATTCTGATTGCATATGGATTTAAATCGAAAGTCAATAATTGGTGGCATTGCTTGTACAGGGCAAAGGTTTCGTTATAGCTGAGAGCATATTCGCAAATCATTAAGCCTCGATTGATGGTTTTCACACTTCGTGCGATATTAAATTTTTTTTCGTGGGCATATTTAAATGAGGGGCCAAATTTGGTGCATATTTTAAAAACATATATACCTACAATTAATAAAGCAAATTTTATACAGTAAGTAGTTGCAGCTGGGATTACGAAGGTTTAGAGGATTATTGAGGATTAGGACTGTTCTTTTCCGGATAAAAGTTCCTTGCTCTGCGCTACTAGCACCATCTGCCTAGATAAATGGCTGATATACCATTCGTTAATAATATAGGAATTCTATGCAGTTTCGTTTAAGCTGCTTGTTCCCTCAGTTGACAGCCCCAAGGCTACCTGGTTTTCTCGTATAATGAAAATAATCCTCGAGGATAAACCTTTTGTATGGCCTTCTATATCGCAAGCTTTTACTGCATGAATTTCTACCTGATAGAGTTCGAGCCATATATACCATCCCAGGGGCGAATCCACGGGGTGGTTTCCAGGTTTAAACCCGTAATAAAAATTACAAAAAAATATAGTAGAAATTAAGCAAAAAATACAGTAAAAAATATACTTGAAAACGTGAATTTCAGTCTCTCTGCACTCAATGATTAGAATTTAAATGGAGTAAATATTGCATTACTTTACATCTCAATTGGTAAGAGAGCTATCATCTATTCATTAAATAGAGTCTTGCCAGCGAAAGACTTCTATTCACTGCTCAAATTTCATATCTGCTTAAAGCTAGTGAACTCATCAATAAATCATATATAAAGTTGGGTAAGATGAGAGCATAATCTTTATTCATCGAAAGAGGAATTTATCTTTCAAAATGCCTACAGTGTTTAAGGTCGCATTTCTAACAAGTGTGAAGGTTTGTTGGATTTTTAGATTTTTCTTTAATGGAAAGTATTTCGAAAGATAGTTGTTGCGCTTTTCTGAAGCGTGGTTTTGTTTTTAAAATCTCCAAGAGTTTATTCCCAGTTCTAATGGACTACTAAAAGTCTTTTGTGGCAGATTTATACGCTCTCAAGTATAAAAAAATTATTGAATAAAATAAAAACACTTACAGCTTTAGTTGCAAATGTTCCCAAATCCTCTTTGTTTGTAGGTTTTTTCCTCCTTATCTTCCTTTGGAAAATCGTTCAGTTTATGGAAATTTGCATTCATTTTTTTCGCTTGACATTTTTAAGCGACGAATAATTCAATTAATTCTCAAATATTGAGTTACGACATGCAAATTATTTATATATTACTAAGGTATAAATGTAAATACATATGTATGTACGTGCATTTGTATCAACATATATTTATTTCAATAGTCTTGTGTAGCTTTCTACCCCATATTGGTGAATTCGTAATTTATAGAAATCCATTAATTCGCAGCACACGTCTGATGTTTTTTGTTTGCTATTAGAAGGAGACATACTTGAATTTATCATATTTGAATGTTTCACATATCCCACACCTATGTAGATTGAAAGCGAGCTAACTCAAAAATTTAAAATTTTAAGCTATGCATTCTATCGCGCTCTCTTAATCAATATATCCACTGATCTGTATACTCGATTAACTAATAGCTTTACTACTCCCAGGGTTGCCACTAACTCTAAAGATTAACAGAAAATCACAATAGAATGACCAGAATTATACTATTACCTACCAAATTATACTATTTTTGCTATTTAACTTACCGAAATATGTCAATTTATGTGATTTTCGAAATTTTCCATATCGACAGAAGGCGTGGTCGGGAAGCGATTTCATCCAGTTTTTATCAGGTATAATCCATATAATGCTAGTACACCTTGAGCCGAATTTCCTGATTTTACCGTAATCAATTTAAAAGTTATGACCAGTCGAATTTTCAAAAATGCCTCTCATAAAAGTGGATTACGTCCGCTTAACAAAATTTATCAAAAAGTCATAATAGAATGACCAGGAAGATTCGCATATAAAATTATATCGTTTTAGCCATTTCAGCTACCGACATATCGCACATTAAATCAAAAAGAGTCACAACTCAAAATCAGAGTCACAACTCAAAATCAGAGTAACTTTCAGTTAATTGCTTATGGATCGCACAAAAGTCATTCGAGTTTTTAAAAACTTTGCATCAGTGTGCTCTTTAAAGAGTAACGATAATAGTCAAAAAGAAATAAAATTTATGTAGTGGCTGTACTACGTTTTACTAGGCAATCTATGCCAAGAAAGCGACCTGAAAAAATTTTGAATTGTGACGGTTTTTGATTTGGGGTGCGATATGTCAACTTATGTGATTTTCTAATTCTGTGATTTTTCATTCAAAGTTTCTTCAAAGATGTCCTTTCATGCTTGTTTTTCAAAAAAATATATATCTACATTTGTTAGCATGGGCAATGTCATATTCAAGGTATCACTTTTGTAAATAGTTTAAAAAGTTACTTAATATGTATTACGTAAACGCAAACATATGAGATGACAGTTTGCTGGCAGTTGCACGATTTCTTTGTGTAATTTTTCCTTTATTTCTCGCGTAATTGTTACCATTTTTTTGTAATTTTTACTTTATTTTTTGGGTAATTTTTAAATATATTTTTTACGTAATTTTTACCATGTTTTTTGTGTAGTTTTTACTATCCTTTTTGCGTAATTTTTACGTTTTTTTTGTCGTAATTTTTACTAAATTTATTGTGTAATTTTTATTTTATTTTTTGTGTAATTTTACTATATTTTTTTTTGCGTATTTTTATCATAATTTTTGTGTAAATTTTGCTATATTTTTTGCGTAAATTTTTTGTGTAATTTTTACTATATTTTTTTGGGTAATTTTTTACTATATTTTTTTGCGTAAATTTGAATTTTTTTGTGTAATTTTTTACTATAATTTTCGCATAATTTTTACTCTTTTTGTTGTATTTTTACCATATTTTTTGTGTAGTTTTTACTATTTTTCGCGTAATTTTTACTATTTTTTGCGTAATTTTTACAATATTTTTTTGTAATTTTTATTTTATTTTTTGTGTAACTTTTATCGTTCTTTTTGTGTAGTTTTACTATATTTTTTTTGGGTATTTTTATCATAATTTTTGTGTAATGTTTACTATATTTTTTGGGTAATTTTTTACTATATTCTTTTGCGTAAATTTGAATTTTTTTGTGTAATTTTTTACTATAATTTTCGCATAATTTTTAATCTCTTTTTCGTATTTTTACCATATTTTTTGTGTAGTTTTTACTATTTTTCGCGTAATTTATATATATATATAGTATATTTTTTTGTAATTTTTATTTTATATTTTAAGTTACTTTCACCGTGTTTTTTGTGTAACTTTTACTGTTGTTTTTGGGTAATATTTTACTATATTTTTTGCGTATTTTTTACCATAATTTTTTTTTTGTATTTTTTGCTATATTTTTAATGTAAATTTTACTAAACTTTTTGTGTAAGTTTTTCTATTTTTTTATTGTAATTTCTACTATATTTTTCGGATAATTTTTACTATATTTTTTGTGTAATTTTTACTATATTTTTGGGGTAATCTTTACTGTATTGTTTGCGTAATTTTTACTATATTTTTTGGGCAGTTTTTACTAAGTTTTTGTGTAATTTTTTGCAAATTTTTTTTTTTTTTGTATTTTTACCTAAATTTTTGTGTAATTTTTGCTATATTTTTAATGTTAATTTTACTATATTTTTGGGTAAATTTTACTATTTTTTGTGTAATTTTTACTTTTTTTTTTGTGTAATTTTTACTTTATTTTTTTCGCCTAACTTACAATATTTTTTGTGTACTTTTGACTGTATTTTTCCCGTATTTTTCCCGTATTTTTTACTTTATTTCTTGCTTAATTTCTACTTTATTTTTGTATAATTTTTAATAAGGGTTTGAAGGTGAATACCATCACAGTGGATTCGTTCCTGTTTTTAACACAATTTGGGTGAACCTGCAAACCCACCCCGTGGATCCGGGCCTGCTTAATCAACTTCTCTTTTTAAGTTAAGAACTGGAATATGGGACCCTATATCTGTCTCGATTATTTTGTGCCCTTACGTAGCACCGCTGTGGACAAAAATACCCTTGTACAATTACTAGTACTTACTTACTTAAAATAGCCTTTAACCGCCTAGGCGATTTTGGCCGTCCAAGTACTAGTCATAAAATACAATAAAGGATATCTTAACTTAAAAAAATTGAAATAACAAATAAAATGTCTCTCTTTTTATTTCCGTTCCTGTCAACTAGAGGCTAGATGAGTATGGATGAAAATTACATCTTTTGTGCTGACCAAACAGTATGTCTAAAAGTTTCTCCGATATGCATACTTACGAGCAAAATTTAACTAAAACAACACAAGCAGCAGAAGAGGAAACACATAAAGCCCCACGACCAACGACTAACGCTAAGTAAATCATCGGCCAGAAAACGGCTTCCTTGCAATTCCATGCGAAGTTTGCACTGCGCATACGTGACAGCTTATTTGGTCTTATTTTCTATGTCACAAATATTAATTTATTCTTTTTCATATTTGCAAAATGTTTTCTTATTTTAATTTTATTTTTAACATCATCAAAGGCAGACAATTTGAACAATTCTAACTACGCGCGATAAAGGGTGCTTACCCACCATGCAGTAAAGTCTGTGAAAGTGATTGCAGTGGACTGAGCAGAGTTGGCGCTAAATGAGAAATTGGGAGGGTGTTATGAAAGCGTATACGAAGTAGTTGCCTTGAGTGCCAGTTAGGTGGGCAAAGTTAATAGCATTTCATGTAGATATATTTGTATGTACGTATGTATAACGCAAAAATGCGAATTTTCGATATTTTATTTAGCATGAGCACCAAGCTATCCATTGCAGTGGCTGGCAAATGCTATTCGCCACACATGCCACTTCATTTCTTGTGTATGTAAAATACTATACTTCACTTTCATCAACATCCTACAAGCACTCATACTGCTTTCTCATGGATAGCGAACGTCACAAGTTCGAGTATAGCAACTGCCGGTGAGCTTGAAATTTCAAATTCATTTTTACGAAAAAAAACGCATCTGAAAGATATTTGTGTTCGACACAAACGACATATGAAATAATAATAAAATCAACAAATAAAATGCAAAAAATGCTTATCACACACATACCTGCATAGCTGAGTGCACGTTGTAGTAGCATAAAAAAAGTTCGACAATTTTTATACCAGGCAGCTATGGGTTTCAAAGTTTCGAAATTCGATCGATGCTGGCCCGACATTACAAAATTTTGCCTTACCACTTCTGTCGTGGTGTACTGTCAGGTTCAGGTCGTCCAAAATAAATAGATCTTTAATAAAGCCGATAGAATGATATTGGACGGTCGCAGAAAGAAAACACACAACTGATAATTTTAATTGTAATTTATAGTTCTGCTATGACTTACTACTGGGTATATGTAACCCTGAAGCAAAACTAGTCAGAAAAATACTAGTATACAATTAGAATTTTCTGGCTGAAACCATACTAGTCAGGAAATATCCATTCCATACTAGCATACAACTAGAATTTTCTGGATAAAATCATACCAGTTAAAAACTACAAAATTCATTCGTTTCCTTTGCTTCTTTTTTCTCTTATAATTCACAGATGCTTTTTCGTGATTGGGTAAATACAAATAGTCGCTGCTTTCTTAAGAATAAACATGAAAATAAAAGCAAATGATAAAATAAAGGGTAAGTCGTGAAATTGAGACTAGTATATTTTATATTAGTCCTTTTTGGACTAGTATGGGGACTAGTTCATTTTATGGAAATCATTTTAGTCCAGGTTGAACTAGTATGGGACTGGTATTTTACAACTAGCATATTTCCAGTAGTACCTGGGTTATTGAGCTTGCTCGGTGCTATTAATTAATCCCAAAATGACCCTAAAATAATCCCAAAATAATCCTAAAATGATCCTAAAAACCCTTAAATGTTCACAAATTTATCCGAAATTGAACCCAAAACGACCCAAAAATTATCCCAAAATGACCCCAAAAGGACCCTAAAATGATCCCTCAATGATTCCCAACTGAACTTGAAAAAACCCTTAAATGAACACGAAATAACCCGAAAATGATACAAAATAATCCCAAAACTGAAAAAATACCTTTCATTTGATACCCATGTTGGCATATATATCTAGCTCCATAATTTAAAAAAATTTAAGTAGGTGGCAACCCTGTACACACCCTAAGTGGAAAACCCCCAAGTGGATAGAATCAATCATACTATCTATATTCGAAATTTTATCCAAATCGGTCAAGCGGTTCGCGAGATAGTCTGGATATACAAATATACTGCGGTAAGGTGACTACACTAGGTGGCAACCCTACTTTTATTATATTTTAGCTGGCATGTCGCCTTGACCTTTTATTTGATACCCATATTAGCATATTTTCCTACAAAATTAAAAAAAAAAATTGAGATAGATGGCAACCATGTATACCGCCCCAGGTGGCAACCCTCAAGTGGATAGTCTTAGAATCAATCATACTATCTATACTCAAAATTTTATCGAAATCGGTCAAGCGGTTCCCGAGACAGTCCGGATACACAAATATACAAGTTTAGCTCGTTTAAAGTTATAAGATATTATGACTAGTAGACGACTGGTATGTTCTGGCCGGAATCTGATAATTGGTATTTCGTAGGACATGAACACTGACTAGTTGGACCCGGTGCATCAACTAGTTGTAAAGTAGTTTTCAACTAGTTGCTTTCGTTTCAGGGTTATACTTTATTCCCCCCGCATACAATTTATCATACTTGTTTGTTTCAATTTTATACACTTTGTATAGTTTTTTTTTTGTACGCCAAACTCAAACATTTTTATTTTATTTTCTTGTAAAAAACCTCACTTTTTTAAATTTGAGCGCAACTTAGATCCAGATGCTAAATGCTTGTCCAAAGTATTAGAACTCTGGCAGGATATAACGACAAAATGCATACGTACGTAGATATGTGAACCTCTCAAAGCTCAAACTGCCTAAAAGTTGCGTCTAAAACATGCCATTTATACGGTGAGCTCGTTGCTGAGAAGAGTACGCTGGAACAGAGCGAAGTTCGAGGACGTCATTCCTACAAGCAGCCATGAATTGAGTGACTTGCTCAATGGGCTATCGTTTAATTTTTTATTTTTATTTATCGAGTGAAGGCTTTAAGCGCGTAAGGGTTAGATAGAGCTTGTTATGCGGTGAGAGGTGGGTGTTGGGTTGGTAGTCATGAAGAATGTCATTTTTTATCAAAGCTAGCTAACTGCAGCCAAATGTAATTCGAAGCGTCAGATGTGGGAAAGCCCATTGAAGCGACTTATTTTTGTTGTTCTAGTTGTTGTTGCCTTTGCTGCTGCTGTTACTTTTGATATCGTTAGTCTAGCTAGATGTGCATGTTGCGCATAGGTTCATTGTTGTTGGTGTTGGCGCTACTTCTACAATGAAATGAACAGCAAGATTTTTTTCTATTTTTCAAAAATAACCGCGCAACATTTAAAAAACCGAAATATGCAAAAAACTAAACAGAAGAACTTGAAGTAAAAACAATTTGTATTTTGGTCGATTTTTCTAAAAAATATTTTGCAATTTTTTCGCAATACAAAATCGATGGGTGAAGGTGTGGCAAAAGAGTTAGTCAAAGTATGCGCCTGGCTTAGGCAACGCGATATCGTTGTCAGTTTCTTTGCCGAAGATATATGTATGTATATGTACATATGTATATAAAGCTCAAGTCTTATACGACTGATACATTAGCGCAAATTCCGAATTAACTGCGCTTTTGGGAGTTAACTTGAGCATAATCTTCATTATAAACTCCCAAAAGTTAAGAAGATTTGAGCAGTTTTAAAAAATTTGCACTGTCAACACTCTGTACATAAAAAGAGAACAATAGCAAGAAACACTAGGAAATTAAGGGTAGCTGACAGATAGGCGTCGCGCTGGTTTGTAAAATCCGACTTTCGACAGATAGATGTCGCCAAGGTAGGTAAGAATATGATGCAATAACAACCAAAGTATAAATTCTCAATGCTGTTAATCTTCAATTTTATGTGTGTCAGGGTAAAATTTGGATCTGATTAAAGAAGATTTATTGGAGATAATCTCCGTATGTGTATCCATAGCATTACGTATCTCAACTGTGGTAGTCCTAATCGATATTGGAGCCACTCACTCTCGTCGATCACGTTGGATCAACGGCGGCGACGTCTATCAACTTAGTCTTATCTAAAGACGCAACTGGGTTTGCCGACTCTAGGGTCAAATACTCTATCTTTGCCACCCTGTAGCAAAGGTTATCAATCGAAATTTTGCTGTTATGATGAGACCTTCGATCATATGCCTGTTCTATGTTATCATCTGTATTCTTTGTCTTCTCATATGAGCAAATTAAACTTTTGTTGAAGAACCTCGCTCCGATGGGAATCACACAACATCGCTTTCTTTTTTTCCCCTATCGGTCCAGTCAAGGCGAGTCACGTTTGATTTTATTGCTTACCCTGTCAACTGCGTGTCGAAAAATCGGGGATGGACATGTCATAAAGTCGTAGTCCTTAATGCCTTAGAAAATTTCTTCACCACAAAAAAGATTTATTTTCCGAACCTCTCCTTTTTCCCCCCTGAAGTCCCATGCACGACCGCTGGCAGACTCAACTCTTGGTTAAAAGGCGGGGCAAAACTTCTATGGCCTCCTTAGTAGATTATGTTGCAGTGGCCTCAACGAGGCTATTTTTTTCGGCATTAACCTAAAGCATATACGGCAAGTATCGACTCCTTTTCGCGAAGTTATCGTAATGATTTTTTTTTTTATTTCTTATTAGTTATGTATTGTTCCACACGATAAAAAAGAAAACATATTTTTAGCATAACTATAGGATCTCAGCTAAAATATGAAAAAAACAAATTTGCATCAAAAAGTAAATATCGAAAAAATTACCGCTACGATGATTCAGCGAAAAGGGGTCGATATGTATATGGTGTGGTCGGCAAGAGCCTGCTAGCTCTTGCGTAAAATACTTATACAAAAAAATCACAAACAGTTAGAAAATCGTGCAAGTCTGCACGGCTGCTGCTCTGCTATCTGAATGTTTTAGTTCATCCTATTGTTGCGGTTGATCTTTGTACTTAGATGCTATTTCCAGCATACACCTCTTAGCTATTCCTATTCCTCCAAAACTGCAGCTGTGTAATAAAATAAAAAAAATTTGTACAGCCAGTACGCCTAAAAGCAGTCATTCTGCTTACACCCGCCAACGTCATACATCCCTCAAAGTCATATTTTTAAACTATTTGACATTTCGCTGTTTTTGCATATATGCCTCTGGTGTGTCAACTGCAGAAGTTGCCGCTATGTATTAATACGTTTCAACGAGTATAAACGGCACAAGTACATTTTTAAAATTTTCCGTTACGTAAAAAATAGATTGTTTGAAGATATATGTATAAAATAAAATGGACAAATGTATATGTAATGCTCTTATATTGGCACTAAAAGCTAGTACCGTCCGAAAACATTTCAGTACAAATTACACATATATTTTTTTGAAGTTATCTTCTTAGGCGTCGATATGAAGTTTTGATTGAGAGTAAAATTTGAGAAAATGGATGACGACGAAACGGGAGTTATGGCACGGAAATAGAAATAGTAGCCGACTTTCAGGCGTACGTTGCAGACTTTCCGGCGTAGGCGTTTTTATTATATCTCGGGAACCGCTCAACCGATTTGGATAAAATTTGCATTATAGATATTATGATTCATTCTAAGATTACATGCGTGGGTGTTTCCATTTGAGGCTGTTCACAGGGTTGCCAACTATCTAATTTTTTGTTTAAATATTGAGCAATATATGTCAATATGGGTATCAAATGAAAGGTATTTTCGACCGTATTCCAAATTATACTAGTTGTAAAATACCAGTCTCATACTAGCTCAATCTGGACTAGTATGATTTCCATAAAATGAAGAAGTCCCCATATTAGTCCAAAAAGCACTGAACCTGGGCTAGTCTCATTTAAACCAGAATTTTCATGATTCAGCCTTTATGTTATCATTTGCCTTTATTTTCATGTTTATTCTTAAGAAAGCAGCGACTATTTGTATTTACCCTATCACGAAAAAGCATCTGTGAATTATAAGAGAAAAAAGAAGCAAACGAAACGAATGAATTTTGTAGGTACTTTTTAACTGGTATAATTTCATCCAGAAAAATCTAGCTGTATGCACGTTTGAAATAGATATTTCCTGACTAATATGAATTCAGCCAGAAAATTCTAGTTGTATACTAGTATTTTCTGACTAGTTTGAGGTTTCGCTACAGGCTCATGCAATTTCTGGTTGAAATCATACTAGTCCAGGTTCAATGATTTTTGGACTAGTATATTTCATATTATGGGACTATTATATTTCACTTTACTAGTCATTTTATGGAACTCATACTAGTCCAGGTTGAACTAGTATGGGGCTGGTATTTTACAACTAGTATATTTCTATTATATCATGACTAGTGGATGACTGGTATGTTCTGGTCGAAATCTGACAATTGACATTTCGTAGGACAACAACACGTAAAAAAACCATTTACTTATATGGAAAAAAGACAAAACTCTGACTAGTTGGGCCCGATGCACCAACTAGTTGTAAAATAGTTTTCAATTAGTTGCTTTCGCTGCAGGGTGAGTACAAAGGCTACATATGACAAAAAAAGTATTCTAAGAAAATAGTGTAGTATTTGTGTGGAGTATTTTAAATTTTTTTAAAATCAGTTTGTCTTTCAATGTCAAATCGTTAGATAGTTGGAATCGACCACTTTTAATTTGGAAAACTTCCTTGATCGAGGAAAACTTGTTTACAGACAAAAATATTATTGTCGCTTCCCAAACATAGCACTAATTTATTTGCAAGACACTTACTAAAATGTATCATTAGGAAATGTTACGAAATCGAATTTAATTGTGCAAAAAAAAAATACAAAATTAAGCTAGAAACAAAATGCCGAGATGAGGAAAGTAATTGAAAAAATCAGATAATAATTGTTAGCTTCGTCAAGGAAGAGAGATTTGTAATGAATATAAATTAACCAAAAACATAGTCAAAAATTATTAAGAAACAAAAAATGGATGAATGGATTATTATTGCAACAAATTCAAAGCAAAAAGATCACTAACTAAAGATAGTGAAGGTCCATTGCGGCGCGTTTCCTGCGCAAAAAATCGCTTTGCACCATAAATAAGTACAGACAAATCAAATTGAAACAAAAAAAGAATATCGAAACATGTAGATACGTGTACATGCCATGCAGGAAAATCTAGCTGAGTGTTGAGTTAGGTTAGGTTAGGTTCAAGTGGCTGCCGCAGAGGCACGCCTAGGCCAGTATTAAAAATCCCGTTGTGATACCACCAACACTTGGAAAGTCAGTTCCGGGACCCTGCCATATGGAAAATCCCGGTATTATCGGGATTCTCCACATAGCAGCGTCCCGGGACTGACGTTCCCAAACCGACACCGTTACTCCTCCTGTGCTGAGTTAACTGGCAGTTAAGAGAAGATTCGAAACGAAGTAAATTTAGCGGCTAGCTGTACATGCATTATGGAAGTATGAACTTAGATCTAGGAATAAAAGTCCAACGGCTTCGTCGTGTGGGTCATGTAAAGATAATGAAAAATGAGAGGCCTTAACTGAGATGAAAAAAAAAGTTTAAGGATTTCCCTATCGTGAATTATGGCTACACTGAACCAAAAAAGTTCATGTATCCAATGAAAAAGTACATAGATTTTAAGAATTGTTCGTTAAAACCTCTCCAAAGAACTTTTTCGTAGAAATTTAAGAACATTTCCTAGAATATAAGTACATTTTCGTAAAATATGTAAACAAATCCACAGAAAGCATGAATTCATTCATAAATTGTAAGAAAATTTTCTTATATTCCATGATTTTTTTCTTATATTTTAAGAAAAACCAGCGTGAACTTCTATGAAACTTTGTTCGTAAAAAACATGTACATTTTTGGTTCAGTGTAAGAAGGGATAACCGAGTACTTCATTTTTCTTTTTCCTCTTCCCTTTTTCACATTTCCTTTTCCGTTTTTCGTTTTTCATTTTCCCTTTTCCTTTTTCTCTTTTACGATTTAATTTTATTCCTTTTCTCGTTTCTCTTACTCTCTTCTTTTTTCTTTTCAATTCTGTCCTGCCGAAAAATCTTTCCGGACCGAGGTTTTTACTGAGATTAAAAAAAAAAGGTTTGGAATGACTTTGCCTCCCTTGCCCCTTCCAATTGAAGTCAGTTTTCACAAAAAGAGATAACTGAGTAGGTACTTGATGACGATTTTTTCTCTCCTCTTATCCTTTTCTCTATCCCATTTTCCCTTTTCCAATTCCCTTTTTCGATTTTCATTTTATTGTTTCCATTTCCCTTTTTTTGCTCTTTGCTCTTTTCTGTTGTCATTTTCCCTTTTTTCCTCTGTTGTCTTTCCTTACCTTTCCCTTAACCCTTTTCTATTATCCCTTTTCTCTTTTCTGTTTTCTCCTTTTTGAATTTCCAATTCTCTATACCCGTTTCCTTTTCCGTTTGCCGTCTGCCCTTCACTATCTTACTTTTTCCCTTTTTTTTCATTCTCCCTTTCCTTTTAATTTTCTTTTGCTGGTACATTTTCCTATCACTTTCCCTTCCATTATCATAACCTTTTTTCCTTCTCCTGTACCTTCCCCTTTTTCTTTTTGATTGCCTCTTACTTTCCGTTCATCATTGCAGGGAAAGCCTTCAACTATCCCAACCGGGCATTCATGGGAGTGTGGGTACTGCCAACGAAGAGCATAAAAAAATTGCAAACTACCTACCAACAACAACAAAAACAGCCTTGCGCTATGCGGTAGTTTCCAAAGAGCCAAAGACAAAGCGTAAAAAGATCTTGACGGTATTTTGAAAGCGAAGAAGAAGACATTGCGAGCCCATAAAACAATTACAAAACAGTATTTCCTTGAACATATTTATTAAACCTGTCCATGAGGAAAATGGGCTGTTGCTAGCAATAATAAGAGCTACATAATACAACAGCAACAACAATCACAGCAACTGCAGTCGCTTCGCAAAAAAAACAGCCACAACAACATACAATTGCTACAACAATAAAAATAAAAAATCTTGCAAGCAGTAAAGCATTCACTGGACGGACGGACGGACTGGCAGAAAACCATGCAGGCGTACGGTTGGGCGGACTGCGCATAGACAGACGGACAGACAGACAACGCATATTATATTATGAGCTGCCACTACAAGCCACCATAACCACTACCACAATCACCACAACTTGCCACTGTAATTGCAGTTAATGCAATTGTTGCACCATGACTTACAAACACACACACACACTCAGAGGCACACAAAAACATCTTCAACAAATCGCGCGATAGTCAAATGAAGCGATGTGTGGCAAGCAATGTGCGTGGCAAGTATGTATGTTTGAGTGAGTTTGCGCGGCGCTAAGGGACTCACATAGTTCTTGCCGCGTTTCTGCAGAATTGGCTTTATTTAGTGAAGACATTACAAGCGCCAAGGAGGACAAGCGCCACGCCACACCAAACTGCAGCGCGCTACCTGAGCGAGTACAAGCAATTGGCAAGTGGTTGCTTGCCACAACAATAACAAAGACTAGATATTATTCGTGGAGTGTTTAGGAAGGTTGTTGTTGTTGTTGCAGTTATTGCTTGTATGTATTTATGCTGATTTTTCTGTTTTAGTTGTTGCCATTGTAAGACAGTAGCTGCTTGTTGGCAATGATTTTTTTTTTTTGTTGTTTTTTGGTTGCTGTGCTTGTTGTGTCCAATGTTGCAGCGTAGCTACTGCATTTATTTAGTTTGTAATTGCGACGCTTATAGTAGCACATATGGTTGTAGTTGTTGTTGGTATGCTTCTTCCTCGTCATATTATTATTATTGCTTCTGTTAACAAATGCATGTCGCTACTTTATTGTTGTTACTATTATTGCTGTTGCGCATGGGCGCCTCCATATTGCTTGCACGTTTTCGTGTTCATCGTGGGCGATGCAAAATACTTGGCCGCGACCTGTACACCGCTTACCAACCGCAATCATTTAGGCTATTGAGCTGTTTTTTTATACCCAGCGAGCGACAAACTAGCAAGTTCCCCTTAGTTTAAAATATTTTCGTGGAAAATTTCGAGCAGCTTGTGCCCTCTAGTAGTTGAAGCACTGCCGTGGTTTATATCCAGCCAAGGACTTTCACTCAGGCAGCACTTTCCTTACAGGTAGTATTTTTTTTGCTATAACTACAACCCAACCGGATCGATTACTTTGTGACTGACGGACGGCATGCCTCCAGAATTATAGATGTACGCACGATGCGGGGTCCAAACATCGACTCCGATCACTACTTGGTATAAGCCAAGATTCGTACCCGCCTAATTACATACTTACAACAAAAGAGGTAAGAATAACATTGTTGAATAAAAATAACAACAAAGAATAGGCGAAGATATAGCTGTAATTTGCCTGCAAGCACACTAAGCTGTTTTTGGTGTAATGGTTACACACTGCGGTTTAGAAATTCCTACTCTCCTCTCCTTGGTTCGATGACCAGTAAAGGTGATGAAAAATTTCTAAGCAGCAATTAATAGCGGTTTGGCAAGATCCTTTAACAAGATGGAAACTGCTATCATCGTAGTTGGTATTGGTTTGTAGCATTTTTCAACTTGTTTTCGCCAAAAACTCAAAAGAATATTTTATTAAATTTTATTTTATTTTATTTTATTTATTTTTATTTCATTTTATTTTATTTTATTTTATTTTATTTTATTTTATTTTATTTTATTTTATTTTATTTTATTTTATTTTATTTTATTTTATTTTATTTTATTTTATTTTATTTTATTTTATTTTATTTTTTATTTTATTTTATTTTATTTTATTTTATTTTATTTTAATTTATTTTATTTTATATTATTTTATTTTATTTTATTTTATTTTATTTTATTTTATTTTATTTTATTTTATTTTATTTTATTTTATTTTATTTTATTTTATTTTATTTTATTTTATTTTATTTTATTTTATTTTATTTTATTTTATTTTATTTTATTTTATTTTATTTTATTTTATTTTATTTTATTTTATTTTATTTTATTTTATTTTATTTTATTTTATTTTATTTTATTTTATTTTATTTTATTTTATTTTATTTTATTTTA
This sequence comes from Campiglossa producta, assembly GCA_964058755.1. Classification (NCBI taxonomy): domain Eukaryota; kingdom Metazoa; phylum Arthropoda; class Insecta; order Diptera; family Tephritidae; genus Campiglossa; species Campiglossa producta. The sequence goes on along the minus strand of CAXKVI010000002.1, from coordinate 20,747,695 downwards.
TTTTATTTTATTTTATTTTATTTTATTTTATTTTATTTTATTTTATTTTATTTTATTTTATTTTATTTTATTTTATTTTATTTTATTTTATTTTATTTTATTTTATTTTATTTTATTTTATTTTATTTTATTTTATTTTATTTTATTTTATTTTATTTTATTTTATTTTATTTTATTTTATTTTATTTTATTTTATTTTATTTGATTTTATTTTATTTTATTTTATTTTATTTTAATTTATTTTATTTTATTTTATTTTATTTTATTTTATTTTATTTTATTTTATTTTATTTTATTTTACTTTATTTTATTTATTTTTATTTTATTTTATTTTATTTTATTTTATTTTATTTTATTTTATTTTATTTTATTTTATTTTATTTTATTTTATTTTATTTTATTTTATTTTATTTTATTTTATTTCATTTTATTTTATTTTATTTCATTTTATTTTATTTTGTTTTATTATATTTTATTTTATTTTATTATATTTTTTCATTTTATTTTATTTTATTTTATTTTATTTTATTTTATTTTATTTTATTTTATTTTATTTTATTTTATTTTATTTTATTTTATTTTATTTTATTTTATTTTATTTTATTTTATTTTATTTTATTTTATTTTATTTTATTTTATTTTATTTTATTTTATTTTATTTTATTTTATTTTATTTTATTTTATTTTATTTTATTTTATTTTATTTTATTTTATTTTATTTTATTTTATTTTATTTTATTTTATTTTATTTTATTTTATTTTATTTTATTTTATTTTATTTTATATTATTTTATTTTATTTTATTTTATTTTATTTTATTTTATTTTATTTTATTTTATTTTATTTTATTTTATTTTATTTTATTTTATTTTATTTTATTTTATTTTATTTAATTTTATTCCATTCTATTCTATTTTAAGTTAGTTTATAAGCTTTCTTTGGCTTTGTGCATCTTGGGTTGGGTATAAAATATTTGTGGCCGCTCATGATTTGTCTCGTATTTAACATTTTTTGTTTAAATTTTGCTCATTCATGTCTTACACACACACGCGCATATAGGAAGCAAAGTAAGTTGTGGGGTAGTGCTAAAGACAAAACGATTGCATGGACAGACAGAAGCTACTAACAGACCAACATACCAACATCCAGACAAACGTACATACCTAGCTTCATACGAACAATGCCACTGTCAACAATTTGAAGTCGGCAACTTGTGGCATTTATGAGCTAAGTCGTGTGCCAGAGTAGGAGTATGACGACGATGCAAGCACAGCCAATTGCTGAGTTGGTTTGCTAATCTTAAGACAAAGCCAAGTCGAAAAGCAATGCAAAGTAAAATTGGTAACACAACAGATGTTTGTATGTCGGTAAGTATGTTGGAAATAAGGTATATGAATGTTGAGTTGAAGACAATGTGTTGCATAGTCGGTGAATTACTGGCAATTGTTACGAACATGCAGCATGCAACAAGTAGCAGTAAGCAATTACAAACACATAAACACCCACACACAAACACAAAGATATATTTTTATTGCATGCGACATGTAATGATTGTGTTATGAAAACAACAATTGGAGTTACCTACTAACTACATACGAACGTAGCAAAAAATTCATTGCTGGAGTAATATTTAACAACAAAACAGTTCCAAATGTGGCAGCAACAGTTTGTCAAAAGCTTGTTGGAGTTATGTGCATACATATGTATGTATCTATGTTTGTAAATATGTACGTATAATTGTGCATATCGTTTATTACAAAAACAATATAATACATATAATTTTTACATAGGCTGTAGCTCACACACGCTCACATGCTCGTTTAGAATTGAAGCAACAATTGAAAATGCATTTTGCAACAACAACAACGGCAATAAGAATAACTAGGTTCATACACTTAAAAAAAATCTAAAAGAAACGGCCGTCAAATTAACAGTAAACCCTGCCATTTTTCGTCCAACAGTGGGTAATATCAATTTTGAAAGTGACCCCCTATCATTCTTCGAATATACTATCATATTGACATGAATTACTGTAAATTTGAAAGTGGACTCATATCATTACTTGATATTTTTCAAAAATCAATAAGTAATATTTACAGTATTACCATACTCGCTTTGAAAGTGGTTTTAATATGTCACTTTCAATGTGCACTTTCAACCTTTTTATTTCAGTGTACTTTATTAATAACCACCAAAGTATATTAAATAAAACATGTTAAAACAACTAGGAAGCGGGTCACTATTGAATGTTATATACCCAGTTTTTTTATTTTATTTTATTATATTTTATTTTAATTTATTTTATTTTATTTTATTTTAATTTATTTTATTTTATTTTATTTTATTTTATTTTATTTTATTTTATTTTATTTTATTTTATTTTATTTTATTTTATTTTATTTTAATTTATTTTATTTTATTTTATTTCATTTTATTTTATTTTATTTTATTTTATTTTATTTTATTTTATTTTATTTTATTTTATTTTATTTTATTTTATTTTATTTTATTTTATTTTATTTTATTTTATTTTATTTTATTTTATTTTATTTTATTTTATTTTATTTTATTTTATTTGATTTCATTTTATTTTATTTTATTTTATTTTATTTTATTTTATTTCATTTTATTTTATTTTATTTTATTTTATTTTATTTTATTTTATTTTATTTTATTTTATTTTATTTTATTTTATTTTATTTTATTTTATTTTATTTTATTTTATTTTATTTTATTTTATTTTATTTTATTTTATTTTATTTTATTTTATTTTATTTTATTTTATTTTATTTTATTTTATTTTATTTTATTTTATTTTATTTTATTTTATTTTATTTTATTTTATTTTATTTTATTTTATTTTATTTTATTTTATTTTATTTTCTTTTATTTTTTTTTATTTTATTTTATTTTATTTTATTTTATTTTATTTTATTTTATTTTATTTTATTTTTTTTTATTTTTTTTTATTTTATTTTTTTTTAATTTAATTTTATTTTATTTTTTTTTATTTTATTTTTTTTATTTTTTTTATTTGATTTTATTTTATTTTATTTTATTTTATTTTATTTTATTTTATTTTATTTTATTTTATTTTATTTTATTTTATTTTATTTTATTTTATTTTTTTATTTCATTTTCTTTTTATTTTATTTTATTTCATTTTATTTTATTTTATTTTATTTTATTTTATTTTATTTTATTTTATTTTATTTTATTTTATTTTATTTTAATTTATTTTATTTTATCTTATTTCATTTTAATTTATTTTATTTTTATTTTATTTTATTTTATTTTATTTTATTTTATTTTATTTTATTTTATTTTATTTTATTTTATTTTATTTTATTTTATTTTATTTTTTTATTTTATTTTATTTTATTTTATTTTATTTTATTTTATTTTATTTTAATTTATTTTATTTTATCTTATTTCATTTTAATTTATTTTATTTTTATTTTATTTTATTTTATTTTATTTTATTTTATTTTATTTTATTTTATTTTATTTTATTTTATTTTATTTTATTTTATTTTATTTTTTTATTTTATTTTATTTTATTTTATTTTATTTTATTTTATTTTATTTTATTTTATTTTATTTTATTTTATTTTATTTTATTTTATTTTATTTTATTTTATTTTATTTTATTTTATTTTATTTTTTTATTTTATTTTATTTTATTTTATTTTATTTTATTTTATTTTATTTTATTTTATTTTATTTTATTTTATTTTATTTGATTTTATTTTATTTTATTTTATTTTATTTTATTTTATACTATTTTGATTTTTTATTTTTTATTTATTTTTTTTCATTTATTCTTATTTTTTAATTTAATTTAATTTAATTTTACTTTAATATTTCTTATTTTTTATTTTATGTTATTTTATTTATTGTTAAGCCAGCGAGGATAGCATCAGCTTTGTCTTAACTCTACTGGTTATACGCCAACAAAAATAAGTTCCTTATACCGCTAAACAGCTAGTTATGGCCATTTACCGCACCCACAGCATCTGCTGCACAATATTTGCACACCCCACCCGTACACAAAACTAAATGGATGCACCAGCGCCGCAACATCAATGGAAACATTATGCGGGGTAGGCGTGAATGCAGGTAGCGGTAAGCGGTAGCATGCAAAATATGTGTAATTGTTTAAAAAATGTTGCCCATTGTTTTATGCATGATTTGTTGATTTCATATTTTCTTATTGTTGTTGTCATTGTTGTTGTTGTTGGCTACCAACAATGTTAATATTGCTGGCGTCACTAAATAGTAGATATTGTTGTAATTGTTTTTGTGCGGGATTTTTATTTGTTGTCTGTTTCCTTTCGGCTTGTCGTCACTTTTCATGTTGTTGTTGTTGTTGTTGTTGTGTCGCTTTTATGTAATTTTCATATTATGGGCAATTGTCATATGTTGTACATTTTTATCGTTTATGTTATTATTTCTTTAAAAGGCAATATTCGTGCAACCTCATGTCATATTGCCCCTGTTGCTGGCTAGCGGGTTGGTCTTTTGTTGATCTGCATATTGCTTGTGCCATCGTGGCTCAGGCGCATCGGCGCTTGTGTTGTAAATAAAGTTGAGTTAACAATTACTTTATGTATATTTTTTTAACAGTTTTTTTTTCTGTCATAATTGCATCTTATTTCCATATGCTTTTTAGGACCTTTTGTAGTGAGGGTGGTCTATTGTTTATGGGATGTCTATGGGATACATAAATTTTGGGTCTGATTCTCTTTAATTCGTTTCCACAGCACACATATTGATCTCAGTCTAAACGAAAAGGGTCATCTAGTCACCACTCATGATTCCGAGCAGAATGGAATGTGATTTTATTTTGCCTTTCACCGACCGTATGGAGTTCATGTTCATGTTGCATTTCTCAATATTTCGCTATAAAAATATCTACTGTAGTCCCCCTCTTTTTAATCAAACAATTTTACCTTTGCTGCGCCTCAAGCAAAAGCATACGACAACGTATTTGATCATATAACCCAACTAGAGGAAATTTAACAAATCGATGCCGATTCGAAGTTTCATACAGGCAGTGATTAGCTCATAATTAGATGGAGGCGCAGAAAATTTGGCTGACGCTGTTCGATAGTTTGTAATGCAAGCTTTGATATTTGGTAGACCTGCATAACTATGTACCTACAACTGACCACTAGGGTGCACCTTAATTAAAATAAAATGAAAAAAAAAAAATTAAAAAGTAAAAAAAAAAATAAAATAAAATAAAATAAAATAAAATAAAATAAAATAAAATAAAATAAAGTAAAGTAAAATAAAATAAAATAAAATAAAATAAAAAAAAATAAAATAAAATAAAATAAAATAAAATAAAATAAAATAAAATAAAATAAAATAAAATAAAATAAAATGAAATAAAATAAAATAAAATAAAATAAAATAAAATAAAATAAAATAAAATAAAATAAAATAAAATAAAATAAAATAAAATAAAATAAAATAAAATAAAATAAAATAAAATAAAATAAAATAAAATAAAATAAAATAAAATAAAATAAAATAAAATAAAATAAAATAAAATAAAATAAAATAAAATAAAATAAAATAAAATAAAATAAAATAAAATAAAATAAAATAAAATAAAATAAAATAAAATAAAATAAAATAAAATAAAATAAAATAAAATAAAATAAAATAAAATAAAATAAAATAAAATAAAATAAAATAAAATAAAATAAAATAAAATAAAATAAAATAAAATAAAATAAAATAAAATAAAATAAAATAAAACAAAACAAAACAAAATAAAATAAAATAAAATAAAATAAAATAAAATAAAATAAAATAAAATAAAATAAAATAAAATAAAATAAAATAAAATAAAATAAAATAAAATAAAATAAAATAAAATAAAATAAAATAAAGTAAAATAAATTAAAATAAAATAAAATAAAATAAAATAAAATAAAATAAAATAAAATAAAATAAAATACGCTCTAATGTACATATGTGCAAAAATGATTTAAATTGCATTATTAAAATTATGTTTTCTTGTTTAAATTAAAGAAACTCCCTGAAGAAGACACAATAACGTGTCGAAACGTTCGTTGTTTTTGCTTTAAATTGAACGGCCAATATAGCTCTTAAAAAAAATTAAAATAAAATAAAAACAACACACACCCTGTTGTCAGTAAGTTCGAATGTACATATGTAGGTTGGCGGGAATGACATTGACATAGCTTGCACGATAATTGAAAATTGTAGCTAACTAAAAATATACTACAAAGGTATTTGCATTCTTACATACATACGAACGAATGTACACATACATATGTATTCGTACATATTTATATTGTGGTCATATTGCAATTGTTGCAATCAATGTTTCTCCACACGCACAAAACAATTTTTCTTGTTGTACGCAATGCATTTGAAATATTGTTGCATGCTACATATGGCTATTGTGTTTACACAACTATATTTGTATACCCAGATGTAGACTTTCGTACCCACAATTATTACTTTGTTCGTCCAATAGCAGACTGTAATAGAAAATATCATACAAAAAAAAAAACGAATAGTCAGTCAGCACCTGTTTTTACCTCTTGTTTGTTTGTCTTAAGAATCCGTTACCGCACAAGTACACACTTAGGTATATCAAGCTCCACAACACCCACACTAAAACTTCATTGTTTGCTTTTTGTTTTGCTACGTACATTACAGTAGTGGCAATTTAGCTAAACAAACATACTTTACAAATGAAATCAGTAACAACAAAAATCATCATCTAAAGATATATAAAGTTGGTAGGATGTGTTTTTAGCAAATTTTGGGTGGCTGAAATGTTTGCTAGTATTTTTTATGGCTGGTAATATACAGTACTTACCGTCGATTCCTACGCAAAACCATCTATCTACCAGATTCAAAACCACCCAAATGACCAAAGTTGCAAAAACGAGATTCGGTAACCCTGCATTCCAGGTATCGAGTTTCATCTGTAAAAATAATAAATTTCGCATTCCAACATAAAATTACAAAAAAATCGGTAAACTTCCTAACAAATGTAAGGGGTGTAATTAAATTTTACATGCAAAACCACCCATCTCTTAATTATTTCCAGCAAATTTATTTGCAAAGTAGTCTATAGCAAAAATAATTTCAAAAAAAACCATAACTAACTACTTGAAACTTTAGTTCAATTTTAAGTTATTCAGGTAAATATCATCTTTGAAAAAAGAAACAAAAAAAGTTTATACATTAAAAAGAAATTAGAAGCGCAAAAAACAATCCGGTAAAATTTGATTGTTTTCAGATAGGTGGTTTTGCATAGGCATCGACGATATGTAGGTGAATAGTTGGGAACATCCCTCCAAGCTGTTTCAAAGCTCAGCGACGCAAGCAAAATGAAATTACTCATTGGCGCAGTATTAGAGAGCGGGTAGGCTGCCAGCAACATAATTCATAGCTTGGAACATTGCAGTGTGGAAATGAACACAATAAGAATGTGGAAAGAATTCTGTTCTCTTATGTAAGTTTTGTTTAAACCGGAATAGAAAAATAATAAATTAGTTGTAATAGGTTAGGTTAGGTTCAAGTGGCTGCCGCAGCAACATTAGGAAAGGCAGTCCCGTGACCCGGCCATATGGATAATCCCTTAGTCTTTGGGATTCTCCACATAGCAGAATCCCGAGACTGGCACTCCTAAACCGACACCGTCACTCCTCCTCGAACCACTTATACGAATTTATGATCCCATTTAAGCCAGGTTTGTTTGGATATCCGGCACCCCGGGAATTGTTGCCATTTTTCGTTGGCTTGACGGAGTGTGTACTCCTTCAGCGTTAGCTTGTATGTGGCAAACGGTATATGCTTGGTCGTACCCTGCCTGGAAAGTTCGCAGTTTTCCTCAATATCCCTGTGTCCCGAGACCCATGTGAGGTTCACGCGGTTTGAGGGTTTTTTTTTTATTTTTCTCGACTTTTGACCCCGAGAGAGAGAGAGAGAGAACCATATTTGTAGAGAATTTCCAGGTCTACAATTTTGAGTCAGGTAATTTTTCGAAAAAACTTACCGTTTTCGAGAAAAGTAAAAAAAATCTAAAATTTTGACCTTTGACAACGATTCAATTTTTTAGCACACATTGGATCGATAAAGACTTTTGAAGTTTACTTTCTGACGGCGAACTTAAGCTCTTTACCAAAATTTGGCTATGTGGGAGTTATTGTTATTTGACCACTATTTTTATGTCTATTTTGGCCGGGCCATCTAGAGTTTCATACAAAAATTGGAAAAGTATTCAAAAAATAGTATTTTTAGTGAAATTTTTTTGCTTCAAAGCAAAAATGAGATCAGTTTTCCGAAAGCCAAATAGATACATATAATTTTCAAAAAAAATTTGTTTGGTTCAGTCTAATGTGTACATTTATTTGACGTTATATTTATCTTGGCCAATGCAGTTAAAAGTAGAATTGTTTACTTGAACGCGCAATAAATGTGATGGACGAAAATTTGACAAAAATGATAAATGCAGTTGTGGCGCATTGAGATTGCCTTGCATATGAAATACGACGGCGCTCATCATACAAACGTAAAGCTACGCAAGTACGTTTCATAACTATAGCGCGCTCAGAATTGACTTGCACTATGGTCGGATATATCACATGCAAAATCTGGACCCGATTGGAAACGCCTAAGGCGTGTCGCAGGGGTGTTGAAGCTCAGACTATCCCATGTAGACTGAAAAAATAAAAATTATTCTCTTTATCTAATACTCGGAATCGATAGCACTATGGTGGGAGATATCATATACAAAATTTTGTTCCGATTGGAAACACCTAAGACGTGTCGCACGGGGTAGTCTGAACTTTAACACCCACTCGGGACCAGATTTCGCATGTGATATCTCCGACCATAGTGCTACCGATTTCGAGCATTAGATAAAAAGAAAAATCTCTTTTATGTTGTTAGTCTCCATAGAGCAATCAGAACTTTGACTCCCTCCGGCACGCCTAAACAATATCCAAACGGGATACACATTTTTGTGTGATATCTTCGACTATATTACTATCGATTTAGGGGTTGAGCCTTTGGAAATCTAATGATAAAATTGTCTCCATACAAATAAGGACCACCCTAATGTGTAATCATTTTTAATTCTAAGTGTGCTATAGTTATGAAACACACTACTTGTACTCATTTGTACGCTTAAATCTATATGAAAATGTGCAACAGGATGTTTATATTTATATGCAGATGCGAGTGCTATATTTTGTGAATCAGCTTTTTGTAGAAATTGTTAATTTGAATTTGTGAGTAGTGCCATTAACGCACACTAACAAACATAAATACACACACGCACACATACAAACATATAAATTCATTATTCTGTGAATTGCCATTTTCGTTCTCAGTGCAATTATAAGCTTTTGGTTTTTTCTTAATTCTCGCTTGAGTTCGTTTATTTATGCCGGAACAGCTAATGACTTTCGAATAAATTAAATTTTTTCGATATTTCTTGGAATTTTAACTTATCAAACGTTAATTAGATAAACCTAAGTATGCGAGTTAAGACAGTAAGCATACATTAACAATAATCACGGAAAAAACTTAGGGAAGATATATGTATGGCTAAATTCCTCAAGCGGAAAAAATGTCATCGCTTCGATTTGGATAAAATTTAGTGAAAGTAATCTGCTATATAAGAAAAAAATATCTCCGACGTATACGGATTTGAATTCGCACTTGTTTTTGTGTAAGTATTTTTTCTTTATATTGAAAGTCCTGTAATTGACATGCTAAGAAGGAACTACATGTTTTTCGAGAATATTTTTTCTGTTCTTTTCGAATATGAATTAAAAAAAAAAATGTATTTTGAAAAATTTTAGTAAAAATTTTATAAAAAATTTTCTTTACCAGTTTCTTTCAAATTTGGCCATTTTAAAAACTAATAAATTTAATTTTAATTTAAAGCTTGACCTTTTTCCTTTTAAAATTATACCTTTTTATAATGGACCTCGAAAATTTCTTTAATGAATTGTTATCTTAAACCAAAAAAGCACACCCGAAAATGAAATTAACTTTTATTTTTATGATGAAATGATGGTGAATTTTAGGTGTGAATTTTTAAAAAAGCAATCGGACACCATATCAAATCGGAAATTACAAAAAAAAAAAATCTGTAAATTGAATGAGGAATTTTATGCGCTTTTTTGTTAAAAATTCTTTAAAGAAGTTTTCGAGGTCCATTACAAAAAAGGTATCATTTTTAAGAAACCAAATAATCAAGCTCAAAATTAAAATTAAAAAAAATATTAAAAATGTTCAAATTAAAAAAAAAATTATAAATTTTTTTTTATAAAATTTTTACAAAAATTTTTTAATACATTTTTTTTAAACTTATACTCAAAAAGAACGGAAAAAATCTTTGGAAACGGTTTCCATGTTCCTGCTTAGCATGTCAATTACATGACTTCTAATTTAAAGAAACAAGGCTTACACAAAAAATATTGCGAATTCAAACCCGTATATCTCGGTAACCATCCAATATTTATATGCGACCTTTGGTGATATTTTTTTTCTCATATAGCACACCACTTTTACCAAATTTCATTCAAATCGAATTTTTAGGTGTTCCGCTTAAGGAATTTTACCCATATGTGAGTGCCAAATTCAAATAATAAATGGATTTTGTCGGTATAACGAATCCATGGCCATACAGCCTAAAAAATATATCCTATATTGAGAGAACTTATCCAAAGATAAGGCGGCCGCCGTGGTGTAGAGGTAACGTGGTCGGCCTACTACACCAAGTCGTGTTATATCAATGCGCGGCAAAACGAACATCAAAAATGAGTTAGAAAACGAATTTTTTCTAAAACACGATCGCCCCTCGGCAGTAGTTTCGCAAACTCTACGGGTGTATTTCTGCCATGACAAGCTTCTCAGCAAATACTCATTTGCTTTGCAAGTGCCGTTCGGAAGCGGCAAAAAACTGCAGGTCCCGCCAACTTGTAGGAAAAAAATCAAAGCAGCGCACTACAAGTTGGAAGAGAAGCTGGGCAAAAATCTGGTTAGAGGTTATGATAACCTGTTGGTATATCGCCGGCATTCGTTTTTTTTTTGGCACGACGTTTTCGAAAAACATAGAAGATGGTACAGCGAACCAATTGGTATTTACCTATAATTAGTTATTTATTATTAACGATTTTTGCAAAATATTGGGGGGTGTGGTACAAAAAAATATTTTAAAGTTCGGCTGTTGATAACTTCAATTGCAATAGAATAACGAAGCTATACGAATCAAATTATTGTGATGTAAAGTACACCCATTCAAAATACTCGAAATCGTTTTTCAACCACGCCCAATTTTTTTAAAGGTTTTCTGAAAAGGAGATAGAAATATTGAACATGTCATATCTGATTGACTAATGTATGAAGGTAGAAAGGGTAAAAACTTGCCAACATTCTATGTACGTCTTTTTAAAAAATGTGTACCAATAATTTCCGAAACGTTTTCGATAAAATGATAATGAAAGACAGAATATGCTATATCGCATTGACGGATGCAGATATGTAGAACACTTAAATTTGGTAGCTACATTGACCAAGTCATTCCATCAACGATTGTTGCAAGATTTTGGAGAGCATGCATGACACCACCCACATATAAAAACATTTTCAAATTTCGACTACTATTAACCAACCGTTGACGATAGAATGACGAAACTTGGTATTAATAATATTTTTTTAAGAAATAAAAATTGGTACAACGCATAATATAGTTATACCTAGTTACTACCACTTTTACAAACCGTTTGCTTCAACCTAACATCTAAATATCTTCCTCCTAACATTACAATTAAAAAACAATTCCGTTTCCATTGAAAGAAAAGATAACATCTCTAAGATGATTATTTAGCTTTGTTGTTAAAAAAATATCAAACATCCAACATAATTTTGTTATTGTTGTTGTATAAATTAATTTCGTTTTATAAATTGTTATTGACATGTTACCCCAAAGTAGATAAAATTTACACCATATACTGTCAATATACATATATGTATGACATCTTTGGCCCATTTCCAAACCAATGAAACCGTTAAAAAATGTTTTCTATTCATTCTATTTCTTGTTTTCGTTTTTTTTTTGTTTTTGTAATATTTTCTTATTTCTTACTAAATATAAATAAAAGGAAATCACCTAATGTAAACAAATTCAAATAGATCACAAGATCGTCTTTTATCACTGCCGCCGTACAAAGAGTACAACAACAATGTAAGTAAACATAACAAATAGGAGCCACATAAAGTCAATTACACGCGCACCCACAGCAAGACATACTCGAGTGGAGGGTATAGTCGTGTATACTACGCGAGAACAAGTTAATTTGTTTTCTAGGTCTTTACCCCGCCAACCACCACACTTGTCGTATACATATATGTATTTTTTTCATGTCTTTCATATTTTTGTTTAAATAACATTTCGTCTGCTTTTAATTTTCATTCAACACCAGAAAATAAACAAGAAATTAAAAGAAATCAGTGTTGGTGATAATATTTAAGTTAAGTTGATGATAGCGCAAAGGGGGTGAGAGACATGTTATGTAGCGTCCCAGCAAACAGACACTTTAACGTTAGAAAAGTGTTGATTGCCAAATTAGATACTAGCGTAATTCTCAAGTAGAGAAAGGTACCTACTCTAGATAACTACTCTAGAAATGGAATCGAGAATGATTCGGAGAAATAATGCATATTCTATTCACACTTGAATTTCTATTAGAGAATGACGTTAGAACTCGATTGGAGAACTATGTTTTTCATGATTTGAGACGTATGCCCTGTTTCCTTCGAGAGAAATATTTTCTCAAGGGGATAGTTCTCTAAAGTACCTACCTCTAATCGATATCTAATTTCATGGTTTGTTGGGGTAATGGCGTGTGATTGCATATCTCTGAATGTGCCCAACAAACGCAGTCTCTAATGTTAGAAAAATTCATTGATACAAAGAGAATGACATTAGAACTCGATTGCAGAACTATAATTTTCTCGATTTGAGAACTATTTACAATTTTGTTTGAGAACACTATAGTTCTCGAGGCTACTTATCTAATCGATATTTAACTTAGGTGTTTGTTGGGTATATGTTTATCGTGATGCAAGATCATTTGTTTGATGTTTTAATGGCGGTGACTCCGTTGCGAGTTTTGTAAACTAATTTGTGTCGGAAGTTTGTGAAAATATTTTTTAAACAAATCTAATGTTTACATACATATGTATAGCCGCAATCTTTTGTGACGGAACTAGAAAAATACATTTTGTAGGACTTAGAAAATGATGGAAACGATGGGGGTCTATCAGTTTCTGTTGCCATTCCCATCGATCATCCACCCAGTAGTTTAAAAGGAACTTTGCTTGGCTTGAAGCTGCTTATTCTTAACTATACAATAAAAAAAAAAAATTCACAATTTTTTTTGCTTATGTTGCCTCAAGAAAAATATTGCTTGAATTTGAAGAAATTTAAAATCAGGCTCTGACAACCCTGAATTCCTTACGTAAAGAGGGGTGGGGCTGTTGGGACGATGTGTAGGTTGGACGTATTCATAAAAAATGGTTCACAAGACTGACAGGCTAGTGTCTAAGGGTGGTTGTACCGGAGCATACTTCATTGATACCTGACGAAGGACTGTCATTTCGCCAACACTTATCAAAGTCTTGGTGGAGTGTTTTTGTAGCTATTCACACACACAAGCAAACAAACAACTTAATCGATGTTTATCAGTCCGAAAAAAGACTCTGGAATCAAAACCCGAAATTTTTTGAGAGTGTTGCTGTTGTGAGTTCTTTGACGTACAATATCAAGGACAAAGTTAAACGAAAGTCACTCACGACTGCCTAGGTAAGGCGCCTTTTTCTTAAGATACACATGTTGTTGCTGAGAGTCCGAAAGAAAAAATTTCTAATATCTTTCCATAGGCAAAACTTCGTTTTATGACAAAAAGCATCGATTTCAACCAATCCTCGATTTGACATCATATGACCCACTTCGAGTTTCCCGCAGTTGTACTCAAGAAGACATGATTGTAAAATTTGTTCATTCGGTTAATCTTCAATTAATGATAATGATGCCTCCTTCTTAAAAATAAATTTTTTTGGCCAGAACTAACCAGTTTCACATTTGGTGTCCTCGATTTCAATGCTTTTCAATTAGTGTTCTTTTACCAAGATCATAATTTCTAATTAAATAAAGCTAATTTTTCCAGATTTCTTTGATAACGATGCCACCTATTTGGAAAAATCCAATTATATTCTAAATGTTTATTACAAAAACAATGTCTAAATAATTTATGTTAATGAATTTATGTATGTATGTATTTTAGCATACAGATATGTATATAAATTATGTTTCGCAATGTTATTAAGTAAATAACTTTCTTTTAACAACGACATTTATTTCTTTAATTGCATATAAATATGAGGGATGTAACATTATTGTGAGTGAACATCTTATATTTATACATTTGTACATTAGGGTGATTCAAATAAATGCCTTTTTGGTCTTACGCCTCAAGGGTTAAAAAAAATAAACCTTGCAAAAAATAACGAAAGTATAATCGATTACATTGATTTCCACAAGTTTGGTTGGAACAGCTGATTAGCGTTATGGGTATGGCGTTAGCGATAACGAAGATTAAGTAATATTACCTTAACATTTAGAAATGAAAGACGAGTTGTTTTTTTTTTTTTTCAAAATAAGTTTTCTCATAGTTTTTGAAACTTTTTTCAAAAAAACTTCACATTTATTACAGTCAAAATAGACATCAAAATTGTCAAAAACAATGTTGAGAAAAAAACATCAAATATGGAGCTTTACACCGAATAAAGTTTTTATCACTTATGTGATTGTTGGGGACTTTTGCAGTTTTTTTCTAGGGTTGAACCTATCAAATACAATATTATGCTCGGGAACTATAGGCTTTCCAAAAACTACCACTTTTATAGTCGATATTCGTGACAAATAAACGGTGGAGAAAATTTGTCTACACAAACTAAAGTTTTCTTGTAAAATTCTGAAAAGTCCATATCTAGGTGTCATATATTTCGGATACTTTTTTGCAGAGAATTTTGAAGTCTCAGATACTTTTTCGAAAAAGCTTACCATTTTCGAATAAAATCCGAAAATTACATAATTTTGACCTTTACTCACTTCCTTACTGCCGTCCTGATCTTCGACAATGGGCCTAAATCTTACTCTTTGACCCCGAATAACTCTTTAAGCACACATTGGATCGATGGGGACTTTTGGAGTTATCTTTCTGACGGCAAACCTAAGCTCTTTACGAAAACTTCGTTCTGTCGAAGTATTTGTTATTTCAACTTGACAAGACTAACATTCTGGAATTCAAACTTTTGAATAATCTCTACTTCTCTACATATAATAAAATTGTAACAGGTCGATGTCTGTACATGGCAGATATCAACAAAAAATTGATTGGGGGAAGCATTATTAAGCGAGTAGAATCCAAAACAAGGATTTTAAAATTTTTTGTGTGTCTGTCTGTCCGTATGTTTGTGGCCGTATCACTCTGTAAGTAATGAATGGAATTGAATGAACATTTTTTTGATGGATTGCTCGACGCTCAACTTAAAATTTAAGATACTACTTTTTTCGATATCTCAACCGGTTTTGGAGTTATCGCCCAATATGCGAACCATGTCTGTCTGTATGTTTGTGGTCGTATCACTCTAAAAGTACTGAATGGAATTGAATCGTTAGATTGCTAGACGCTCAACTTAAAGTTTAAGATATTACTTTTTCGATATCTCAACGGGTTTTGGAGTTATCGCCCAATATGTGGATCAGGGGTCACCAAAAATGTCTTAGTACAATATGGGTGTCAAACGAAAGGTATCAATGAGTGCTATAATATGCGATGTGATTAATTGAAATATCTGAAATGGTTTGGGAAATATCTTGAAATTTCAATAGCTCGACCGGTTACGGAAGTATCGACGAATGTTTCCACAAAAATGTGTTAGTACATTATGGGTATCAAACAAAAGGTGTTTATGAGTGCTGTCATAAACCATTTCATTAATTTCAATACCTATGCTACCCCGGAGATATCTCATAAAATGTGAACCTTCTTAATACCAAAACGCTTAATATGGCTATTAAGGTTACTCGCGAGTAACTTGCTCGGAAAATTTGTTTATAATTTGTAATTTGGGTAGAACTTCAAATATTGTGTACAAAGAAATTCTATAATTTATGTTCTTTACATTGGAAAAATAAATGCCTATAGGGTCGTTTTTTATTCAACTTTAAGCTTTATCAGTCCAAAGAAAACATTAATTTTTTGTGACCGAAATTTGGGTTTATCGAGCGGATTTCGCAAATATATCGAATACAGTGCCATCTATCTGGAAAAAAACATAGCTGAGTGAACCGAAGCAAAAATAAGCTTTGAAAAAAAAGCGGGCACTCTAATCCATTTATATAATGCCACAACAATCTAGGCGAATCATAAATATTTTGTATGCAGTTGTGCAGCAGCTTTTCTATCCAAATCATAAACATGGATTTGTGTTGATGTGTCGTTGGTTGCGTTGGTGCAACACCGACAACAGGTGACAGCAATCAGCGTGTAACAATTTAAATTTATCAATAAAATATTCAAAGAAATTGGAAAAGCGCCACCATCATTATGTGTGACTTCTCTAATGAATGACACAAAAGTTATGGTCGATGCGCCTACTATTCATATAACTAAAGAAAATAACATCTGTTTGTATGTAGATCAGGGCCTGGCAGTATTGTAAGTGAAGATATATTAGAGAAAGAGAGGTCATCGCGCCAATCAAATTATGTTGCTCCGTCGCTCACGAGAAAGTACCGAAGCAACAGCGTATGTTGTTGAGTCACTGCTAGTAAGTAGGCGACTGAGCATAACAAACGACGTCCGTTGATTGTCATCATAGCGCTCTCAAAAGAGCAGCAACAATTTCATTCTTTGAGAGGACAAGTAAAGAGCGTAATAATCTGTGTGAATTTGGTTCTCAGATTTTTGAACAATTGTCCCAATAGGTGCCTAGGCCTGATGTAGATAAGTCGAAAATAAATCGCAACAAATGAAGCATTCAAAGAGATTACACGGAACCTGAAAATATTTAACTTCCTTTTACCTCGACGTTAAGCGAAGTTGAGCATAATTGCAAAAAAAAAATAATAATACAATCAAATATATGAATGTAAGTATTGTATGTATGTATGTATGAAAAAATGCGAAACCAGAATGTAAACAACAGACCTGCCGATTAGCCGATTAAGCAGCAACAATAAATGAGTAGAGATATGTAGAGATATTAGACCGATTAAAAAAAAAACCATGAACTGAAAAAACTTTTGAAAGAAGAGGTTTGGTTAGCCTTCCTTAGCTCAGCTAGAGAGTGAAGATTCCAGCCTGCAAAAGTACCTAATTAAATAGAACATAAATGATAAGAAATACAGCGTTCTCCAACAAAATGGAACATAATTCTCAAAACGAGAAAATCATAGTTCTCCAATCAAGTTCTAATGCCATTCTCTAATGGGATTCTAATGTGAATTGCTTAATTTTCCCAATCATTCTCGAGTCAATTTCTAGTGTAGTTTTCTAGTATCTTTCTCGACTCGAGAATTACTCTAGGTATCTAATGTTCCTATGAAAATTTCTCCAACTTTAGAGACGGTTTTTGTTGGATTTCTCGACTAGAAGAAATTCTCTAATGAAATGGACTGTGTTTCCTGGGTGCTTACAGTTCGCCAAAAAAAGCTCGCCTAGCGTAAGTTGCGTGAGTCTGGCAGATTCGGCGCGCTTCCTGCTAGATGGTCATCATTTTGAATCAGCCTAATGTGACTGCATAACCGCACATCAGTATCAGCAATCAACTAAGTAGAAGAAGGAAGGCAAATAAACTAACTCAGGCATATAAAAATAATATTTAATGTATAAATTTAATGACAACTCGTTTATTAAAAATTTTATTTTATTTTAGCAACATTGTTGCAATGCAAATGTGGGCATACATAAATGCTTACATTGTTGCAACGAATGCCAGGGGTGCGAAATACGGAGAGAAACCCAGAGTTCCTGGAGGAAAGACTTAATGACGGTAACTGCGCTTATATTTGCGTAAACAAACGTGAATCAAAGACAGTGGGGTAATCGAGTGAAAGAAGTGTAGGTTTTTTTTTTTTTTTGGTAAGCTAGCTACAAGGAGAGTTTTCTCAAAGAGGAATCAATTTTGAAGCTAACGATAGTTTATATTCACAATTTCTTACTTCCGGGACCAGGGAACCGATCAATACGAGAATATCTTATACATGGTGCGTTTTCCTTCAAATTCGGTACGTGGGTAGAATTATGCCTAAATTAACAGGGTCCAATACGAATGGGATATAGAGGAAGAGCGGCGTGGTGGAAGGAAAGAGAGGAATGAAGAGAAAGAGAAAGAGAGGAGAAGAGAAGAAAATTGGAATAGATGGCAACCCTGTAAACCCCCCTAAGTGGCAACGCCCATGTATATAATCTTAGAAAGAATCAAATTGTCTATATACCAAACTTTATACAAATCCGTCGAGCAGTTCCCGAAATATTCGAAAAAATAAACAAATTGCGGTTAGGTTAGAATACGGCCGAAAATATCTTTCTTTTGATACCCATATTGGCATATCTAGCTCTATATTAAAAAAAAAATTGGAAAAGGTGGCAACCCTGTAAACTACCCTAAGACAAAATTCATTTATATAATCTTAGAATTAATCAAATTGTCTATGTGCAAAATTTTATCCAAATCGGTCAACCAGTTTCCGAGATATACGAACAAATAAATAAATTGAGGTTAGGTGGCAACCCTAAGTGGCAAACTTGCTTGAAATTGTCATATTTAGAATACGGCCGAAAATACCTTTCATTTGATACCCATATTGGCATATCTAGCTCTATATTAAAAAACAAATTGCCAGCTGGCAACCCTGTAAACCGCGATAAGTGGCAACTCCCATAAATTCTGATCGGCCTAACTATTACAATTTGAGCAATGTTTGCTAAATCACCTCCTATTTGATTTGCACAGCTAAACATCGTGAAAATCGCCTACGCCTGAAAGTCTGCATCATACGCCTGAAAGTCGGCTACAATTTCTATTTCCGTTGCATGATTTCCGTTGCCATTTTCTTAAATTTTACTCTCAATCAAAACTTTATATCGCTTATTAAAAAAAAATAATAAAAAATAAAATTAAATAAAAGTTAGAAAATAATATTCAGGGTAATTCTAAATAATTTGTCACTTTGCGGATTCTCTTACTCCCATATAATTTGCAAGCCAAATGTATGAAAATGTGAAAGGGCTCGCAGTGAGAAATTATATAGAATTGTCCAGAAATCGTAAAAAAATTATACTCTACTGTTAAGGGGTGTTCTTCTCTTACTTTGTCAAGTACCAGTAAAAACATAACCCATACCTAATATAAAATTTACCTATTTGATTTTAAGATCTGTCCACTGTGCCCTGAAGTGTGCAGATATGCATCGCTACCAATTCGAATTGCCAACAAGCAGATGCTGACCGCAGCTTAGCACGCAAGATATTCAGATAAATGTATTCACATTTTACACAAACAACAATATTTAATAACATTCACAAAAGGTACAAAGCAACCAAATCTAAGAAAGTAAAGAAATCGCGAAGCATTTATTCTATGGAATTGAGTTTAAATTGAAATCAGAAGCATTTCTGAACGGGCATTCGCCTTTGCGTTCAGCTCGTACGGCTGGCTTGTAGATGATTTAAGATTATTGAGATTATTATTGAATTTATTGAAATAATTATTTACGCCTTGGGTTAGAGAGCTCTACTCAGTGGGAAGTTAATATGCATTTATTTGTATATATTACATACACTACCTACAGAAATACATATTTACGATTCGTTCAGTGCACTTTGTGGTAAAATGTTGCTAAACAACAACAACAACAGCTAAGTAGTAGCCCCGTAGCTAGTGCGCATGCGCACACACAGTAGTTGTGATTTAATTCTAAAAAATGCGTGTAAAATAAACTAAAGTGCATAACCAAATAAAAGAGCGCAAATAAAGAATAAGCAATCAAAGTAATAATCATAAAATGTTAATGATGTGGCCAATGGCAGCACCAACAACAATAACAACCAAAGTAGCAATAGTCACTGCAGTCAAAGCCAAGAAATTAAATGAAAAGCAGCAGCTGAATCTTGTGCTATTTCATTGCTTACATTAGCTTTTATCTTTTGTCACAGAGGTGTAAAAATGTTTAATGCAACAATGAAACAACAGCCTTTCCAGTAAAAAAAAAAAAAACAAATACATAACATCAAATAAAATAAAATAAATAAAACAAAAAATAAATAAAATAAAAAACAAAAAAAAATGTATTATGATAAAATAAATAAGATAAAATAAAATAAAATAAAATAAAATAAAAAAATTCAAAAGAAAAAAAAATAACAAATAACATCAAATAAAAAATAAAAAAATGAAAAGTTATTATTATGATAAAATAAATAAAATAAAATAATATGAAGGAAATAACTAAAAAGTAAAATAAAATAAAATAAAATACCATAAAATAAAATAAAATGAAATAAAATAAAATAAAATAAAATTAAATTAAATAAAATAAAATAAAATAAAATAAAATAAAATAAAATAAAATAAAATAAAATAAAATAAAATAAAATAAAATAAAATAAAATAAAATAAAATAAAATAAAATAAAATAAAATAAAATAAAATAAAATAAAATAAAATAAAATAAAATAAAATAAAATAAAAAAATTAAAAAAAAAATAACAAATAACATCAAATAAAAAAAAAACAATAAACAGTTATTATTATGATAAAATAAATAAATAAAATAATAAGAAGGAAATAACAAAAAAGTAAAATAAAATAAAATAAAGTAAAATAAAGTAAAATAAACAAAATAAAATAAAATAAAATAAAATAAAATAAAATAAAATAAATTAAAATAAAATAAAATAAAATAAAATAAAATAAAATAAAATAAAATAAAATAAAATAAAATAAAATAAAATAAAATAAAATAAAATAAAATAAAATAAAATAAAATAAAATAAAATAAAATAAAATAAAATAAAATAAAATAAAATAATATAAAATAAAATAAAATAAAATAAAAATAAAATAAAATAAAGTAAACTAAAATAAAATAAAATAAAATAAAATAAAATAATACAAAATAAAATGAAATGAAATGAAATGAAATGAAATGAAATGAAATGAAATGAACGGAAATGAAATGAAATGAAATGAAATGAAATGAAATGAAATGAAATGAAATGAAATGAAATGAATTGAAATGAAATGAAATGAAATGAAATGAAATGAAATGAAATGAAATGAAATGAAATGAAATGAAATGAAATGAAATGAAATGAAATGAAATGAAATGAAATGAAATGAAATGAAATGAAATGAAATGAAATGAAATGAAATGAAATGAAATGAAATGAAATGAAATGAAATGAAATGAAATGAAATGAAATGAAATGAAATGAAATGAAATGAAATGAAATAAAATAAAATAAAATTTTTAAAATAAAATAAAGTAAAATAATTGGGCAATTCACAAGGGGTGTCGTATTCGTCTATCGTTGTATGTTTCCATGGTTTCCAATATAAATTTTTTGAAAAATAAACAAATATCTCGAAATACTAGAGGTTGTGAATTGCGCTAATATATTTCAAAAATTTTGTGGACTTTTGACCAGTCGTTGAAAAATACTACAAACAATACCAACTACGATGCTTGCAATTTCGATATTGTTGAAGGATCTTGGCAAACCGCTTTATATTTTTGCTTAGAAATTTTTTATCTTCTTACTGTTCATTAAATCCAAGGAGATTTAGGAATTTTTAAACCGCAGATTAATAAAAAATTAAAAAAAATTAAAAAAAAATAAATAAAAAGGAAAAAAATATTTCAACATCCAAAAATATAAAAAAAAAATAAATAAGATAAAATAAAGTTATCCGTAGACTACTACATAGCTTGACATTTTTTTAATTCTTTTAAGTTATTTCCTTCCATGTATTTAGTTCAAGAACGCCCCAGTCTTAGATAGTTAATCTCTTTCGCTGCCTTCAATATTAATACTACCTGGTCATGCTTTCGATTACAAAAGATTACAGCTATTATAACACTAATACATACATACTTATTTATGCTTGAATATACCCTGCAGCGAAAGCAACTAGTTGAAAACTACTTTACAACTAGTTGGTGCATCGGGCCCGAAAACGAAACGAATGAATTTTATATTTTTCAACTGGTATAATTTCATCCAGAAAAATCTAGTTAAATACTAGTATCGAATGGATATTTCCTGACTAGTATGAGTTCTACCAGAAAATTCTAGTTGTATACTAGTATGAAATGGATATTTCCTGACTAGTATGAGTTCTGCCAGAAAATTCTAGTTGTATACTAGTATGAAATGGATATTTCCTGACTAGTATGAGTTCTGCAAGAAAATTATAGTTGTATACTAGTATTTTTCTGACTAGTTTGAGGTTTCGCTGCAGGGTACCTATGTGTGTATAGGTTGCTCCCAACAGCTGCTTCAGCATTTTGATGTGTCGTTTCGCCATTTTTATTATATTATAAAATTTTTTTTTGTTTGCCTTAGTCTCACTCTTCTACATTGCGTATTTACAGCATTTGCACTTTTTTATAGTTTTGCTAAAAAGAATTACACAAACACAGACACAATAATATTTTTCGGCTGTTTCGGTTACATTGTTGCATTTGTAAGTTTTATTTTCTCCTCTATTTAATTTTTGCTTTGATTAGTTTGGTCTTAACTGCGACTTTTGCAGATAAAATTGTTAAGGTTCATTTATAGTGCTGTGGTCCGGTTAATTTAATGACTTGAGTTAAATTAAAAAATAATAAAATTAAAAAAAAAAAAAAAATTATAATGAAACCTGAACTACATTTATCGGTGCACATAAATTGGGATTAAGTTAATTTAATGTAATTTCATAAAAAGTTGCAAATGATCTGTAAACTTGCGCAATCAGCAAGCATTTTTAGCCTTCCTTGGCTCCAAAATGTACAAGTTAATGAAGTGTCTGATGAAATGATATAGGATTGAGCGTTTGGGTTGATATTTTAAAATTTTATCTAAAACCAGCTGAGCCCACAGTCATGCGAAAAATTTACTTGATGCCACATATAAAGGCAGCAAGTTTCAGTTCTCTAGCAACAAAGTTTTATGCCAACATTTAGTTGGTTTTTTCATTCTAAGTTTGGTACCACTAAAAGTTGATATTGCACAACAGATATTCCCAGGAAATATCAGTAACAATACAGAAAATTCCGTCATAAGTTTTGAATTGAACTTGGGGCAAGAATAGTTCCTTCAACTCCCGAACTTACTTACTTACTTAAAGTAGCCTTTAACCGGCTGTGCGATTTTAGCCGTCCAACATTGGAGACACCGGGTGTTTTTAGATCTGCCTCGACTTGGTCCTACCATCGTAATGGTGGTCTCCCTCTTCCTCTACTTCCACCGGCGGGTGCCGATAACATTGCATTCTGGGCCGGAGCGTCTTCGTTCATTCGCACCACGTGTCCTAGCCAGCGAAGCCGCTGGGTTTTAATTCGCTGAACTATGTCGACGTCTGCGTAAAGCTCATATAGCTCATCATTATATCTTCTTCGGTACATGCCGTCGCCAACTATTAGGGTCCATAAATCATTCGAAGAATTTTTCTCTCGAATACTCCCAAATCCGCCTCATCAGATGCTGTCAGTGTCCATGCTTCTGCACCATATAGCAGCACGGGTACGATAAGTGACTTATAGAGTGTAGTTTTTGTTCTACGAGAGAGAACTTTACTTCTAAATTGCCAACTCAGCCCAAAGTAGCATTTGTTTGCAAGAGTTATCCTGCGATGGATTTCCAGGTTTACATTGTTGTTGGTATTAATGATGCTTCCCAGGTATACAAAGTCCCTTACTACATATATCGAAATTATGGCTGCCAACAGTGGCGTGTTTGCCAAAAAGCGAATGCGCTGACTCTTTGCTTGATGTCAGCAGGTCCTTCGTTCACCACCAAACCCATTTTTTCCGCTTCTTTTTCTAATTTGGAGTACCCAGAATTTACGGCGCGGTTGTTGAGACCAATGATGTCGATGTCGTCGGCATACCTCAACAGTTGTACGCTTGTATTATTCTCTCCAACATCAAACTAAAGAAATCGTACGATAAGGGGTCGCCTTGCTTAAAACATCGTTTAGTTTCGAACGGCTCGGAGAGGTCCTTCCCGATTCTGCCCGAGCTGGTTGTGTTGCTCAGCGTCATTGTGCATAGCCGTATAAGTTTTGCGGGGAAACCAAAATTAGACATAGCGGCATATAGGCCACTCCTTTTCGTACTGTCGAAGGCGGCTTTAAAATCAACAAAGAGGTGGTATGTGGCAATCCTTTTCTCACGGGTATTTTTCCTAGATTTGGCGTATTGTAGAAATCTGGTCGATGATAGATTGTTTTTTAGCCGTGATATAGCTATCCGCACCTAGTTATAGTCGGGTTGTAGAACTTCAACTCCATCAGCTTCGATTGTGGGGTCGGGTTCGTCCTCTTCTCTGAATTGTTGCTCTGTTCCTACGTTTGAAAGGGCGGATAAGTAATCCCTCCATAATCTTAGTACTCTATGAACATCTGCCACCCGGTCGCAGTTGTCATTTTTACAAGAGTATAGGTCCCACAACACCAAGCAGGAAATCATGGTGGCATTTGCTTTCCACTGTACACTTTTACATGGAGATTTATTTGGATTACATATTCTGATATTTCTTGGGTTTTGCAAGGAAATGGACTTGTATGGTGTGGTTTCCACAACTCGGTTTATAATATTTGATCAATAAAAATTGCATATAATCACCAAATCAACCAAAGCCAACATACAAACAAAAGTTTATAATTATAATCAAATTGTTTATTTGAGTTAGTGAGCAACAATGTTGCAACACAGAAGAGCATAAACAATTCATAAATAAATAAATATGTATATTGCTGATACGATCACTTTGACCGGTAAGCAACGACAGCCGTTGCGACGCGTCGTCAGCTATAATCAACATCACATACTACATTGATAATTGGAATTGTTTTTAAATGTTTATATGTACATATGTGATTGAGTATGAATGTATGTATGTTTGTACAATATCTTTACTGCAATTTATTGAAGTTTGAAGAATTTAAAGTTTATATACAGTAATTTAAACATAAACATAAGCAATCGAATGTCTGTTGTTGCGTCTACAAATGTCTATAACCGGCAACAATGTTGCAAAACTGACCGGCACACACAACAACAATACATTTGTATATTAAGTGCCTTTCCTCATTTAGAGCCGGTTAACTGAATTGTTTACTGACCATTGTAGACGTTCGCGCACCATACATTTAATGGCCAATCACGGCATGAGAAATACGCAATGAAATGTGACACAGGAAAGAAAGCAAAACCAAAGGAGTTACGGTGTTTGAATGAACAAGAAATATTTTTAATTGTCGAATAGAGTCAGATTAATTATACAGTTATACAGTGATTTTACGCTTTTGAAGCGACCTAGTAGAGATTATACATCTGGTCGAATTATTCACGAAACACCCTTTAAAAGATTTGTAACACCTCAAAAATCTGGGTGTGAGGTCAAAAACCCGTTTTTTTTGTATCTTCGAAAAAAATTCATTAAGATACCAATTTTCAACCGATTTCAAAATTCTCAACGGTTTTGGGTAGAGAAAGGTTGACGCTTTCAAACTAGGTATATACGCGTAGTTTTTGTTTATTTGGAAAAAGTATAACATGTTTATCACCCGATAAGTCGAATTTTTTGCAAAATTTGAAAGTTACTCTGATTTTGAGTTGTGACTCTTTTTTATTTAGTGTGCGATATGTATATTATCGAGAGGCATTCACAACTCAACTATACCCATTTTTTTTTTGTTTTTTTTTTGGAAAGGACTTTAAGTTTTCAAGATATGCAGCATAACCCAAAATCTAATATTTTGGTCTCAAGCGCCCTACAGGGGTACTGTGAGTAGTAAGGCGGATCGATTTCAATATCGCCCAAGTGACAAGGAAAATCGTATTTTAGGGATCAAAATATGATACTTTCCTGATGGAAGCATACCTCTAAAACGAATTCTGATGTCCCGACTTTGTACTTTTGACTTTGAGCGCCAAAAAAGTCTCATTGACCCATTTAGAGGGCTCCATAGATTTTTTTTTTTTAATATTTTCGGCTTTTCTTCGACATAAATAAACAGAAATGAAAGAAAATGCGATGGGTAGGCGATATTGTGAGCAGACGAATCGTTCGTCTGAGCTTTCATTCGTCATACATAATGAGACCCTAAATGTATGATCGACCCCACTAACTTTGGAGGGTCGACCCACCTATGCCAGTGGCACATTCCTATAAATGCTTCCTAGCGGGGTTCCCTATACCAAAATTTAAAAAAAATCACCATTTTTGATATTTTACATGGAAAATTTTGTGAGAGTTCTATTTAGAACCGATACAGGTTGCTTGGCTGCCAAAGAGGCGACAGGATTTTTGCAACTTTGTTTTATTAACGAATTGTTATTCTTCGGCCTGTGTGGTCCGAGGGACATTATTGTTTTCTCTCCTACCACCCATACACGCAGAATAATTGTTTTTCAACATGAACCATGTTAAACTAACAAGATAGATCCTCTTAAATTTGAATGAGATCATGAGGTAGATAGTGTTGTTTTAGCAGCAGTTAACAGGAATTCATTTTAATTTAACAGGAAGCCATGTTAATTTAACACGAAATCAAGTTTTTCAACATAAGCTTCATGTCAATTTAACAGGAAGTCGTGTTAATTTAACACGAAGTGAAGTTGTTCAACGTGACATTCATGTTAAAATAACATGATCGATAGTGTTGAAAAATAGTAAACTAAAAAAGTGTTAAAAAAGTGTTGTTTTTACACGAAAATTATTCTGTGTGTATCTGCGAGGCATTCCCCTATCCACCAACCTGGAGACGCGCCCTCTAGGGTTTTCAGGCTTCGCCCGAGGAGTGATTTACAATTGAAAATAGTTTTCTAAAATCAACAAAGGTGTAGCATTGTTGAGCTTTTGCCCCTGCGGGTTAGGGGTTTAGAATATGCCCGAGGTAGGCATACCGGTCGTAAGAGGCGACTAATATGCACATAGGTAAAGACGTGCTAATCGATGGTTGATCTACGGATATGATTCCTCTCACCTCTCATTACCCATCTTCTTCTTCCTCACGGATGGAGGGATGACATGACCTAGAAGGTCCCACTGGTCATACCAAATCGCTACCACGACAGTCGGGCAGTACCGCAAGGGAGTACCGCAGCGTACCGGGGTCATATCCGGCCAAGGACTGTCAACTTCGGCATCACTCCCCAAAACCTTCGGGGAGTGTTTTGCTGTTAACAACAACAACAACAATAACATTGCTGAGCTTTTTGCTTTATTGTAACTCATGTTATTATTATTTTTAAAATAAATTGCGAATTTGTTGCAGACATACTTTGAGTGCCTCTTTTTCAATCATAAAAGTATATAAATATAAACTCATTTGCTCAGATAGTGGGAAATAATAGAAAAGTGTACTTAAAATGAGTACTTTCGACATGTGTTAATGCATTTTGATCAGATCGCCAATTGTGCGGATTTTTGAGTTGCAATCAACGCCGACGTTTAGCAAGAAGTAAGAAGTGCAAGATAAAGTTGCGCTGAGAAATGTAAACAAACGCATTGCAATTGGAAAGGCAGAACGCAAATGAACTGAGAATGCTTAAAATCCAGAAGGGCGAGCAGCAACCAGTCGATCGCAAGATATTAAATAAAATATTTTATTGTGAGGCAGACAAAATTGTTTATTTTTTTTGTTTTTTATTAATTTCCTCACATAGGCTCATAATAGGCACATGTGACTGATCTCTCATTTCTTTACGATTCCCGAAAAGCCTGGATCCCCCTTAAATTTGCAATGCCATTTTCATGAATGTTTATTTCAATCTCTGAAAATTGTGCCAGAAAAACGAATGTGCTACACATTCATATTTCTGGCGGAACGAAAATGTTTTCGTTGAGCCAGAAACAAGAATGTATTGCACTAAACTACAAACACCATGGCGTATACGTAACAATTTTGCTACACACTCGTGTTTCTGGCTCAACGAAAATTTTAAAATAGAGATTCAATTTTAAAACATTTTCGTTGCGCCAAAAACATGAATGTGCTACACAAATTTAAAATTTTGCGAGAGCAGTAAACTTTCGAATACGATTTCCGACAATTTTAATTTTCCATTGGCCCATTCATGCTTCAGGCAAGCGAGCGACGATATCATACTAAAAAAAATTTGCAATTAAAAATAGCGCGATTTTTTATTCTAAATTTTTACCATTGGTACGACCCCAAAAAGATCCCGAAATAACCCAAAAACGATCCCAAAGTGACAACAAATTGGCCCGAAACTATCCCAAAATGACCTCAACATGACCCAAAAACGAACCCAAAATGATCCAAAAATGACGCAAAAACGAACCCAAAATGATCCAAAAATGACCCCCAAAATTATCCCAAAGTGACTATAAAATGATCCCCAAAAATGATCCCAAAATGACACCAAAATGATTCCAAATGGTCCGAAAATTATTTCAAAATGACGTGATTCCAAAATGATCCCTAAATGGCGCCAAAAAAAACTTAAATGATCTCAAAATGATCTGAAAATTAACCTAAAATTATCCCAAAATGATTTAAAATTGTACTCAAATGATCTCAAAATAGCTTCAAGATTATCCCGAAATTACCCCAAATGATTCCAAAATGATCCTAAAATGATCCAAATATAATCCCAAATATGAAAATTTCATCCAAATCGGACAAGCCGTGCCCGAGAAAGTCCGGATATACAAATAAAGACGTATCTCAAAAAAAATTTTATAAAAGACGTATTTCGTCGATTTTGTTAAAAATGCGGCGATGTTATTAATACGGTCGTATCTCAGGAGCTCGCTTAAAAGGGTAGTAACTAGAAAAATTAGATTTTTACAGGAGCGATTTGAACATTACATCCCTTTCCACAATTCGTTAAGGACTTTAATCTAAAAGCTTGATTAATGCCTATTTCAGTTGTTTACCGGATGTGGCCTGAACGGATGGAGATTTTGACCAAAATTTGGATCAGGGTGACCCAGAATGTCTATAGAATATGGCTATCAAATGAAAGGTGTTGATGAAAGGTGTTGATGAGAGCTTCCACAAGGAGCGGTTTTCAGGTTTACCTGAGTACTAGAGGTACTTGCCCATGTCTGTATATACAAATGAAACCCTATTTCCCTTGGTTCGGATATCACGCATGAATAGATTGACCGATTTCTAACCCTTTTCCTACCGTGTTTTTTATGGTCAGTTGATAGCTTTTAAGAGAGACAAAATTAGGAAAATTTTGCGGAATCGTCCAGAGGTGACCCTAGAAGTTGATTTTCGATGTGGGTATCAAATAAAAGTTCACGTCTGAAGCTTTCGGGAGATATCGATTAAAATGTGGACTTATTAGTTGGGGTATTAATCTTAATTCTGTCTTGAAATGTCTTTCGTATCAACGCGATGGCTGACCAAACGGCTAAACAAATCTCCGTTCTGTAAAAGTAAAATTTTTGGAATTTTTCTATAGAAGATTAATTCTAAACGACCTGTCCGATATGGTTATGGAATGAAAGGTCTTGATGAGAGTTGTAGCAGCAAACAATGCCCGTGCTCATATGTGAACCCGATTTCGAGATTCTTGAAGCCTGAGGGCTTTTCATTTGATACCCATATAATACAAACACCTTCCGGGGCCACATCGGGTTTACATCGGGTTTCAAGACTTTAACCACCTGGGGATATGAAATATATGTTGTTCAAAATCTATTCTTATATCCATAAGCTATTCTTTCAAAATTTCGTGAAAATCGTCCGAACCGTTTCGGAGATCTGCTATAAGTACCTAACACCGTGACAAGACTATTAGAGAGACTAATTCTCATTGACAGAAGAGAATTTATTGGATGAAAATAACAACATTTCTCACCATAGTTTGAAGAATAACTAACTTACTAACTCCAGAGAAACGACTTTATTAATAAAATCGCTGAAATACGATGGAAGGGAAATTTAATTTCGCGTGTACTTTTTGAGTGCAAAAATGGTTTAACATAATTTTGGCATCACAAGAATGCAAATTTTTCGCGCTATTCTATAGATTAAAAATCCAGTTATTTCCCTTTTAATCACGATCCTGAGATACGACCTTCAAAATAATTTCGCTGAGATACGTCCTTTATAAAATTTTTTTTGAAATACAACCTTTTTAACAAATTCGACGTTGTACGTCTTTTATAAAATTTTGTTTGAGATACGTCTTTTCTATTAGGATAGGTCGATATATACAAGTTTAGCTCGTTTAAAGTTATAAGATAAACAGTCGGCAACCTGTTGCATACGATTATCGTCGTAAAATTACAATAAAAGTTGTAGAGTAGCTAAGTATTTAGTACCATTTGAGGAGTCAGAAACTAGTTATAAACTAGTATTTGTTCTAAAAAGTATGCTGGTTTACTGTTGCGTATATGCATATCTACATAAATGCTTATGTTTATTTTGCATTTGCATTTAACGGACATCCTTTCGAATTAGAAATTGCGCTACGATGGCCAGCATTCAAATAACCACCCCTCTACAACCCTTTGACCACATTACTCGATGAAACGGTGGCACAAACACAGTGTAACTCAGCACCCAAGAACCTACATACAGCCAGCCACGTATAGCATGCGTGCGAGGGTTTAGACTTCCATATGAAGATAGTTCTATACATAACTATTTATCATATGCGTTTACTTTAGCGATGTTTAATGGGGGAACCGTGGTAGGACGTTTAAAATGGCCACTAAGCAAAAATAGTGCACCTTCATCTATGCAACAAAATTTTGTTGGTTACTAGCAAGCCACGCCATTCCCAACAATGCCGCTGGCATCGTCATCGTCACAGCTACAGGCGCACCGCACCAATTTCGTTTCTTTTGCTCGCGACGTTTAGCTATGACGGTGTGGCAGGATTTTATTTGATGCCGCAGCATGCGCTATCCTCGTTGTACTATTAATGCCTAACATTGATGTTACTGTGTGTGTAGCTGATTACTACGATGTTGATGGGAGCGTACCGACGCATTTTCGCCACTTTCTTCTTCTACTCATTGCCTTCTTTAAATGTAGTATATTCTATTGCTCTTATTGCTCCTACGGCGTTTCCTTGTTGTTTGCTGACCATGCAGCAAAAAGAGGTCTTGTTGACCATTGGACAGTTGGCATTGGCCCCACGATAAGCTCTGCAGCCAAACCGGCATATTCTTTCTATTTTCCACATATAAAAGCTTACTTGTGTTTGTTGGCAGTAAGGGGTGTGTGGTTCCGCATACGCATAGACGAGTGCTTTGTTGACGTAGGCGAAGTATGCAAAACCCGCATAGATACAGTGTTGTTGTGCACTCACAGCCATGTGAAATATGGCAAATAGTTTCCGACATATCCTGGCGTATCCTTCGAATGGAGTTTGTGCATTTCCACCTTTTTTTTTGTTTGTTGTTCCTACTTTTTCTTTTCGGGGTGGTTATTCTTTTGTTGTTGTTGTTACAGCTGTCGACATCGCAGGTTTTTCGCAATCTGCAGCCAGTGCAAACGCTGTTTTTAACCTTTTTTGCTGGCAAAATCTTCTACTTCTTCTTCTTCTTCAGCTTTTGTGTACAACCCCACGTTGCGTCAGCCAATAACTGATTGGTTGGTATTTTGAATTGTGTTGGAGGATCTCCATAGGCTCTAGAATGAATTTACATATATCGTATATATTTACTACATAAAAATATGCGGATTATATAAAATATCAGACGCACATTTATCTTTCAAGCAGGTCTATAAGCTCAAACCAAAATGTAAGGAAAATATAAAAACACTGCGGGGTCAGACTTCGTTCTGCACAAAATAAATTTTTGTTCAATTCATTTACAAAATTCACGATTACGCCCGTATTTTCTTTATTCGGGAATATGAATTTTGTATGGAAGATGCCACGTCCACTCTTCTCATAACTCGAACTTTTTTTGTGAGACCCTTAAAAATTAAATATGTATAGGAGATGACAAACCTTTTTCCCATAGCCCCATATTTTTTTGTGAGTATTGTCGTTCACCTGCATACCAATTTTAATGGTCCCACATTTATTAAGCTTCACGTCTCTTTTGCGATAGCTCAACCGCTTTTCTATGAGAACTATCTACATCCAAACCAATTTTCAGGTCCCTGCCATGAACCGTTTAGGAGGAATTCAGCATTAACAAGTACGGAAGTCTAAGTTCGGGTAAATCGAACATTAAATCAATTTTCAATTTCGGAAGTGGGCGTGGGGGGTTCATCCTACAAACTATATCATTTTAGCCATTTCCGTTACCGAATCAAGTCAATTTAGGTGATTTTCGAAATTTTCGATATCGAAAGTGTGCACGGTTGGAGGGCGATTTTATCCAATTTCAACAGGTATACTCCAATTCATACTAGTATGTTTTGTCCCAAATTTCATCGTTTTTTCGTAATCAGTTTAAAAGTTACGACCAATCAAATTCTCAAAAATACCTTCCTTAAAAGTGGTCGGGGCCACGACCACTTTAAAAAATGTATGGAAAAATCCTAAGAGAATGGCCAGGGAGATTCACCTATAAAATTATATCATTTTAGCCATTTCAGTTACCGAGATATTTCAATTTGTGTGATTTTCGAAATTTTCGATATCGAAAAAGGATATGATCCGATTTCACCAATTTTCAATAGCAACCTACCTTGGCCAGAAAGTATACAAAATTTCATGCAAATATCTCAATTTTTACTCAAGTTATCGTGTACACGGACAGGCGGATGGACGTGCCTTAATAAACTTTTTTTTTCAACCTAAGAACTTTCGTATATGCATCTCTATATCTATCTCGATTATTTTGTGCCGTTACGTAGTACCGTTATGTGGAAAAAATTATAATACGCTCTGATTCACACCTGGTCCTCATCTAGGTTAATATCTCGGAACCGGGTTCGCATATGGAACTAAGGGCCACACCCTGTTTGGTTTCCATATTGTCCAAATACTTTCAAGGGTTAGACCTGGTCCACATTTTAGTCGTTATCTCGAAAACGGGTTCCCATATGGGACTCAGAACCATCATCTACTAAAACTCTTATCATCACTCGCCATTTATTTGATGCCCATATCGTACAAACACGTTGGTCGATATTTGAGAAATAGGTTCGGACATGACACTTAGAACCACTCCCTGTTGAAACCCTTATCAACACCTTTTGTTTGGTAGCCATATTGTCCAAATACTTTCTAGGGTCACATCTGGTCCACATTTTGGTCGATATCTCGAAATCGGGTTCCTACATGGGACTTGAAACAAATTCCCCTCAAAACTCTTATTAACACCTTCCATTTAATACCCATATCGCAGAAATACCTTTTAGGGTCACAGCTGAGCCACATTGGATTTCAAGACAAATTGTCATTATAGTGCGTCTATTTTGCAAGGTTAAATATTGTCGGACAAATTCTAGCATTGTTCGAAATGAGATATTCAAAATTTTTAGACTTGTAGATCTGGATGGCCAATGTCGCCTAGGCGGTTCGCTCCAGCGAATAAGAATATTCACAACATTCCCAATTTTGGTCGATACGACTACATTAGGAAAATAGAATGCAATGGAAAAGCATGCAATCAAATGTAAGTTAACGCACTACCTCACACCACACTATTCATATGCACAAATGATGAAAGATGAACGGATGTCGGACTGGCAAACGGAAACGGTTGCTTGACATCCGAAATGGCTAAAGCAAAAGCCTCGTACAAATTGGAAGAAATGATTTAGAAAAAGATTAGATGGAATACCAGAAATCTTGTTAGATGATCGAGAAGAGTGGGTGCGTTGGGAACACTATGTTTGTATTAACTAAGCTCTTGGATGATGTCAGTCGTACATATTCAATTTTATGATTAGCCATAGAATTTTATTTTTAGAGAAGGCCCCGAATGAGGCCCTTGAACAATTTCTCCCTCGACACAATACGACCAAGTACACATGAGTAGTTATAAAGTTACTTAGAGTATTACGTGAAAAAGTGGAATGTCTAATGTCTGATAGATAATTTAAGTAAGTTGTTGCTATTTAAAAACTAACAGACCGGTGATCAGGAAATTATTATTGGTGTAAATCCTTAATCTTAATTAACAGCGACAGACAATGATGTCCCATATTTCTATATCTCAGTTTAAATCTAAACTTTAAAAATATATGAAATTATTTACGAATTTGAAGGTACCTAGGCTCAATTCGTAACGTAGCGAATGGCGTAAAAGCTTAAACTTGCAACAACAAGTCGTCAACACGTTTATGCTTTTGTTAGGAAAAATTTTACGCACCTAATATGAGTGCATCAGTTTGTAAATATATATATAATACATGTTCCATTTGAACAAAAAATATTTTAAAATTTCGTCTGGCCCCTCAGCTTGGCTTGGTGTTCGTTCCGGTTTGGTGGTTTAGCTCCAGCGCTGGCACTATATTCGCTTCGTCTCGCTGACGTACTTAATTATTATCTGCAAATATGCAGCATTTTCGCCTGCAAGCAAAAATTTCTAAAACAAAATTAATTCTACCTCAATGTTGTTGCTGTTGCCGCAGAACTCCTACTAGCGGTTTCAGCAAATAGGAGCGACAGGACGCAGGTATATGCAGC
>CAXKVI010000002.1:20662759-20707759 GCA_964058755.1 Campiglossa producta | reverse complement strand
ATGGGATTAATGGCACTACTGGGATATCGGGGGCTATGTCCCAGCTGACCTTCTTTCCCCTACACTCGTGGGAATTATATGTACCAATTAAATGAGAAAAACTATACTTTAGATCATGATAAAGTTGAACTGTTTTCAAGTGATCAGCCCAGATCTGGTCTTTCGGTAGAAATGTAATAAGGCCTTAATATAATATAAAAATAATAATATATGAAAAGAACCAGGGCTCCCAAATAACAGTTATCAAGCAAAATTTTAACCAAAACAAGTAAGGAAAGCTGTCTTCGGCTGTGCCGAAGGCTAAATACTTTTCATGAATAAGCGTCACAATTTTCACTGTTTGATCCCAGTACAGCCTGTGTGAATTCAACTTTAGCTCATACCGAAATTATCGGAACTATCGATTATATGGAGGCGATGTGTTATATTGATCCAATCTCATTGATTTTTAACATCGACATTCCACATTCTAAAATAGCAACAGTTACGAAATTTCACGTTCCTACCGATATAATTACAGGAGTTATCTACCAAAATCCGTTTATCGGAACAATCGATTGTATGGGGGCTATGTGAAATATTTATCCCATCTCGATGATTTTCAACATCGATATTTCACCTATAAAAATAGCGATGCTTCCAAAATTTCACGTTCCTACGTGTATAATTACAGGAATTATTGCCCAAAATCCTCTTATCGGAATAATCGATTGTATGGGAGCTATGTGAAATATTTATCCCATCTCAATAATTTTCAACATCGATATTTCACATATAAAAATAGCGGTACTTGCAAAATTTCACGTTCCTACCTATATAACTACAGGAGTTAAAGCCCAAAATCCGATTATCGGAATAATCAATTGTTTGGGAGCTAAGTGAAATATTTACCCAATCTTAATGATTTTCAACATCGATACTTCACATATAAAAATAGCGATACTTCCAAACTTTCACGTGCCTACGTGTTTAATTACAGGAGTTATTGCCTTGCCCAAAATCCGATTATCGGAATAATCGATTGTATGGGAGCTATATGTAACATCGGTCCGATCTTGCTGGTTCCGACAAATGATTCCTAAATTGAAAAATGGTGGCCGCATACCAAATTTCAGCCAAATATCTCAAAAACTGAGGGACTAGTTTGCGGTCAAACAGACAGACAGACGGACAGACGGACATGGCTAAATCAACTTATCTCGTCATCCTGATCATTTCGGTATACTTATTGATGGGTCCATCTCTTCTTCTTCCCATATTTACAAACATCGGACCAAAGTTATAATACCATTTCATGTTCATGAAAGGTATAAAAATCATTATAAAGGGGTAGTGCTACTGCCATAAGGAGTACATACAAACATTTTTTATAACTATCGTCATCGATTAGTGAAATGATTTTTTTTTTGCATTTTTCTCGTAAAACTTAAAGATAAAAGTTATTTTTCATTTTTTAAATTTCGATCGCAAAATAAGAGTTATTTTTCAATTTTTTTATTTCGATCGGGAAATAAAAGTTTTTGTTTCGTGAATGTGCTTCTCCCTTTGTAGATCATTAGGTCCAAATTGCATAAAACTTTGTCAGAATACTTTTTGATGCGTAGTGATTAAAACTAGAGGTTATGCTTTTAAATATA
Organism: Campiglossa producta; assembly: GCA_964058755.1. Taxonomy (NCBI): domain Eukaryota; kingdom Metazoa; phylum Arthropoda; class Insecta; order Diptera; family Tephritidae; genus Campiglossa; species Campiglossa producta. The sequence goes on along the minus strand of CAXKVI010000002.1, from coordinate 20,706,122 downwards.
ATAACTTTGAAATTTTGGGGCAGTCTAACACACATACATATATTATTTGTATACACATGTGCACTAATAAAATTGTTTTTCTATATCAAGGTAAAAATCACAGTGCCAACAAAACATTGAATAGAATCTGTATAAAACGGTAGTAAATTTCGGAAAGCAATAGAATAGACGAACTATGACGCAAATTAAAATTTATAAATAGAAATTGTTACTTGTCTCGCTGTTAGTTTCGTTGTAGCCGCGCAAACAGTCCCTGAACGAAAATGGATATGGGCCGTCCTGAAGACATCTAAGGATCGTGGCTTGAAAATTATTAAATTTTATTTTCCATGAGATTTAAGGGTTTTTTTGAAAGGCCTAAAACGAAGCAGAAATCAAAACAAACCGTATTTTTAAATATGGAATGAAACCGAAATTGACTTTAGTTTTGAAGAAATACACATATATCATTTTTGAATTTGAATAAGGAAAGAAACCGAGGTTTGATAAGGAACGAAACCGAAACTAATATTATTTTTGAATGAGTAACGAAACTTTAATGGATATTATTTTTGAATTAGAAACGAAACTGTAATGGATATTATTTTTGAAAAAGGAACGAAACCGAAATGAAAAAGGAACGAAACTTTTGAATGAGAAATGAAACCGATATTGATGTTATTTTTGAATTGATATTATTTTTGAATGAGAAACGAAACCGAAAGTGATATTATTTTTGAATGGAAAACGAAACCGAATTTGATATTATTTTTGAATGAGAAACGAAGCCTAAATTGATATTATTTTTGAATAACGAACGAAACTTAAATGGATATTATTATTATTGAAATTATTTTTTGAAAAAGGAACGAACCGAAGTTGATATTAATTTTGAATAAGAAACGATGGAAATGGAAATTTAATTTAAATAAGGAAAGAAACTAAAGCAAACCCGAAACTGCAATTAAAATTAATTTAACCTAAAACAAAAATGGAATCGAAATTGATATTAGTTTTGAATAAGGAAAGAAAGCGAGACATTCAATTTCTGGAACGAAACTGAGCTATGTAATATATTGAAGGACGAGATCGAAAAAAACCCAAAAGCGAAATTGATATTAATTTAGAACAAGAAACGCAACCGACACATATGTATATTATTTCGAAGGATTAACCCGAGTACGACATTTACCTTGAACCGAAGCGAAATGGAGAGAGATATTCATTTTGCAGAACGAAAATGAAATTTATGTATATTATTTAGAAAAAAAACTTTCAACAGTTAAGACTTGTAATTAATTTTAATACTCTGTAGGATTGCTGAAATTGTCATTATTTTATTTCTATTTATCTGTATGTAATTTCCAATAAAAGAATTAAAAAAAAAAAAAAAAAAACATTTAAAAAACTTTTTTTTTTACAACTCCCTTCCTTGTCGTGTATCAGCCACAACTCTTACCACATTGCGTTATTCTTAACGGACCAATCCTAGAACGAAATGCTGTACACGACGTGCTTTGCCACTATTTTTTCATACTAGCAAATCACGTGCAAGCATAAGAGTAGGTATTTCCTTCCAATATTGATGCAGGCTTTTTTACTCTTTTTTTCAATTTTATCAAAATCATGCCATGATCTAAAGGCATAGTAGATGGGCAGCGTGCCAATGTATGTGGCATAGGTGGAAATGTCGCTAAATCTCAGCAACATATTCTAAGTAGAATATAAAATAGAAAAAAAGCTCTGTAAATTTTTTTTTCGGTTGTTGTATTTAGTAAAATTTGTTAATGCATGACTTCAACATTTTTATTGTTTTTTTTTTTTGTGTTTTCACTACATATTCGCTTTTTATACCCAGCATACTAGTACTAGAACAAGGTTATTATAATTTTGTTCACATAACGGTACTACGTAACGGCACTAAATAATTGAGTAGACATTGAGATATTCGCATGAAATTTTGTATACAGCGTACTTAGTGGACAAGGTAGGTTTCTATTGAAAATGGGAGAAAACGGATGATAACCGCGCCCCCTTTTCGTTATCGAAAATCACCTAAATTGCCATATCTCGGTAGCTGAAATGTGAGTCCCTCTGGTCATTCTCTTGTGATTTTTCCATAAATTTTTTAAAGTGGGCGCGGCACCGCATTTTTGAGAAGTCGACTGATCATAGCTTTTAAACTGATTGCGACAGAACGATGAAATTTGGCACAAAGCATACTATCGTTGACAGTATACATGATGAAATTGGACAAAATCGCCCTCCAACCATGCTCACTTTCAATATCGAAAATTTCGAAAATCACCTAAATTTATAGAATTCGGTAACGGAAATGGCTATAGTTTGGTAGGATGAACCCCCAGTCATTATATTGCGATTTTTTGATAAATTTTTTAAAGTAGGCGTGGCAATGCCCACTTTTCAGGGAGGCGTATTTGAAAATTTCAAAACTCATAACTTTTAAACTGAGTACGGTAGAAAGATGAAATTGGTACAAGGTATACTAGCATAATAGGGAGTATACCTGATGTAATTGGACGAAATCGCTTCCCAGCCACGCCCACTTCCAAAATGGAAAATTTCAAACTACCGTTGGGTATTTAATGTACCCGAACCTAGACTTCCTTACTTGTTTTTTTTTTTTTATTTCTCTACTCTATTCCCTGGATTTTAGCTAGTTTCTTTGAGGAGTATGCATTTTGAACCTAAAATATGAAATTGAAATTTTAGCTATATGCTGCTCCTATGAAGCTCTGTCCTTTTCCCCATTTTTTTTTTTTTTTTTTTTTTTTTTTTTTTTTGGATCTAGCTACGTCCTGCACGTGCATATGTACATATGTACACCTTTGGCTGGTAAAGTATTTCCAGGCTCTAAAAAGAAAATGTTTTCTGAAAGGTGCATTGATGTGTGAAACGTTTTCCTTTGACAGCAAATTCATTGCTCTTAGTCTTTAGTTTCTGTTAGTTATTTTTACGGTAGCTCGCTATTTTCATTTCGTCGTTAATTTACATTTTCTTTGGCGTGCATGGTCGATTAGAATCTCGATGTGAAAAAACTTCTACTTTTCCTTGTATAGGCATTTTTCAGGCAATCTCTTAACTTTTTTCTGCTTTGGCACCTTATTAATATGGCGAAACGAAATGGATCCTATGTTTGTCTTGAAGTGACAGCTAATGTCCTCACGCTTCGTTTGTTAATAGAATGTCCAGAACATTAATCGTTCATTGAAATTGAACTCTTTTTACAAATCAGAGTAAACTGTTTTATCTGGGAGAAACCAGTTGCTTCTACAGTAAATATAAGTAGACCTCTTTAAGAATAAAGTGAGGATGAAAAAAATGGACTTATTAGGTCTGAAGCCACCGTGATACGGTCCAGTCAGATTATCTACGATGGGCTTCAGTCTTTCCCACAATACATGCGGTATTAAGTAGGCTGATTCCGCGGTAGTTTAAGCAGTTAGCGAAATCGCCTTTCTGTCGGACATCATTCCGGCCAACCAGCATCTCAAGCTCGTCGCACTCAGGCCTTTCGGCCTCACGTTTCTTTTTTCTGAAAAGTTCCCTCTCTTTCTTCTTTGCTTCGTTGACATACCTTTCGTGTTGCGCCCATTCGCAACGTCTCCCTGTATACAGCGTCCTTTTTGTCCGAGGCAGTGCAGTATTCGTCATCGCGCCAGTTGTTCCATTGTTCGGATACGTCATTAGCTCGAGGATTGCTCTCAGATAGCAAGTGTGAGATTCGAGTGGAGAAATTATCAGCTGTCGGCGTTACTGCGCGCACAATTTCTTCGCTACCCAGAGGCGTGTGTGTATCTTGGCTGCAACAAGATAATAGTCAGAGTTGTTATTGGGACCACGTAGGGTATGCACGTAAAGAACGGTGGAGCTTTGTCTGCCGTCGATCATGACATGATCAATCTGGTTTCTCATTCTTTGATGAGGGGACAGAAAGGTGGCTTGTTGGATTCGTTAGCTGGAACCTGGTACTACTGATAACCATATTGCGGGTCGTCAATAGGTTTTTACGTGGCGGGATTTTTCGAAAAGATTTACACATTTGTATAGCGATCCGCTTGCTCCAAAACAGACGTCGACTTACAGCCGCACCTCATGGTGAATAGACGCTGCGAAAAGACCTGGATAACCACTTGAACCAAGTATGTCAGAGTGGCCCCACCGGGGGCCCCCTATCTTTCTGCCGCCTAGATAGGTCACATTGCCAAGAGTGCACGAACGAGGACGCAAGAGTCGGGTTTGAGAAAAGTCACACAGTAACCACATCCCATTACACTCCAAACCACACCCCATTACACTGATTTCCTATATATGTATATACCCTCTTAAAATTATGTATTTACATTTCATGTTCAAATAAGTTTTTCCTTTTAACTATTCGCAACCTGCAAAACCTACATAGCCTCGAACGAAATCACCTCTTATGCTCTTGAAGCGCATACATACCTACATCTATGTAAGTTTAAATATCGCACACGTTTCTAATGTACAGTTGTATAATGCCTCGAAGCCGAAAAAAACGGATCAAGAGACGTTTCGTATGCAAAAGGTGTCGCAAACTAAAATTTAATTAGAAATGCAACCATGACAAAACTTTATTGCCAACGGTGCCCGTAACTAACAGAAAATAGAAAATGCAATAAGAGATGCAACTGCGTCAACAGCAATATGAATAGGCAAGCGCAAGCGAGTTCGAAGGGTTTGGGAGAGCTATCAGATGCACCATGAGACGGACATTCCAAAAGGATTTGAATTACACTTACTAGCCGTAGTTGCTAGGTGGAACGTAAAGGGAGTGAATTTTCATATCAAAAAGTAAAAAAAAAAAATCTAAGCTAACGACGATGACTTTGAGGATGGCGATGACTACAACGATAGTAATTTCTGGACATTCAAACATATTGACAACTGAAACTGCACACGCACACACCCCCATGTGAAGTTGAATCAAGGCTTACGAATTGCATTTCTGTCGAACCATAGGAATAAAACAAAACTTATAAAATGCACTCAGCAGCATGAACGAAGAACAAGTGGCAGTGGGGCATATGCAAAAATGCATTGCGTGCATTGCAACACCTAAAGCTGAGGGGCAAGGTGATGTTTCAAGCAAATTGTTTGCAGTATGCCAAGTAAATCCATAGTTCTAAAAGTAGTTAAAATTGAGCATTGTTCAAGGGGGCGATGAGTGAGAGACATTGGTTAGTGCATTGTAAAGCATGAAAAAAGGAAAACAACAATTGCACATGCACTTATCTAGCTGGAAGCAAGGATGTCGGGGCCTGACTGACCAACGGATAACATTATCGAGCATGTAAATATTAGCAACTAAACGCCAAGCAGGCAGTCGCCAAAGCTTTCAAAATGGCGGATATGCACCCATAAACATACACAACTACACACTTGTTATACATATATACATAGACATAATAAGAACAATGGCGCCGTCAAGTCCGGTGCCGCACATTTCAAAAGCGATGAGAAATGCATCTTTGGCCGTATTTAGGCGCTGAGATGCAACGACGAGTACAATTGACTGTTATTTAGATTTTCAACACATGCAAAACTCACACACTTGCATCTATACATATGCACTTTTATAATTTTGTAATTTAGGCACGCATGCATGCAAGGAAAACTATTTATACAAAGAGAAAGAGTAGTGAAATTTGATTTCCGGGCGCCTAAAATCTATGCACTTTTCTGTAAATGGAAAAGGATACTCATTTGCACGCCTGCACTTTTCCTTCTATAACCATGTATTAATGCAGTCACAGACAGTGAGATGGATCAATTAAAATTTCTGAGAGGTACGTTAGCTAAATTAATTAAAATATAAGATAGAAGAAAAATAAACAAAATTAATTAAAATAAAATAATATAAAATAAAATAAAATAAAATAAAATAAAATAAAATAAAATAAAATAAAATAAAATAAAATAAAATAAAATAAAATAAAATAAAATAAAATAAAATAAAATAAAATAAAATAAAATAAAATAAAATAAAATAAAATAAAATAAAATAAAATAAAATAAAATAAAAAAATAAAAAAAAAAAAATTAAAAAAAAAAATAAATAAAATAAAATAAAATAAAATAAAATAAAATAAAATAAAATAAAATAAAATGAAATAAAATAAAATAAAATGAAATAAAATAAAATAAAATAAAATAAAATAAAATAAAATAAAATAAAATAAAATAAAATAAAATAAAATAAAATAAAACGAAATAAAATAAAATAAAATAAAATGAAATAAAATAAAATAAAATAAAATAAAATAAAATAAAATAAAATAAAATAAAATAAAATAAAATAAAATAAAATAAAATAAAATAAAATAAAATAAAATAAAATAAAATAAAATAAAATAAAATAAAATAAAATAAAATAAAATAAAATAAAATAAAATAAAATAAAATAAAATAAAATAAAATAAAATAAAATAAAATAAAATAAAAACAAGTAAGGAAGTGTAAGTTCGGGTGAACCGAACATTACACACCCAGCGGCAATTTTCAGAACGGGATAACAATGATATAGGCCCTAGAAGGATTTACCTAAAGTTTTTACTATCTTAGCTATTTACCTCACAGAATTATGTGAATTTATGTGATTTTCGAAATTTTCCAAATCGAAAGTGGGCGTGGTCGTGAAGCGTCCAATTACATCAGGTATGCTTGTACCAATTTCATCGTTCTACCGTAATCAGTTTAAATGATATGACCCGTGAAATTTTGAAATATGCCTCCCTGAAAAGTGGGCGATGCCACGCCTACATTTAAAAATTTATCAGAAAATTATAATAAAATGACAAGGGGGTTCATCCTACCGAACTATATCATATTAGACATTTCCGTTACCGAATTATGTCAATTTATGTGATTTTCGAAATTTTCGATATCGAAAGTGGGCGTGGTTGGAGAGCGACTTTTTTCAGTTTCATCAGGTATACTCCCAACGATACTGGTATGCTTTGTGCCAAATTTCATCGTTCTACCCTAATCAATTTAAAAGTTACGACCAGTCGAATTTTCAAAAATACCTCCCTTAAAAGTGGGCGGGGCCACGCCTACTTTTGAAAATTTATTAAAAAATCATTAATAATGACCAGGAGGATTCACCTATAAAATTATATCATTTTAACCATTTCCGTTACCGAATTATGTCAATTTAGGTGATTTTCGAAATTGTCGATATCGAAAGTGGGCGTGGTTGGAGGGCGATTTTATCCGATTTCATCAGGTATACTCCCAACGATACTAGTATGCTTTGTGCCAAATTCCATCGTTCTGTCGTAATCAGTTCAAGAGTTACGACCGGTCAAATTTTCAAAAATGCCTCCCTTAAAAGTGGGCGGTGCCACGCCCAATCCAAAAAATTGTTGCAAAAATCATAAGAGAATAACCAGGGGGATTTACCTATAAAATTATATCATTTTAGCCTTTTCAGCTGCCGAGATATGTCAATTTGTGTGATTTTCGAAATTTTCGATATCGAAAAAAGGGGCGTGGTTATCATCCGATTTCGCCCATTTTCAATAGCAACCTACCTTGGCCAGAAAGTAACCTGTATACAAAATTTCATGCAAATATCTCAATTTTTACTCAAGTTATCGTGTACACAGACGGACGGACGGACGGAGGGACAGACGGACGGACATGGCTTATTGAACTCCTCTTTTTAGGCTAAGAACTTTCATATATGGAACTCTATATCTATCTCGATTATTTTGTGCCGTTACGTACTACCGTTATGTGAACAAAATTAATATACCCTTGTACTAGTACTAGTACGCTGGGTATAATAAAATGATATAAAATAAAATAAAATAAAACAAAATAAAATAAAATAAAATAAAATAAAATAAAATAAAATAAAATAAAATAAAATAAAATAAAATAAAATAAAATAAAATAAAATAAAATAAAATAAAATAAAATAAAATAAAATAAAATAAAATAAAATAAAATAAAATAAAATAAAATAAAATAAAATAAAATAAAATAAAATAAAATAAAATAAAATAAAATAAAATAAAATAAAATAAAATAAAATAAAATAAAATAAAATAAAATAAAATAAAATAAAATAAAATAAAATAAAATAAAATAAAATAAAATAAAATAAAATAAAATAAAATAAAATAAAATAAAATAAAATAAAATAAAATAAAATAAAATAAAATAAAATAAAATAAAATAAAATAAAATAAAATAAAATAAAATAAAATAAAATAAAATAAAATAAAATAAAATAAAATAAAATAGAATAAAAGAAAATAAAATTAAAATTAAATTAAAAAAATAAAAATTAAAATAAAAACAAAAAAATAATAAAAAAACTAAAAATAAAAATAAAAAAAATAAATAAAATAAACTTGAATTATTGTTATTATTGGTCATTATATTTACGAACTTTGAAAAGTGTGTGGACTTTTGACCAGTCGAAAAATAGGCGAAGATATAGTTGCAATTTGCCTGCAGGCACACTAAGCAGTATTTGGTGTAATGGTTACACACTACGGTTTAGAAATTCCTAATCTCCTCTCCTTGGTTCGATGACCAGTAAAATTGATAAAAAGTTTCTAAGCAACAATACAAAGCGGTTTGACAAGATCCTTCAACAAGATCGAAATTGCAATCGTCGTAGTTGGTATTGTATGTAGCCTTTTTCAACTTGTTTTCGCCAAAAACTCAAAAGAATAATTTGATAAAAATTATTCGACTGGTAAAAAAAAAGGCAAAAAATTGAAAGAAGTTAAAAAAGTATAAGAATAGAATAAGATAAAAAGAAAATAAATAAAATGAGAGAAAATAAAATAGAATAAATGAGAATAAAATAAAATACAAAAACCAAAATAAAATAAAAAATTACGGTAATAAATAAAAAAATGTAAGGATAAAATAAATTAAACACAGTTCAATAACAAAAAAAAAATATAGTAAAGAAAATATAAAATAAATTAAAAAAAAAACGTAAAATAACATTGAATGAGAAAATTAAATAAATAAAATAAAAAGAAAAAATAAAAAGAAATCAAATAAAAAGAAATAAAAAAAATAAAAATTTTAAATTAAATTAGAATAAAAAAAAAAACTTTTTTGAAGGAGGCTTGTTAAGAAAAGTTTCGTGTGGGTGAACCAGCACCGACTCGCCTTATATAATTATGTGTTTATCATTTTTCCATTTTTACATGGCGAAGACGTTGCATCCTCGGTCATTTCTATGATACTAGCTTAGCTTTATCTAGCCATCAACCGGTTCCATTTCAGATAGTTCGACGTATTTTTATTATGGGTCTTTTTACACCATTTTTGTCACCATTTCCTAACGGCTGACTCTAATTTTAGTACCTTCTCTTATTTCGACTATAACCATGACCCAATGTTTTTTTTATTGAGCTCAAGTTGTTCTCTTTCTGCGCCCAGGGCTGTACATATGTATGCAAAACAACATACATTGTACATTATCAACCCATCATCTTCTCTAGTTGCTAGTCGCAGTTTTAGCCGTTACCTTACCTTTGCTGACTAGGCATTTTAAGTTTTGCAACGAAGGACCATCAACCGCAGGACAAACGACACTAACTATGATGCAGCTAAAACTGGCTAGGATAACGACGAAATAATACATAAGTCGAATGCAGTTCACGTTAGATTTTGGAAAATTTCTGAGAACAACGAAATGGTACGGAAAAAAATTGCAACATTGATGAAAGCCACGAAATTGCAGCTGCAACAAAGAATTTATAGGCGAGAAAAGCGTTGACAGCAACGTAATAGAATGCCGTTGACTAAAGAATATCTAGCCGGGCACATTTCAGATTTCAGAAAGGTGACCAAAGCCACCCAATAAGGTTGGTTGAAGATGTGAATGGGTAGTATGAGATTCGTTGCTAAAGCAAATCACAACTGCATATGAAAGATAAATAAGCAGAGGAACACGCAAACGTACATACAAATATACGCATTACTCTGCTGAAAAATCTATAAACAACATACACACATAGATGAATTTACAAAGAATAATTATTCACTCGTCCATAAGAGTGTACTATAGACATATATACTAACAAATAGCATCTATGTAGTTGAGACGACACTATGCAATAACAAAGCTTAAAAACACGAAGCATGCACAAACTAATGTACATAGGCCAATGTGTTTGCCTCAAAATCAGCTTTGGGTTTTGGAATTTTCCATATATGGATACAAGTTAAGTACAATAGAAGTACAAGGAAATGGCATTCAATAAGCTGACATAGTACTCATAAAACAAAACAAAGTAAGGGCTATAGTATATCCCATAAAATGTCGTATGAGGTATTAGGAAACTTCTTCTTCATCTCTGTATATATTCCTGAAAATTTTCTACTTCCCTTGCCTTTTTAATGCAGATTTCGGTGCCATTATTGTGAGCCTACTTAGAGTGGTAGAGCAATGGTTTTTGTTTTGTAAGCACACAACAATGGTAACAAATCGGAAACTAAGAAATAGCTTGACCACATTAATCAATTCATCGGATACTGTATATGTTTGGAAATGAGTTTTAAGTAAGTATGTTTTATAACTAGGTACATATGGGCAATAATTACATGCGTATGCGTTCCAGCATTATGTAAATGTATTTTTTTTTTTTTTTTTTTTCAGATTTAGAAGGATTTCTAATAATCAATTTTAATTACTACAATCACGGACCATTACTATTATGCACTCAATTAAAAAATCATGTTTTATTGTCGTTTTAATATTTTTTCTGATACAAATTTTTGCACGCCCTCTTTGAACAATTTATCAAAAACTCATAATAGAATGACCAAGAGGATTCGCCTATAAACGTACGGACGTACGGACATGCCTTAATCAACCTATGAACTTTCATATATGGAACTCTCTATATATCTCGATTATTTTGGGCTGTTACGTTGTACCCTTATATAGACAAAATTATAATACGCTGGGTATAAAAATCACGCATCTAAAAGTTTCTACAAGAAAGCTACCTTCATCTAATTACATACATACATATTTCATGTAGAATTTGCATACTGAGCACTAAACATACACAAACAGCAAATCAAATTTTTCATTTAATGTTATGCAGAAAAAGGTTTCGTTCACTTCAACCAAATCTCTTCTTTCGCGCTAAGCAAATTACAACAAATCAATTGCATACATTTAAGTAGGCAGGAACATATTTTTTAGCAATTTATTATTACGATTGCACCTCGCTACCGACGGCATAAAAAATATTTTTTTTCTTTTTTGCTTTTCGTGGCCAATTAAGTTTTAAATTGTTGTGGCCAGTTCAGTGTGCTCGATTCAATGTATTTCGAGTTCGACTACTTTCGATTGAGTGAGAACAATCATTTATTTTTTTATTCGTACTTTTATTGTTTTATCTTTCTTTTTGTAATATTTTTTTTTCAAAAATTTTTTATGATTTATTCATACAACAAATGCAACACGAATTGCACTTTAGTTTATTGTCTTGTATTATTTTATTTCTTGCTTTTGCAGGTTTTTATGTATATTATGTTGTGCCATCGGTTCGACCAACGTGGGCTACCGGCAATTTTGCTGCATTGTTGTAGTACATTTTGAATACACATCAATTTGTTGCTGCATCAATTTCTTTTATTATCACCGTAATTACAAGAAATTTTCTTCTTTTATGAGAAAATAAATCGGATTGGAATTACGATTGCGATTATTTGAATTCTTTCATTTTTATATTAAAAAAGTATGGTGTATGTATGGTTGTGTAGGTAAATAGACAATCGAAGCGTTCGTTGGTGTATTATTTATTGACATCGTACAAACAGTTCAATCAATTGATTAATTAAAAGAAAATTGAAAATTTTAAAAAACTGGTAGCAAAATTGTTGGCATTAGTATTAGAAAAAAAGTATCTTATCTGGGATTATATTTACATAGATCGTATTACTTAAAATGAGTCTTTATAAATTTGAATCAATTTTTTTTATTAAAAAAAAAAAAAAAAAAAAAAAAACTAAACCATTTTAAAACACTTATGAATACCTCTCATTTGATGCCCATCTTGAATGAACACTTTATTAGATACCCTAGTCCACATATTGAGCGATATCTACAAAAGCTTTTAAAATGCCTTAATTTTTTTAGCGTATAACTCGAGCTGATACAAATTTAATTTTATTATGTCGAGCAGTTATCAAAATAGATGCTAGCATAGATGAAGGAAAGTCCAAATGAAACCTGTGCCCTTACTCGTTCGTTTGATAACAGTTTTATGCTTATATGCCAAATAGACCAAATGAAAGCTGTGGTCCTCGCCTTTCGTTTGATACCAATTGTGTGCGAATATTCTAAAGTTTACATAAAACTACATTTCGATAAAATAAAATAAAATAAAATAAAGTAAAATAAAATAAAATAAAATAAAATAAAATAAAATAAAATAAAATAAAATAAAATAAAATAAAATAAAATAAAATAAAATAAAATAAAATAAAATAAAATAAAATAAAATAAAATAAAATAAAATAAAATAAAATAAAATAAAATAAAATAAAATAAAATAAAATAAAATAAAATAAAATAAAATAAAATAAAATAAAATAAAATAAAATAAAATAAAATAAAATAAAATAAAATAAAACAAGATAAAATAAAATAAAATAAAATAAAATAAAATAAAATAAAATAAAATAAAATAAAATAAGATAAAATAAAATAAAATAAAATAAATAAAATAAAATAAAATAAGATAAAATAAAATAAAATAAAATAAAATAAAATAAAATAAAATAAAATAAAATAAAATAAAATAAAATAAAATAAAATAAAATAAAATAAAATAAAATAAAATAAAATAAAATAAAATAAAATAAATAAAATAAAATAAAATAAAATAAAATAAAATAAAATAAACTAATTGTTGCTTTTTTGACTTGTAGTCTATTGCTGTAAATACCGACGGTATTTACAAGCAATTTTCGGGATTGTATGAAAATGTGTTTTTTGAGAAAAATTTACCTACGCGCTGCAGGAACCAGACAAGCCGACATATGTTTCGATGATACTGGAGTTACATCTCTTCAAGGACTTTTTTCTTCCCGGCATTGTGAGAGTCGAACTCTGTATGCTAGAAGGTCTAGCACCTTAGGCCACTACCCAGCTTGAAGGTAAACCCTTCTCAGTGTCCATTTATGCATATATTTATACTTCCATATAGAACATTTCTTTAATTTCAATGCTAACTTATATGAAAGATTTGCGAATTTTTAGGACTTGGTGTGAAACCTATGAAAGAATTTTCATACTTAATTAAGCACGAATATTTTTCCATTTATAACATTAAACTCTTTGTTGCTTTTTTGACTTGTAGTCTATTGCTGTAAATACCGACGGTATTTACATGCAATTTTCGGGATTGTATGAAAATGTGTTTTTTGAGTGAGTTCGACTCTCACAATGCCGGGAAGAAAAAAGTCCTTGAAGAGATGTAACTCCAGTATCATCGAAACATATGTCGGCTTGTCTGGTTCCTGCAGCGCGTAGGTAAATTTTTCTCAAAAAACACATTTTCATAAAATAAACTAAAATAAAATAAAATAAAATAAAATAAAATAAAATAAATTTAAAAAAAATAAAGTAAAATAAAATAAAATAAAATAAATTTAAAAAAAAATAAAATAAAATAACTTTCAAAATTTTGTGGACTTTTGACCAGTCGAAAAATATTTATCAAATTATACTTTTGAGTTTTTGGCGAAAACAAGTTGAAAAAATGTTACATACAATACCAACTACGATGATTGCAATTTCTACCTTGTTGAAGGATGTTGTCAAACCGCTTTGTATTGTTGCTTAGAAATTTTTCATCACCTTTGCTGGTCATCGAAATAAAAGTAAAATAAAATAATAGACAATGAAATGAAATTAAATAAAATAAAATAAAATTAACGTAAATTAAATTTATTGAAATAATAAAAAGAAAACAAAATAAAGTAAAATAAAATAAAATAATAAAAAAATTAAAAAAATATTAATAAATAAAAAATTATAAATAAAAATGAGATAAAATCAAACAAATAAAATATTCAAAATAAAATAAAACAAATCAAGTGAAAAAAATAATATAAAATAAAAAAAATAAAAAAAATTTAATAATATAAATTAAAATAATCTATCTAAAATAAAAATAAAACAAAATAAAAATAACAGTAAAATAAAATAAAATTAAATTAAATTAAAAAAATCAAATAAAAAAATATCCAGTATGAACTGTATTTTTCAATGGCGTAGAAAGAAAAATGAAAGATAGGAAACAATGACAATATTGAAAAGAGAAGTTGCTTTAATAGCGCTGGTAAGTTTGTCTTTTATTTCGCTTCTAAATACGATCATCCATTTTCTTAATGCAATTAAGATACTATCGATTGCTGTTATTAAAAAATATCCGAAGCTATAATTTTTCCTAAATATTTACGCAATTATTATAGTTTTTGTATTAACTATAGTTCCAGAGCACTTTTATTTCCATCATGGAAATGCATTGCATTTAGAAAGCCCAAATGCTTGCAAAAACTATTCACATCCATACCCGATAATCAATGCAAACAAAAAAGCAACAAAACATACAAAAAATCAAGACGATAGGCCATCAGCTCCCAGGGTTTTAGCCTGCAAACATTATAATCACAAAATGGTAAGGAAACACGGAGGCACCCATACCTACGATAAGCTGCTCCAACCTCATATGCAAAACAGATTTGTATGGATGTCTTACAAATAGCAGAAATGCATACATACGTGTACGTAAATAATATTTAAATGAAATGCCATTTTCGTATACTAAGGTGGATCGTGAAGGATGCGCAAAAATTTTACCAGAGTTGGCAGGAATGAGTATCAGGTTAAAACTAGGAAGCTTCTTGATTTGAGATAATTATCTTTTTAGATAGAGACCCGAAATAAAGGCAGAATACGGTATGCCAGATGAAAACAATTACAAACCTATGACACACCTTCAATAGCCCCTGTACATATTACAATGGGAATCTACTATTTTTCTTGTAGTGTATATTAGATTCGGTTATCGGACCACACCTAATAAACAACAGTCCTGAGGAGCGGTATAAAATAATTCTCATACAGATAAAGATGGTAGTGCAGAATCTTTAAAGGTCATCATTAAGCAGAAGATGATGGATACATAGTTATAAGCGCATTCGCATTAAAACATACTAACCAAGTGATGAAAAAGTAGCAACTACATATACCATAGCTACTGGGCACTCCTCACCAAACTCAATTGGCTGTCATGCATATAATGTTTTTGTTTTTATATTTAAATTTTTTTTTACCTCACAAATGTTGTATTAGTTGCAAACTGCCGCTTCGATCGTTAAGATCACGAAAAACAATTCAAAATTAATGGTAATAAGCAGTTTGTTGAGCACTGCCTACGAAATTACTGCGTACAACAGTAGCCGTCTGTGCAACATGCGCTGTAAAACATTCGCACAAACACATTTATGGTTGAACGTACGCCTCGGCATATGTTTGCATTAGGGATGTTAAGAAGAATCGCAATTCGTATTCGAAAATATATACATACATAGCTTATGATATTTAAAAGCAATTTTAATCTAATGAATTCAAGAATACGTTAAAAAATTAAATTAAATTAAAAATATATCAAATAATAATAGTAAAATAAAAATAAAACAAATTTAAATAACTAAAAATAAACTAAAATAAAATAAAATAAGATAAAATAAAAAAAAGTAAAATAAAAAACAATAAAATAAATTAAAACTAAAAAAATATAAGAAATTCGACTGCTCAAGAATCTACAAAATTTTCAAGGTCGTAAAAATTTATACAAAAAAATGGAAAATATGATTGAAAAAATTAAATTGAGTGAGGTAAAATTAAAAAATAAAATAAAATAGGATAAAACTAAGTAAAAAAAAAAATAAAAAAAACCAAAATAAAATAAAATATATATAATAAGATAAAATAATATGAAATAAAGTTAAAAAATATAATAAATTTAAATAACATAAAATAAAGTACAGTATAAGAAAAAAATAAAACAAAATAATATAAAATAAAGTAAAATAAAAAAAAAATTAAAAAAAAAATATATAATTAAAATAAATAAGATAAAATTAAAAATTAAAAAAAAAATTAGATTGAGTAAAATAAAATAAAAAATAAAATAAATTAGAATAAAACTAAATGATAAAAACCAAAATAAAATCAAACAAAATTAAATAAATGAAAAAGTAAATTAAAAAAAACAACATAAAATAAAAAAAAAACGGCAAACAAAAGTAAGAATTAAAGATAAAAGAATAATAATTGTTTGCTACTATGCCTCTAATATACTAGAGGCCACCTAGCAAATTATTTTTTTTATGTTCTTATCACATCCGATTCGCAATCGACAGCCACACTGCAAAACCATTTATGCTCAAAACCAAAAAGTTTTCAGGAGAGAGAAAAAAAGTAGGATAATTTTATCATATGAATATTACTAGCTGACCCGGCAGACGTTGTCCTGCCAAAAATTTATTTCCCTGCATGTTTCTTTAACCCGATCCCTATACCTATTTCAATCCATATCCCTATCTCCTTCGTATAGGAGGATCCACGTCCCCTTTTTCGTTATCCCCAGTTTGGAGTTGGCAGTGATTGATCTTATATAACTCCTCACAAAATTTCAGTGGTCTAACCTAAATACTTCCAGAGATATGGACTATGAAGTATTTCATTCGTATGAGAGGTGCCACGCCCTCTTTTTCGTTACCCCAGTTTTTTCTGGAGATGGTAGTGATTGATCTCATAAAACCCCTTGCCAAATTTCAGTGGTCTAACCCAAATACTTCCAGAGATATGGACTATGAAGTATTTCATTCGTATGGGAGGTGCCACGCCCCCTTTTTCGTTATGCCCAGTTTTTTTGAAGGTGGTAGGGATCGATCTTATATAACCACTTACCAAATTTCAGTGGTCTAACATGAATACTTCCAGAGATATGGACTATGAAGTATTTCATTCGTATGGGAGGTGCCAAGCCCCCTTTTTCGTTATCCCCAGTTTTTTTGAAGGTGGTAGAGATCGATCTTATATAACCCCTTACCAAATTTCAGTGGTCTAACATGAATACTTCCAGAGATATGGACTATGAAGTATTTCATTCGTATGGGAGGTGCCACGTCTCCTTTTCGGTTAACCCCCAGTTTTATGGGTGAGAATGTTGTTGTTATCCTTTAGCTCTGCACCAATTTCCAGGTCCCTTCCTTAAACCCTTTTAGAGATATTTACCTTGAAGAAAAAAGTTTGTATGGGAGGTGCCACGCTACCGTAATATTTTCTTCTGATTTTAATACATGACCTGCGCGTGGTAATAACAAACAAACCACCCAAAGGAAGTATATGATTTGGTTCAGCCGTTTTCGAGTTTAAGCATGACGACGGAACACCATTTCATTTTTATATATATAGATAGATATATAACATTTTACCACTGAAAAGAAACGAGAAGTTGTAACCCGATTTTGGTTGCATTTTAATCCGCGCAAGTACACGATCTATTGGAAAGGCTCAGTACCTTATTTTTTTTGGAAAAATAGTGACTTCCAGGGTTTTGAAGTGGCTCTTTCGATGTGCTGCTACATATCTAAAATTACATATTCGTTACATCCCCTATATAAATGTTCGTATAGTACGCATCTTGGTTTGCAGTTTAACTTATTTTGATGTTTTTACATTACGATCGATGATCGCAATGCTTAGCATTATTGCTTGTGTACAGCGATCATGTTTCCAGTAGCCCTGTAGCGAAAGCAACTTGTTGAAAACTACTTTACATCTAGTTTGTGCACCAGGTCCAACTAGTCAGTCTTTCGTCTTTTTTCCATATAATCAATTGGTATTTTTACGTGTTGTCGTCCTACGAGATGCCAATTGTCAGATTTCGACCAGAACATACCAGTCATCTACTAGTCACTATATATTAGAATCATACTGGTTGTAAAATACCAGTTGCATACCAGTTCGAAAATCATTGAACTAGTATGATTTCAATAAAATATACTAGTCCCCACACTAGTTCAAAAAGTATTAAACCTGGATTAGTATGGCTTCGACCAGATATTGATTGTCACATTATTTTTACGACTTAGCACTTATTTTACTCTATTTATTTATTCTTTAAAAAGCAGCGACTTTTTGTATTTACCCAAACACGAAAAAGTAACTGCGAATTATAAGAGGAAAAATAAGCAAACGATACATTGGGTTTTTGTAACTGGTATATGATTTCTGTCAGAAAATTCTAGTTATATACTAGTATGGAATTGATATTTTCTGACTAGTATGAATCCAAGCAGAAAATAATATACATATAGCTGTATACTAGTATTTGTATCACTAGTTTGACGTTTCGGTGCAGGGATGTTCCAGGGGTGGTCATCAAATTTAATTAACGGAGCCAAATGACAGCAAAGTCGACGAAATTGTAATATCACGCCCGCAATAGCAAACGAATATCGATCATTACATTTTCGCTGTTGAAGTTCTGCAAATCAGTACAAAATCGACCCGTTTCCGTCTTAAGCACGTGACTACACTTTTTGAGAAAACTCTTTTTTTTTTTTTAGTGGAAATGCCTTTAAGAATCAGGAAACCCGAATTGAAAATCAGCTTGGTAAAATATATAACTCTTCATGGTTTTTAATGCGATCAGTTATTTCGTATCTACAATGGAAAAAATTGTTTTGCAAAAAAAAAGTGCTTGTCGTTAAAAGAGCCAATTGAGCGAGAGTAGGACCACCTCTGACTTGGCTTGCATCATTGGTAGCAATATAAAATAAATCTAAAGCTCTGTTTGCATGAATGTATATGCATATATGTACGTACCTACTTAGATACACTCATCAAACGGTAGTTGCCGGCACATGCGGCAAGTTGTTGTCAGTTGATGATCTGATCGATCACCCTGCTACGCCTCTGTGTGGCTCAACAAACATTCTCGCCCAACCGATCTTACTCGCACTACCAAGCAATCGTTCAACCGCCGGCTGTGCTAGTAGTCACTCATTTACTAAGCTTCTCAGCTGAGGGGGTTTTGCTTCTGTTTTTACATTAATATTTTCTTGCCACCTTCGTGCTGTTGGTTTGGCTTGCCTTCTCAATTCTGCTTGGCTACTACACATGACCCGCCACTTATCCATCTTCCGTTCGCGTTCTCGTTTCTTTACCTTCCACTTATTCATTTAAATGCCAAAGGGTATCAAAAAGCTTCATTGGTAACTTGTGTGTGTGTGTGTCTGTTCTTCAGTTAGTTTTTTGTTCCTAGTTTGTCCGTCTATTTACTTCAATCATATTTTCAGCAAATTATTATAATATATTATTATTTGTTGATTGTGCTTTTTTGCGCTCATGTAAGTCAATTATTTATACATACTTGTATTGAATGTTTTTGTGCTGGCTGGCAAATGTGTGTGAATCGAACCTTTTGTTTCGCAAAAAAAAAAAAAGAAATAATTGTTCTCAGAAATTTTATATAATTTCATTGCTTTTAGTTTCTTACAATTGCTTTTTGCGTGATTTTTATATTGGGCTTACCTTTTCTTGTTCTCACTTCTTATCTTCGTTACCTCGGCAGTTGATTGAACTTCAGTTTCGGTGCCTCTAACTTAGTTTGGTAAAGTTTGATCGAATTCGTTTTTTTGTACATTTGAAATATTATTTTATTATAGTAAAACAAGTAAGGAAGTCTAAGTTCGGGTAATCCGAACATTAAATACCCAGCGATAGTTTTCATATGATTTTCGAAATATGTATTACATTTCGGAAGTGGGCGTGGTTGGGAAGCGATTTCGTCCAATTACATCAGGTATACTCCCTTGTACCAATTTCAGCCGTAATCAGCTTGTGACCCGTGAAATTTTCAAATATGCCTCCCTGAAAAATGGGTGGTGCCACGCCCACTTCTAAAAAATTATCAAAAAATTATAATAGAATTACTAAGGGATTCATCCTACCAAACTATATCATTTTAGCTATTTCCGTTACCGAATTATGTCAACTTAGGTGATTTTCGAAACTTTCGATATCGAAAGTGGTCGTGGTCGGGGGCGATTTTATCCAATTTCATCAGGTATACTCCCAACGATACTAGTATGCTTTGTGCCAAATTTCATTATTCTACCGTAATAAGTTTAAAAGTTACGACCAGTCGAATTTTCAAAAATATCTCCCTTAAAAGTGGGCGGTGCCACAGCCACTTACAATTTTTTATTTTTTCAAAAAATCATACAATGACCAATGACCAATGAACTATAAAAATTATATCATTTTAGCCCTTTCAGCTACCGAGATATGTCAATTTATGTGATTTTCGATATCGGGGGCGTGGTTATCATCCGATTTCACCCATTTTCAATAGCAACCTACCTTGGCCAGAAAGTAAACTGTATACAAAAATTGATGCAAATATCTCAATTTTTACTCAAGTGATCGTGTACACGGACAGACGGACGGACGGACATGCCTTAATCAACTCCTCTCTTCAACTTAAGAACTTTCATATATGGAATTCTATATCTATTTCGAATATTTTGTGCCGTTATATGGATAAAATTATAATACCCTTGTTCTAGTACTCGTACGCTGGGTATAAAAACAGAAACAAGAATATGCATAGGTTTAACGGAAATTCGTTTTTTTTTGCAATATCTAAAGTTTTATGATCCTATCATCATATATATTATTTCTGTAAGGTATTTTTGTGTTTGCTCCAAATTTTCTGCTCGCATTTGAAACCATTATTAATAAATAAGGTAAAGGTGGGAGTTAGCTCTACATGCGAAACGATATATTAATTAGCAGATTGCTTTTGTTTAAGCGTATTTTATAAAAATTAATTTGTTTAAATAAACCATTGTGAATTCACAAAAAAATCAATTTGTGCTGCAACGCTATTGTGACTGCCATTCATCAGACTTCAGAGCGGTGTTGCCAGATTCGGGGATATCGCTTTTTTCGGGGATTTTCCGTCTGCCAATGTAATTTCGAAATGGTTTGGTATTTCTTTCCTTTAGGGGTTATTTGCAATCAAAGTTACAAGTTTTCATGTGGTTGTTGTGATCAGGCCGTCCCTAAAAATGTCCAAAGAAGCGTTCTGCGCAGAAATGCTGAGGATGGCGTAGCCTGTGTTGGACCGGACGAGTGTTATTTTTTATAAGAAACTCGGAAAGGTGTTCTGCACACAAATACCATGGATCCCGATCCGAATTGGGATCGGTCCTGGGTCCCTTTTCGGGATTTTGATCATAATTTTTCACTTAAACAAAAAATTGAAAAAGCGCTCCGGGATTCGTGATCCTGCGGGCAATACACGTTTTTTGAGCCCTCTCCCATAATTTTTTAAAATTTTTTTGCAGTTGACCCCTAAGGGAAACAAATACCAATGCTTTTTGGCAATAAAATCCCCAATTCATGATTTAAGCAAAATCGTTTGTTTTTCCCCGACGAGGAACAAACTCAGAGCAGCACTACAAAAATTTGAAGAGAAATGTTTTTGAAGGTTCTAATGATAACCTGCACATTTATCGCGCCATAGTTCTTTTTAGGTGTGTTTTTCCATGCTATAAAAAAAAATTGGCACTCTTGAAACTGTTTTGGTACAAAAAATAAATGTGAGTGGCAGCACTGCGCTGGACTGGTAATGATGCAAGTCTTTGA
This sequence comes from Campiglossa producta, assembly GCA_964058755.1. Taxonomy (NCBI): domain Eukaryota; kingdom Metazoa; phylum Arthropoda; class Insecta; order Diptera; family Tephritidae; genus Campiglossa; species Campiglossa producta. Next base: position 20,684,371 of record CAXKVI010000002.1, on the reverse strand, counting down.
TTTTGATTAAAAAAAGACAATAGTGAATGGGCATTCTTTTCAAATGTTCAAATGTAGATGGCGCGCGGGTGGTGAAAGTCTTTGCTAAACAGCTGTTGCGAATATTTTTCTTATTCTTTCTCACAACAAGTGCAGTTGATGTTATTTGTTAATTGAAAATCTTTTATGGATGTTTCTTATGCTATGGATACACACACGGAGATTATCTCCAATAAATCTTCCTTAATCAGATCCAAATTTTACCCTGATACACACAAAATTGAAGATTAGTGGCATTGAGAATTACTACTTTGGTTGTTATTGCACCATATTCTTACCTACCTCGGCGACATCTAGCTGTCGAAAGTCGGATCTTACAAACCAGCGCGACGCCTATCTGTCAGCTACCCTTAATTTCCTAGTGTTTCTTGCTGTTGTTGTCTATTTATGTACAGAGTGTTGCCAGTGCAAATTTTTTAAAATTGCTCAAATCTTCTTAATTTTTGGGAGTTTATAATGAAGATTATGCTCAAGTTAACTCCCAAAAGCGCAGTTAATTCGGAATTTGCGCTAATGTATCAGCCGTATTATTGGATCTTTTATTATACACCGTGATAAAATATATAATTGGTAAGTTCTAAAATGTGTATTACATTAAACGCTCACCGCTGCGGTCAAAGGTGAAAATTCGTAGAATAGTTCAAAATATGCGAGCCAATAATGACCCTGAGTTTAAAAACTGGCTACTCAAACTGGGAAATGGTGAATTAGAAATCCAACATGAGATATCCGAGGATACTATTAAAATACCACGACAATACTACGCTGATTATGATAGCATAATTGCTAAGGTTAACGGCACAAATGAAATAAATGACAGTAACATATCAAATTTTTACTCAACAGCTATTTTATGCCCCAAAAATGTCGAATGCTCAACTTTTAATGAGTGTATAGTATCAAAATTATTACCCGGGAATAGTAAAGTTTATCTAAGTTGTGATACAGTCGAAAAAAATGAAACTAATAATGCCGAGTATTATCCAACTGAGTTTCTTAACTCTCTAAATCCTTCCGGCTTACCACATAAACAAATTTTGAAGAAAAATGCAATCGTAATGTTGATTTTTAATTTTAATGCCAAAGAAGGACTTATAAATGGTGCCAGGATGGTCGTCAGTCATTTAGGCGAGAACGCAATCAGTGTCAAATTAATAGCTTCGGGAAAAATTGCTATAATACCGCGAGTTAAACTACCCTGTAGGGAAAATCTCTAGTTCAGAGCTAGTTCGCTTCTAGTGCGTTCCGAAGCAGTACTAGTTCGCAAACTATCTTTTTTACATGAAATCAACTGGCGAATCTAACATGGCGATGTCCTAGGCTGGAACTAGTACAAAATTCGATAGTTTGGATCTAGTTCGTTTATTGGCACTATTTCTATAGTTCTAAATATAAATTAAGTACAAAAACTTAAATTCAAATACGAATCCAAATGCCTTTTAATGACTCCTCAAACGCTGGTTTCGAACTAGTGAAAATGTAATCACTAACGTACTAGTTCTTATTGGCCACTTTATATCTAGTTCTGAACCAGAAATTTGTGTCACTAGTGCCTGAGTTCCCTGCAGGGTAACTGCTTCAGATCCAACAGTACCATTCCAGATGACTAGGAAACAGTTTGCCTAAAAAGTAGCATTCGCCATGACTATCACCAAAGCCCAAGGCCAAACATTTGATAAAGCCGGTTTGTATTTACCTAGGCCAGTGTTTTCACACGGACAGTTGTATGTGGCATTTTCTGGAGTCAGGCGATTCCAAGATATAACTTTTTCAGCCCAAGCGACATTCAAACAAAAAATTACAAATGATTTTATTTTTACGTCAAATATTGTATTTAAGGAAGTTTTGTAAAAAAATACATGTGGCCACTGGGTCATATTTATAGAAAAAATTGATTGCTTTTTATCAAATTTCCGAAAATTTTACATAAGTTTGTATGACGTAATTAAACGATTTCAAACCATTTATTTTTTTTTTTGAGCAAGGCGCGCACGGGTCCACCTAGTTTATTTAATTAGAGGAGTTATAGCTCAAACCCCGTTTATCGGAAGAATCGATTGTATGGGGGTGATGGTTTCGACAATAATTTATATCTTCAAAAACTGAGGGTTTAGTTTGCGTTGAACCGACAGACAGACAAACAGACGGACATGGCTTAATCGACTCAGCTCATCGTCCTGATCATACTAGTATACTTATTGGTCTGTTTATCTCTTCTTCTCATAATTACAAACATCATGTTCATGAAAGTTATAGAAAAATAAATTGAATTAATATACTGAAGTGGCATGAATTAGCCCTAAGTGGGATAATACCAAATAAAAATTGGGTATATGGCACTGTTGGGGTTTTTTTTTCATAAACCCAAATTTTTTACTTGGGAATATGGCACTAAATAATAATATTTTAATCCCAAGTAAAAAGAAGCACAATGCCTTAGGGTGATTCAAAAAAAATGTCCACTTGGTCTTACCCCTAAAAAGTTAGGTATTGATGAGAAAATAAGCCTTGCAAAAAATTAGCGCTCTAACTTAATTTCTTTTAATTTTTGAAACTTTTTACAAAATATTTTTACATACTCTTAAAGTTGAAGCTTCAAAGCTTCCAAAATGGTAAGTTATGTGCGATTATCTTAACTATTAAAATAATTACAGCCATTTAACACGGTTCGTTCTCTGCGTCGAAGACTAACACACTTCTGCTAGTCGTCGTTGGGAGCGACGAAGTATATCTGGGATCCTCGCCTGATATAAAATTAATGATATTTGGAAAATTGGTTCACTCCAAAGTGACCCATGTTCAAAAATTTCTTCCAAAAAATGTACATGAGTTCAATTTTGCAGCTGGAAAAATTATACTAAAAATTTCGTTTTCATTCAACCATATATACAGATATTCTGTCGGAGTCGACGCCCAGCAATTCGACAAATATGAAAAATGCCGCATTAGCTTTTCGTTACAAAGCCTACATGCAATAACAACAAAAAAAATTAAACCTATACATGCCCACATTGACTGTTGCGATGACTGTGCTGGACACAAACGAAGGCGAAGTCAAAGGCAAATCCAAATCTAATGGAGGCCGTTAACCATGCAGCAGTAAAAGAATAGGAGAAAAAAATAGTATTATAGCACCACCACTTACGAGACGAGAGCACCAACAGACGCAGAAAAGTTGCCTGTGCACCCACGCAAACATTTCCCTACCAATGTCGATGTGATGTGATTTGATGCTGTGATGTGTGGCATTGTATGCATGCATATTAAATTGAATCGAATCGCATAGAAGTACATCTATACATATGTACAGGAATACGTTGTTGCTTCTCCTACGATACAAGTTTGCTTTGAATGCATAGTAGACGTAAGTCCGATTTTTGTGTGAGTATGGGTGTAGTTGTGTGTGTCAACGTCGAATTCCATCAAGACCAAAGGCAACAGAAAATCCATGTAGATGTAGAAATTGGTCTGGCAGGAGAAAAGGAAGTAGTTTTGTTGCAGGAATAGCAGTAGCAGCATTTGTGTGTTGTAGTATCTTTGCAGCACCCTTTGGGTTCGGCTCGTTTGTACGTCAGAGAAAGTATGTAGAAATAGAAATAGGCGGAGTTATCAACGTTTTTCAGTTTTATAATAAAAATGCAACACACTTTATGGATACAGATTCTATACATGTATACTAAGTATATTCTAACATATTTACGATAGAGCAGTGCTAAAGTGTGTGTTTTAGTAAAATATTCTCAAACTACATCGAACATTATTCGATTGGAACACTCATACGCAACGTTGGCCTCGGGTTGGGTTGATAAGAGCAGTGAGTCAGGGAAGGGCAATATGTGAAAAATCAACAATTAAGTGAAGGAAGAATTAAAATTTTATCTAGCAAAATTTACTTGCGAAACTTGAAAAACTTGATAATAAATAGGGATTTTCTGAATATCCCGACTAAAGCGCCCCCTAGCCGTTAATTTTTTACAACATAGGTTTTGATTATACCTACATATATCAAACCTACGTGCCAATAGTTTTTCAAAAGATATATTGGCTGAATATATTTTCATGACCAATGCTGAATTATCTATTAATTTATAAATACTCCACATGAAGAACTTTAGGAACCTCCTGTGAGCGGACCGTTTGACCCACTTGAATGAGATATGCACCGATGGAAAGGAAATTGAAAAAAAACTAAGGTATAGGCGGCATATTTTCAGGGGTGCTATCAAATTTAGCGTAACTTTACTGACCCAAAGTAATCCCAAAAAGACCCTAAAACAATCCTAAAATGATCCCAAAACGACGCCAAAAAGACCCTTAAATGTTCCCAAAGTGATCTGAAATTGAAACAAAAACGACCCAAAAATGATCCCAAAATAATCCCAAAATGACCCTAAAATTATCCCCAAATCATCCAAAAATGATCCTAAAATAGCCCCAAAACTATTCCAAAATGACCTCAAAAATACCCTTAAATATACCCAAAATGATCCGAAAATAAATCCAAATTTATCCCAAAATGACCCTAAAATAATCACAAAATAATCCTAAAATAATCCTAAATCGACCCCAAAAAGACTTTTTAAAAGTTCTCAAAATTATCCAAAATTTAACCCAAAATGGCCCAAAAATTATCCTAAAATGTACCGAAAGTGACCCCAAAATTGTCTCATAATAATCCAAAATTGAACCCAAAATGATCTGAGAATAGCTCCAAAATTATCCCAAAGTGACACCTAAATTATGCCAAAATGATCCTAAAATAAGCACCTCATTTGCAACTGCCAGGCTTTAAGCGGTGCGAGAACGCACTTTTTCGGAGCTTCCTTCCTGGACAGCCTACGTCAGATCGCGAAACTAGACATAACGGACTTCATAAAGTCATCTAAGTAGTTCGAGGAGGAGTAACGGTGTCGGTTTAGGAATGTCAGTCCCGGGATTCTGCTATGTGAAAAATTCCAACTAATAAAAAAACTAATGGCGGCGATATACCAACAGGTTATCATAACCTCTAACGAGATTTTTAGCCGAGCTTCTCTTTCCAACTTGTGGTGTGTTCCTTTTTGAGTTTTTCCTACAAGTTGGCGGGACCTACAGTTTTTTGCCGACTCCGAACGGCACTTGCAAAGCAAATTAATTTTTTGCTGAGAAGCTGCTCATGGCAGAATTACACCGGAGAGTTTGCCAAACTACTGCCGAGGAGCGACCCCGTTTAGAAAAATTCTTTTTCTAAATAGTTTTTGATGTTAATTTTTTAGTGGGTAATTGTTTAGCTGAAAACTAATTTTTGACTTGCAGTAGCCCAACTCTGCAACGAATATTAGAAAATGTTGAGTCCGACGCTGATACAATTTTCCTCACTCCACCATCTTAAGCATTTGGTATTAGCGCTGCAGCTGAGTTCTATAGAATTTTCAACATTTTAAATTTTTTCCCAACTATTTTCTTTTGTCTATGCGCTACAAGCACCAAGCTCTAAAGTGATGGAAATTCCACATGTGTGATGTGAGTTTGTGTGTGTGGTATGAGCAAATAGCGATGGCGAGCAATTGGAAACTTGAGTTGAAGTGTTCTTTCTGAATCAATTTTTTTCACATACATACATATGTATATTTTTTATTATTTGCTGTTATTTCATTTTATTTTACTTATATGTAATTTATTTATTTTTTCAATTTCTAATTTCAGTTATCAAGCGCATGACTGGCGACGCTTTCAGCTTATGTTCAACATACATATCTACATTTGCATATACGTGTATAAAGTGTGTGTGTTTTGTATGCAAATATACTTGAGTGCTGCATAAAGGTACAGTTGCTTTTAGATATATGATATGTCTGTATGTTGCTTGGATACTCGAATATTAGTAGCTTTGGTGGTTGTGAGACATTTTGCTAATGCATTGATTAAAATTGAATTTTTAATTAAAATATATGCAGCAGGCTGTGCAATCAGGTGTATGCAAGTAAGTAAGTTTCAAACTTGGACCACCATTGCTCGTCTGTGCTCAACGTAAATATATTCCCATATACTTCTATATGCATGCATACATATATAAATATCGGCATAGCTACGAGCTTCTAAATAGTATTTACACTTTGCAATGGGTCTTCTCTAATAGGAGTACGTTACATTTATAGGTAGCCACTTGCGCTGTTACCTGGTACCGATTACGATTGCAATATTTATTTGTTATTTGTTTGTTGCATTATATATCTCGATGTGCTGTCAGTCGCATGCAGCTTAGTAGCATTGCCCCTATGCATAATGTATATACTTTTATGTGGCATATAGAATAGTAACTTGAAATACCATAAATGAATCAAAAGTGGTGCAGAAGCTTACCATATTCGTTAATTGAGTAGCACCACTTATTTATGCATTGAATTTTATGATTCATTTTTTTATATTCCGATAACATTTTTAGTTTTGTGCAGTGTGTTTTGTTTATAATGGTCACATTTAGTATGAAGATAGATGTGACTTGTTTATCTTATAACTTTAAACGAGCTAAACTTGTATATTTGTATATCCGGACTAGTATGATTGATGCTAAGACTATTCATTTGGGGCTTGCCACTCGGGGGGTTTACAGGGTTACCACTCATCTCAATTTTTTAAAATTATGGAGCAAGATATGCCGAAATGGATATCAAATGAAAGGTATTTTCGGCGGCATACCAACTAAAATCATTTTAAGTAGGGCTACCACCTAGGGTTGCCACCTTACCATATATATTTGTATATTTGTATATCCGATAGTATTTCGGGAACAGCTTGACTGATTTGGATGAAATTTAGCATTTACATGACATGATTGATTATAAAACTATCCTCTTAGAGGTTGCCACTTGGGGCGGTTTACAGGGTTGCCACGTATTTCAATTTTTTTAAATTATGGAGCATGATATGCCAATATGAGTATCAAATTTAAGCTTTTTCGGCGACTAACCAACTAAAATATTTTCAAATAGGGTTGCCACCTTACCGAAGAATATTTGTATAGGTATGTATTTGTATATCCGGTACTATCTCGGGAACAGCTTGACTGATTTGGATGAAATTTAGTATATAGATAGTATGATTGATTCTAAGACTATCCACTTGGGGGTTGCCACTTGGGAGTGTACAGGGTTTCCACCTATCTCAATTTTTTTAAATTATTGAAGGAGGTATGCTAATATAGGTATCAAATTAAAGGTATTTTCGCCGACAAACCAACTAAAATATTTTCAAGTAGGGTTGACGCCCAGGGTTACCATATCGTATATTTTTGGGATCATATTTGGATTATTTTAGGATAATTTTGGGGCTACTTGAGATCATTTTGGGTTCAAATTTGAATTAAATTGGGATAAGTTTTGGGTTATTTTGGGTTCAATTCATCATTCAATTCATTTTGGGAACATTTGAGGGTCTTTTTTGGTTCGTTTTGGGATTATTTTAGTATTATTTTGGGATTATTTTGGGGTCATTTTGGGATCATTTTTGGATAATTTTGTGGTCATTTTAGGCTTGTTTTGGGATAATTTTTGGCACATAGTTTAGAACCCCTGACAATGCAAAATACATATCGTCTCTCGCTTGCCAGAAGCATGAACGTATTAAAAATTAAAATTTTGAGAAATCGTATTTGGAAAGTTTATTGCTCTCGCAATATTTTGCATTTTAGTTAAGTTATACTCAAGTTAGTCAAGTTATACTCTCATTATAGCCTTTCCCATGATATAGTTTTACGTTAAAACATATTCCTTAAATTCCTCGAGTTACGGCACATTCATATTTTTCGTTGTGCCAGAAGCATGAATCTGTAGCACATTCATGATTTCTAAATTTTTAAAAATTTTCATTGTGCCGGAAACATGAATGTGTAGCAAAATTGTTAGGTATACGCCATGGTGTCTCTTGTAGAGTGCAACGCATTCATGCTTCAGGCACAACGAAAATTTTAAAAATTTGGAAATTAAATTTTTACTCTTTTATGTTGATTGAACTTTTTAAATATTGAACTACACATTCATGGAAATTGCATTGCAAATTTACAGGGGTTTCTTGTACTTAGGAAACCGAGGACTTTCGTCAATCGTAGAGAAATGAGAGGTTAATTACGTGAGCCTATTAACTCAAATCTGGAAAATTTTCACATTCATGCCTCTGGCAAGCGAACGACGATATATTTGATGAATAAATTTTTGCTAGGTGGGGCATGGATCTAGCTATTTAGATTCGACGATCCGCCTCTTCAGTGTTTGATTTTGTTTTTTTTTTATTATTGCATATCGTGGGGTGACAGGTAAAACTCATTAAGTACAGTTTTTGGAAAAACCCCGTTTTTTGCATATATCACATTATTTTTCACTGGCCTTTTTGAAAAATGATTTAATATTTGCCCAACTTAGAGCAGGCGGGCTTTGCAAAAATTAAAATATCATTATCTAAAAATTTGTATAAAACTTGGACAGGTAAAACTCATTACCGTATTTAATGAAAAAAATATGCGTGTATAATTTAACTATTTATGTTGGAGATGTGGAAGAAGCGCATTGCTTCACGTGGAACGAACTCCAAGGCAAACGTGGAAGCAGCGAAATAGGCTCAATCTTGTATAAGTTTCTTCTAAGTCTGCCTGCCACGGTAAAGGAAATATTTTTATTTTGCGATACTTGTGGTGGCCAAAATCGAAATCAGCAAGTAGCTGCAGTATTACTACACGTCTTACATGTTGCCAGTAATTTAGTAAAAATTGAACTTAAGCGTCTAGAATCAGGACATACATATATGGAGTGTGACTCTATACATTCAGCAATAGAGGTCACTAAACGGCATAAAACTGCATTTTGCATGAATGATTGGGCTGAAATTTTCAAATCTGCTAGAAGAAAGCGAACAAATAAGTATCAAGTACATATGCTTACGTATAATGATTTTACAATTTACACGAATTGGCATTAGCAACAATAAAAAACCGTAACAAGGATAGAGAGGGCTGAAAAATAAATGCATAAAAGTGGAAAAGTCCAAACCTGACACCATATATTACAGATATGATCACACTAGTGACTACAAAGAAATAAATATCAGTGCAGGGAGAGGTCGACCTCGAACGGGTTCTGCTAATCTGAGCCCTGCGATGCTTCCGATATCTGCAGCAAAAAAGCAGATCTTATAAAACTTTGCAATGCCGGACAAATACCAGAGGAAATGGTGCCATGGTATAAGAACTAGCCATCAACAACATTTACCGGAAGGGAATCTTTGCCTTTATTCGAAAGAAGCGATAACGAATCAGATGAAAATAAATTGTGCACATGTATTTACATTAATAAAGGGAATTCTGAATGCTTAAGTTGTTTATTTTTTAATTTTTTACAAAGCTATAACAAATTTTTGGACAGGGAAAAGTCACTAAATACAGTTTTGTCAATAACGAAGATTATGGCTGAGTTCTAAAAAAAATAAGCTTGCAGCCGTATTGTCACCTCTCTAGATTTAACTACATGAAACTTTAAAGATATTAGAGCGTCTGGTTGAATTTTGACGTTAAAAAGTGTTTAAAACCTTAATATCTCAAATTCTTTGTTAGTGTACTTAATGAGTTTTACCTGTCACCCCACGATATACGTAGTCAGCTTCGCAGTCTCTTTCGGATGGCGTCTTGAGTTTGTTCCCAGTACCCCGTTTCTGTAAAAAATCGACAAAATTCTCGATTTTAATGTCGTGACATTCGACTCGTTTCAAAATTGAAAAAAAAAAATTGTCACTACCCAAAAGAAAGTGAGAAAATGTATCGACAAAGTAAAATTTTATTACAGAAACAAAAAAAATGAGTGTGATGTCAATATGACGTCAAATCGACTATATCAGTCGAGACGATCGACCGAGTGAGTCAGGATCAACATCTTCTTGCACCTGTCTCGACGTGTACTGTTTGTCGGCAAAGATTATACACGCTCGCGTCATCGGTCAAATGCAATAACTGCTTAGGCCAATGCCACGTGCATCTATGCTCTGGGCTCGCGAACAGGAATCTTTGGACGGATGCGTTCATTGCGCCATGCTGTAACACGCCTCAGCCTACGACGCCAGCCAACCCGGTTACACCAGGTCCACAGCTAACTAGGCTGAGGCACAGCCTTGGTCTTCGCCTACCAACACCTGGGCGAACACATCCGTCTCTCACGCCTTTGGTTAACTCGACATCGACCCCACCGGCGCACTTCCAAATCTTACAGCACAACTGTAACGGATTAACTGGTAAGATCGCAGAGATAACCAATTTGATGACGCAATATGACATAAAACTTGCCGCAATCCAAGAAACCAAGCTCAGTCCAAGGTCGGACCTCATTACCTATGGTGGATATAACATTCACCGGAAGGACCGTCATAGAGTAACAGGAGGTCTGGGAGGTGGTCTAGCGTTCATAACGCACAACTCTGTACAGTATCATCTATTTGATACCGACATCGAAGGAACGGATGATATCTTAGAAAGCCAAGGTATTACCATCCGTACAGGAGATGTCGATCTGCAAATCATAAACATCTACATACCCCCTGTCTCAAGTTGCCCCACCGGTTATCACCCCGACATTAGCTTGCTATTACGAGGAGATAACCGCGTGATCCTGGGCGACTTCAATGCGCACCACGATATGTGGCACTCAAACTTGCCAGCAGACAGTAGGGGGCATGTACTCGCAGAACAAATAGATGATACGGCTTTCTGTACATTGAACGGAGACGCCCCAACGAGAGTATCGGGTAACTGCTATAGTTCGCCAGATATTTCTATCGTAAGTGCAGGACTATTGAACAACACCAATTGGCGACCCATACTCACGTTGGCGTCTGACCATCTCCCAATAGTCATTACCATCGAACGACCGACGGACTTTATAACACCTGAGCATGGTACATACATCAACTTTACCAAGGCGGACTGGGACAGTTTTCAGACATATACGGACGAATCCTTGGCTGCTCTATCCATTCCTACGGACGTACGCAAAGGCGAACGAGACTTCCGCAACATCATTGACTTGGCCTCTAGACGCTTCATTCCTGCGGGTCGAATATCTCGAATAAGACCAAATTTCCCCGCGGAGGCAGCGGCCATGGCTAGAGAAAGAGATGAAGTGCGAAGTCTCAATCCCGCAGACCCCCGTATAAGGGATCTCAACGCGGAAATTCGTAGGTTGGTCGATAAACACAAACTGGCCAAATGGAAACAACACCTAGAGCAATGCAACCTCTCTGACGGTGTTGGCAAATTATGGACTACGGTCAAAGCTCTATCTAATCCAACACAACACAAGGATAAAGTAGATATTACTTTCGGTGACAGGGTGAAGAAGGACCCTAGGGGATGTGCGAACTCCTTCTGTAGACAATTTGTACTACATTCCCCACCCGATAGAGCTAAACGTAGAACCATGCGACAGGCGCGTAAATACAAAAACCAAAACACGCCCATTGTCATCACTGCCTCAGAGGTCAAGGAAGCCATCAGACAGGCTAAGCCCTCAAAATCCATCGGCCCCGACGGCATTGCCATGAAGATGCTGAAACATCTAGGCCAGGAGGGACACAAATACTTAGCGGCTCTATTCAATCTTTCACTGAACACTTTCGTCATTCCTGAAATATGGAAAAAGGCGAGAGTGGTTCCATTATTAAAACCTAGAAAGCCGGCAAACATAGGCGATTCATATCGCCCTATATCACTTTTGTCGCCGGTAGTGAAGACGCTAGAGTCCATTTTGCTCCCGTATTACCCCGCAAATCTGCACCTGGCTAATCATCAACATGGCTTCCGTAAGCTGCACAGCACCACCACCGCACTCAATGCCATTACAACGCAAATAAATAGCGGTCTAAATCAAAACCAACCAAATCACAGGACTGTGTTAGTGGCACTTGACTTGTCGAAAGCTTTTGACACAGTCAACCATGCCACTCTCATACAAGATCTATTAGAAACACAAATACCTGATGGATTAAAGAGATGGACCGCTAATTACTTGAATGGGCGGCAGGCGTCGGTCAACTTTAGAAACGCAACATCAAAACCAAGACGAATTAGACAGGGGGTGCCACAGGGTGGTGTCCTATCCCCGACACTGTTTAATTTCTATCTATCGAAGATGCCCCCACCACCAGAGGGTGTCTTCGTCGTTTCTTATGCTGACGACTGTACAATAATGGCGACGGGGAAGGGCCCCTATACTGATGAACTCTGTAATAAAATCAACGGTTACCTCTGCGACCTTTCCAGGTTTTTCACAGAGCGAGATCTGACGATATCTCCGACTAAATCAACGGCGACGCTTTTTACGACGTGGACGCACCAGGTGAGAAATGAATTAGACATTTTCGTTGACGGCACTAAGCTACCAACTGTCAGCCACCCAAAGTTATTAGGGATGACATTGGATAATACTTTCTCATTTGCTGGTCATGTGTCTGCAATGGTCTCAAAGGTACGTGGTCGCAACAAGATCCTCAAGTCACTTGCCGGCAGTACTTGGGGAAAAGACAAAGAAACGTTGTTGACTACATATAAGGCCATTGGCCGACCAGTCTTTGACTATGCTGCACCCATATGGTCGCCTAATGTACATAACACCAACTGGACGAAGTTACAAGTCTGCCAAAATACTGCCATCAGAACTGCTACGGGATGTCTCCTCATGTCTTCCGAGTCTCACCTCCATCAGGAGGCAAAACTGCTCAATGTAAAAGAGCATGCGGAAATGCTGAGCAAGCAATTCCTTCTGAACTGCCACAAGCCAGCACATCCAAACCGTCATCTTTTGGACATAGATCCGCCCCCGAGAGACATAAGGAAACATCTCCGTAAACATTATGATGAGATCCGGCATCATATTACCTTGCCGTTTGATCTGCAGAATCATAAGCGGGCTCTAACCGACATCCACACCGAGTCGGTAGATACTTTTGTCGGATCTCTACCTGTGAACCCCGTTCTGAACAGTCCTCCACCGGATATTGCTGAAGAAGAACGCACCTTACCAAGGGAGACAAGAGTTACCCTGGCACAGCTTAGGTCTGGATATAGTGTAAGGTTAAACTCCTACTTGTCCAGACTTAATGACACAATCTCAAACACATGCCCTGCATGTGGTAGGACCCCCCATGATACTCTACATCTCTTCAATTGTTCATTTGAACCTACTCTTCTAACCCCTCTGTCCCTCTGGACAAACCCTGTTGAAACTGCACGTTTCCTTGGACTCCCCTTAGAAGAGCTTGATGAAGATCTTCGGAATGATCATACACTCTAGACAGGGCAATGCATTGTTAACAACAACAACAACACATCGACCGAATTGAGTTACAGAAAAGCAGTACAGAGCCTATATTTTTATAGCTTTTCAGCATGGATTTTGTCGCAATTCATACAGCTACACATTTGAGCTTAAATTTTAACCTTTTTCGACTATTTATATGATCAAACCAAATTTGGTTTCTAATTTAAAATAGAATAGTTTTCAAGAAAATTGGTAAAATGAATCGGGTTTCAATTTTAAACCCGAAATGTCTTAACAATTTTTTAAAGAAAAAATTATTCTTGGCTCGTTGGCTGTGAATCGAACAAAGACTCCCCTCAACATGTTCGGCTAATCTACCACTAAGCTATATCGCACACATAAATGTTGTGTGTAAAATTCAATCTTGACCAAGCTTTCAAAAATACAAGAAAAAAAAATTGTAGACCGAAAAGGTTTTTATTTTAAACCGAAACGTTTTAATTTTCAAACCAAATAGTTTTAATTTTAAACCGAAAAAGTTTTAAGAATAAAATAAAATTAAAAAAATTTGGCACTTGGCAGGATTCGAACGGAACCGCTCAGGAGTCATAGCGGACTGCTCTACCGCTAGTGTAGGGGAAATTCTATAGATAGCTTCAAAGCCACAAGAAACATATTCCCGGAAAACATTTAGAATTGGCCTTAAGAATAAATGAAAAATAAAAATGTATTGTTTATTGTTTGAAGTAGCAATTTCCTAGATAAGAAACTGACCACATTTGTCTACCATGCACTCGCTACAGAAAACAGTCAACGTGACAATCAATGATCTAAACAGTCACACTACGTAATCTACAACATTTCAATGCCCACACCTATACGCCCTATATTTGCCATACACAAAAATATGTCTTAGTATAAGTATGTCACAAAATTCGAAGCAACCTCGGAATAACCTTGAGGAAATCCCTACAAACAAACCTACACACAAACTAACGCAGATGTACATTCAACAATCACAAATTTACTCGAGCGTATGAGTAAAACGTCTAGTAAGATACGCATAGAGCTACCCATTGGTGTGAGCATGTCTGGTAGATTGTCTACTACCAAGACTTAAGCATTATTGTTGCCACGTTTGACTTCAATTCCTTTGCAAATTTACTTACTAGCTGAGATGGAATGTGCTGTTTGCTGCTTTTTGAATTGCCATCTTCCCAAAGGCACCTACATACATACCTATATCTTGCCTTGGCTTTTCTTACAATCAAGCATACTTATAAATGCTACATTCTTATTGTATATGTGTGTGTGTGGTTTAGCTTATATGTATGCTACCACAATAGATCTCAATGCTATGAACATTTTACGAAAGTTGGCATGAATGAGTTGCTATATGTGAATGAAGCGTATTACTCTAGCACTCAACTCATACATATGTACTTCTATGTTTGTATGTTTTGTACTTCCACACATAGTAAAATGCTAACACAACAACGACTAAGGCAATCCAAAAGCAGGAAACCCGAGTCACAACACTCAAGAAAACGAAATAAACACACTTATGTTGCTATTTTGGGTAGGAGATGACTTCAAGTGGCAATGTTCTGAATGTGTTAGATGTTGTTAGTTTTGGAATGAAGGTCTGTAGCATTGGGTGACCGTAATGCTATTGCTCACTTACATATTTACTTGTGTATGCTGAGTGGCAATGAAGGCATAATTTTGAGATTTGATTTTGTTGTTGTAATGTGGAAATGTAATAAGCTTCTTCTTGTTAGCACAAATTGCTACAATAACAACTCAATATGTATATAAAAATTGCAAGAATAACAAACATACCACTTACTAAAAACGAGGGCAGTTTGGAGATTCGATAACTTTTTAAATAGGAAGACTAGTAGTTTTGGATGCAATACTAATCCTCTTAAAAGACTTCTGTAAAGGTTTCATCGGGCTCAAATCTTCTTATTTAACGATAAATTTGCTACTGCTTTTCGACAGCGTACATATAAAGGTAATCTAAACAAGTAAGGAAAGCTGTATTCGGCTGTGCCGAAGGCTATATACCTTTCATGAATAACCGTCACGATTTTCACTGTTCGATCCCCAGTACAGACTGTTTCAATTTAACTTTAGCTCATACCGAAATTATCGGAACTATCGATTATATGGGGGCGATGTGTTATATTGGTCCAATCTCATTGATTTTTAACATCGACATTCCACATTCTAAAAGAGCAATTGTTACGAAATTTCACTTTCCAACCTATAATTAGAGGAGTTATCTACCAAAATCCGTTTATCGGAACAATCGATTGTATGGGGACTATGTGAAAAATTTATCCCATCTCGATGATTTTCTTATATGAAATAAGCAAGTTTTACAAAATTTCACGATTCTAACTCTTTAATTACAGGAGTTATAGCCCAAAATCAGTTTATCGGAACAATAGATTGTATGGGGGCTATATGTAATATTGGTCCGATCTTGCTGGTTCCGACAAAAGATTCCTATATTTGAAAATGGTGGCCGCATACAAAATTTCAGCCAAATATCTCAAAAACTGAGGGACTAGTTTGCGTTCAAACATACAGACAGACAGACGGAAATGGCTAAATCAACTCATCTCGTCATCCTGATCATTTCGGTATACTTAGTGATGGGTGCATCACTTCTTCTTCTCATACTTACAAACATCGGACTAAAGTTATAATACCATTTCATGTTCATGAAAGGTATAAAAACCTTGAAAATCGATCGCAAGATTCCCTTTGTCTTTCAGAGATGTTTAGCAATTTTAAATTATGTCGATCAGCGCGCCATCTATCGAAATTTTGAATTTAAAAAATTTGGTATATTTTCATCGAGTCCTGAATTTTATGCTTAGTTTCAAGTCACTGTATATAAAAGCTTACCGATTGTTCCAACTGCTCTCGTACAACAAATTACTGAAACAGAAACACAAACAAATCTTAAAATCTACAAGTGCATATGGCACTTGAAATTTTCTCACTTTCACTTTTCATTGTATATATATAGTTATACTACATGCAACACTTATTATCTCTGGTAATTTCTCGGCACCCAATGAAGAAAGCAGAACCAACAGCAGACAGACAACAGACATCAAGCAATGTGCTCAGACATGCTGCTACTATTCGCATACTTGAATCTATATCACACACATACACATACATATGTATATATGTTTAGTACATATACGTTATCTTTCCTTGCCATTCACTTAAATTTGGTTAACCCAAAAGGGCAAATCTAGCTAGCACTTTGCCAAAACTCAGACGACTCCTCATGAGAAGTTTGATAAATTAAGTATTTCATGGGTTGTTTGTTTGCTACAAATGCAGGCAAGACGAAAGTACGTTCATACATGCAGAATGCAACTTGTGTGTACATATATGTGTTTACTTACTTACAGCATCATGCAACTTGTGCAATGCTCTTCTTTTGCAGCCACCTCAGTTAGGTTACTCATACGCCATGGCGCTTGCTTCTGGAGACGATTGCCTTTGTAGGTGTACAAACATAACGTAAGCTGAAAACTTCCATACATATATGTACTAACTTCTTCTTATCTCTACATTTCACAATTCTTCGATGCAATAGGTATGTATACATATGTATACGTTCATGTACGCATGTATGCATGTTTTACAAAAGCAATTGGTAATGGTATTATTAAGTTTGATTCTAAGTGAATTTACAAACGAAAAGTCGTATGAGTGCAGTTACATACTTATATTAGTATTTTAGCTTGTACGACCGTATGTTTATATAGGTTTGTAAGTTATGAGCTTGCTTACATATTTACGTAAGGATTTCTGTAAATTTTGAGAATTTTTGAGTGGTCTTTTCTACAAATAGTAAGTTATTTGAACAGCATTTATTTGACATTTTAAACGTTCAAGAGTTTATTCTGAATTTGTAGGTGTTTATCTAAGTATTGACCTCTTACATCACCTTTTAACTAAATATAGAATGTGTGAAGCAAATAAATTTTGTTAGATGTAGGTACATAAATAATTTGTACATTTTGTTTTTGTTTACTTGCATATTTGAAAACTTTTACCAAAAATGAAATAAGCCTTACCTTAGGGACCGTTCAAGTATTACGTAAGCACTATTGGGAGGGCGAGAGGGGTCTTTGTTTTGCTTATTTTCGATTACATGGGGGGTGGGGGAGTCTAGATGATGATTACGTCGTCAGTAGTGTTTTACTTTTTTACAAGAATGGCAACACTCACATTGTCTTTATTTGAAAACTAAACGCATTTTCAGGGATTCCCGCAAAAAATGCATACGTTGAGGGAATTTTAAAATTATAATCTTCATCTCTAATATATAAAAATCTCATGTCACGGTGTTCCTAAGCTTAAATCTTCTAAACGGCTTGGTCGATTTTTATGAAATTTTTTATGTATATTTGGGGGATATGAGTTTTTCAACTCTATTTCACATGCCTAGGTGATTAAGATCATGAAACCCAATGTCGACCAGCTATGACCCTAGAAGGTATTTCTGAGATATGGGTATCAAATGAAAAGTAATAATACGAGTTTTAAGGGGAATTTGCTACAAATCCCATGTAGGAACCCGTTTCCGAGATATCGACCAAAATGTGGACCAGGTGTAATCCTAGAAAGTGTTTGGACAATATGGAATCCAAATAAAAGACTTTAACCGGTCGTGGCTTTTAGTTCCTTATGCGAACCCGGTTCCGAGATATTGAGCCTATTTCAAAAATATCGACCAAAATGTGTTCCAAGTGTATGTCTAGAAAGTGTTTGTATGATGCTGGTATCAAAGGAAAGGTGTAGTTGCCGATTATATCGACCAAAACGAACACAAGGTTTGACCCTAGAAAGTGATTTGGAAACTCCAAAAAATACTTAATTTTTAATCTAAATTCCTTCAAAAGGGTTCATGACAGGGACCTGAAAAAAAAGGCGTTGCAACTCTAATACAAACTTAATTCTTTAAGCTTAATATCTATATGTGTGGTAAAGGTGGGACCATTAAAATTGGTATGAATTGAATGAATTGGCCAAACTCACAAGAAATATGGAGCCTATGGGGAAAAGACGTGGCGTACGGACACGCAAAAAAAAGTGCAAGTGGTGTAAAAGGAACAATATATGGTGTCAACGTTCTTTTGCTAAACTAAAATGATGTAAAGTGAAAAAGTGTGGTGTAAATCCATAAAAGCTGTTCGTCGCTACCATTCAGAACAAAGCTACAATTTGACGTCGCCAAGCATAAGTACGCGATAGCCTAATGGTAGACAGCTCCGTTCAGCAGTTAATAGCTGTTAGTTCGACTCGCGGTGCAGGCAATATGGCAGTGTGGTGAGGTAACGCGAGTAAGTGTGGTGTGAATAGTTTTTTATATTTTTTGTTACTTTGACTCCTTTTTGGTGTTAAAATAACACTTATTGTAATAAATTTGGTTAAAAAATGAAGAAAAACAAGTGTAGGTACATAGAGAAATTGTAGAAACAGCTTAGTCTGATAGAGAGGGACTGATGTTAAGAAAAAAGTCTTTAAATTGAGGAAAATTCTTTAAATTAAGGAATATTTAACTTAGTTTAAGGAAGCCATATCTTTGTTTTCTGAGTGTTATCTTTAAGGATACCGGGCAGCAGCATAGACGCTGCGTGTAAGAGAAACGGCCGATTTCCCCCTCTGAGAACAGATCGTTGTGCAACCACGGGTCGGAGATAGATGCTTTAAAATAAACATTCCTCGCAGGGAAGACTGGGAGAGGACGGATCGATGTACCGCTACTAATGGCGGCATTTCCATATACACCGACGGCTCTAAATTAGAGGGCAGTGTTGAAGGAAGGGTTTATTCAAGGGATCTGGATGAAGCTCTACTTCAGACTACCTAATCATTGCAGCGTCTTCCAGGCTGAAGTCTCCGAAATTATGAACTCCGCGTCCTGGATAAGTAAACGCGCTTTCGGTAAGGATATCGTTTATATCAGCGACAGCTAAGCGGCCATCAAAGCTCTTGGCTGTTACTCGTTCAAATCTAAACTAACGCTCAGCTGTCGTCGATCTTTTCAAGACATGGTCCAACATAACCGCGTGAACCTCAAATTGGTCCCAGGACACAGGGACATCGAGGGAAACTGTAGGGCAGATGAACTTGCCAGGCATGTAACGACCAAGCAGGTTCTTCGGAATGAAGAGCGCTTAGGTATGCCGTTAGCCACATGCAAGCTAATCCTGAAGGAGTACACTCTCCCTTAAGCTAACGAAAGATGTCAACAATCCCCAGGGTGCCGGATATCCAAACAAACCAGTCCAAAATGGGATCATAAAAGATTTGGAGACATTCTCGCCCTAAAAAGGAGAGAAGTCTTCATATTAATAGGTGTTTAACTGGGCGCTGCTTTATTGGTAGGCACGCAGAAAGGCTAGGTGTGCCATACCGACGATGCTGTAGGAGCTGCAAAGGTGATGAGGAGGAGGGAACGGTGAAGCATCTCATCTGCAACTGTCCGGCTTGAAGCGGCGCGAGAACGCGCTTTTAGGGAGTTCCCTTCCTGGATAGCCTACGCCAGATCGCGGAGCTGGGCATAAAGGACTTGAAGGCCCTCATACAGTCTTCTAAGTGTTTCGAGGACGAGTAACGGTGTCGGTTTAGGAATATCCGTCCCGGGATCGGACCGGGTCATCGGGTCACCCTAACCTTTCTCTCCAGAGGGCGGTTTGTTCGGAGATCGGTTTTAGTAAAAAACTTAAATTAATAACTTATTATACACCAATTTTTGCACTATGGAACATTTGTCTACCGCCAAATATAAAAACCAAAATTAACTTATAGTTCTTTGACCCCAGAAAAGTTGCAAACAGTTTTTTACAACTAGTGATCTCCTTACAACCACTATCTGAAGAGGAAGCCTAGGGTGACCCGAAAAATCTGACTTCAGATTAGGATTCAGCACACCCAAAAGCTTCAGAAACCCGGTAGGATTTTTAAAAACTTTAAATTTGTTGTACAGTGTAATTAAGGTTAAATGTCGGAGTTAAAATGAAAATTGACTCCTACTTTACGCAGTATTTAAGTGAATGGTTATTTCCACCATTGACCCTTCGATTTTCACACAGGCATGGTTTCTAATACGACAGAGCACAGTTCAACAGGTACGCGTGAAGAAATCAAAACCATGCTCAGTCCAACTCAAAACATCATGACACATCGTGCAACTTCTCATACTTGTACACTTAAACTTGTTCCTTCACGTGCACTTTAGTTCTCCAATCTTTACCCACGACCTTTCCTCCCATATTCCCACAGCACAATTTAACCTATTTTCTTGTCCAAAAACATAAGCACACTTGAAGTCATTGACAAAATCCAGTTCCTTGCTTCCACAAACTAAAGGAGTGATTTTCTTACGCCTACAAAACACCCCTCTTTATATATTGATGCGTGTAAGTATGTATGTATAAATGTTCGCATATGCGTGAGCTTCTACATACATTGCTTCATTGCTAGTATATATTTTGCACGAGCTTTGTTAACATTTTGCTTGCAGACTGTCTTACGTAGGATACGTCTATCTGATTCATCTTGTGGGGTGTTGAGCTGTTAAGTGGTAGTAAGCAATTGTTTTCTTTGCACAAAAACAACAATCATCTGTAAACACAATACCACACACGTCACGGTAAGATTGTGTTGCAGAATGTCCGTCGGCTATTAAAAAGCCACAATAGTATTTGCTTTAAATAAGTTGACCAACAAAATCTCTGTCCGAGCATAAGCATGACCTTGACAAATTGCCGCAACAACAAAAGATGTAGACTTCCTTGCAAGTATGCACATACTCGGCGTCATAAGTATATCTACAAATGCATACATCTACATTTATGAGCACATAAATTCCAGTCACAACTTCGAGATTTGCTTGACTCCTACTGCAATCTCTTATCACATTCGTGTGTATGGAGATACTTCTCTTGCCAACTGCCTTTGCCTTATTTCTCTGCTGACAAGTCAACGGTCAGAACAGCAATTATAACACAAAGTTTTGCATAATGGGTCTAGTTGGGCTGTGAGCGTTCATGCGAGTAGACTATATGTACATACATACGTACACACATACATATGCCTGACTTGGTATGAACAGTGTCGAGCAATAAAACGTAAACAGAGTTCGAAAAGGGATTGGAGTTCAACTACATTTTATGATTTTTTTTTATTTAATCTAATTAATGTGTTTTTTTTGTCATTGGTATATTAATTATTTAAATTTTTGCACTTTATATACATT
>CAXKVI010000002.1:20640259-20660259 GCA_964058755.1 Campiglossa producta | reverse complement strand
TTTTGTACTTGTTGTTACACTCATTATTCTTAGCGCAACAACTCTACTTCCAATTTTACACATTTCCTCACACTTTGAGCAACTATCTTGTCTTAGCACAAGCAAGCAATACTCGCCTTCCCATTTATTCATTCACTTTGATTTATCCATTCGTTCACTTACTCAAACAAAGTCCCTGCCACGTCGGACATTTGCAGCAGCGACAAAACAATTTAACACCGGACAAGAAGTAAAATCAAATGAAGTTGTTCCAAGCGAAACCACAACGGAGATTATTTACTCACAGCTATAAAGACGAACGGACGGACAAGCGGACAGGACACATCATTGCTGGCCACACACAAACAAAAGCGCTGAACTGAAGCAACAAATGGTTGTCAAGTTAACTTAACGGTTTTGAGTTTATCTAATGCCTGCTTCTTCTTCGCTTCGCCTTTCTTCTCATTCATGGTACTTTGCCGTTTATCGTATTACCATTTAGTTGGTTGTTGCCTGCACTCGGCTTTATTGTTCTCGGCGTTTAGTCAAGCGATTGTTTCATTCAATTTACACTTACCACTCACTGATGCTCCGCTTAAACTTTGTCCTTTTGCAAATTGCTCGTGTAGTTTTTCTCCCATCTTTTAGTTTACATTAATATTGTTATGCTCATTCTAGTTACACCATCGCTCACTATTTGTGGAAAAGTGTTTGAGCGAAAAAAAAATTACTCGTGAACTAAAATGCAAAATAACTTCGCCAATTTTTCAGGTTTTACGAAAACTTTGGCAAGTCAGTAATGCCATGCCCTTTTCCACTTGAAAAATGCAGAGATGATTTTTGAGCATAAAACTAAAATAGAGCTAAACTATTAGACAACTATCCGCGCTTTGAATTTCGTTATATTGGTGGTGGCCATTGCCAGAATGCATTAATCGAAATTCGTTTTCATTCGGTACCCGCTTGGACCTTTCAAAGAGAGCTCGTTTTTAAGCCGGAAACAGAATCAATCCGCCAATACGTCACTTGCGTGACGTACGTCAATTTTAGGCGGGAAACAGAATCAGTCCGCCAATACGTCAGTTGCGTGACGTACGTCATTTTTAGAGCAAATTCTATTTTGACGTATCCGTCGTATCTGGCGTTGCGCATACAAACAACCGCAGTCTACTTTGCTGTCAGTTGTTTCAATGTACTGACGGGCTGATTCTACTGAACGCTTTAACCTGTTAAAGTTTTAAAGTTGAGTAGTAGCTTTAATCGTGGATGAGTGACTATCGATATCAGCTACTTCAAAATTCCTTTTAAATACCGTCTTTGAAATTCGCGAAGAAGGATGTGTGACGATGGGTAGGATGTGTGAATGTGTGTAGTCATACGTTTTTTTTTCGATCACGGGCACCAATTAGAAACACCAGCGAAGGCCAAGTCAATCTTTACTAAAATAATCAAATTCCAGTTCTTATTGTATCGCCAAAACAGGGGACTAGGAGACATCCATTGCTTTGTCCAGAGAAATGAAGACTTAGATGTAGATCGCATCCAAATATCGATTTCATTTTAAAGTGTCCTCAAAATCAGGACATACCGGAATTAATAAGTCAAAAAAAAATCCTTGAAACTCCATGATATCATGTGTTATAAAGCATAGATGTCACATTTTATCATATCTTATCTTGTTACATCATATGATATCAGTAGTATCAAATCATATAGCTTATACACTTATGTACATCAATGCCTTGACGTTCTTTGGTGTTTCCAATTGAGTGGCGGGGCGTGCTTTGATATGCAAAGGCCAAAATAGACTTGAATGAAGTAACAAAATGTCTAGTAAATAGCGAAAAAAGATCCAGAAAAACTCCAAATAAACACAGTATTATTATGGAAACATGCAAAATCGCAATACCCTCCCAAAATTATTTTAAAAACTAAAAAATACAAATCTGGAAATAATACCTTCAATAATCTTCATGCAATCCCGAAAATATCAAAGTATTCCTGATAAAGTTCCCAAAAAAATAAAAATAAACTTGGCATAGCCCCGAAAATAGTCCCATTTCTTCCAAAGTAAACGCAATAAGATCCCGTGGTGCATGGCGTAGCCAGAAATTTTTTTAGGTCTTTTTCGAGGACAATTTCTCAAAAATCAATGAAAAAACGAGGACATTTTTTTGAAAAAATAAAAATTAGGACAAATTTATTGACATGAATATTGAGAGATACTTTAAAAGTATAATTTTTTGGTTTCTCGAAATAGAGAAACTTCCTTAGTATATGAAATTAATCAAATTGATTTTATAAATTTTTACCATTGATTTCGCGTTTTATAAAGCAATTTTCTGGGATTTTCAGCAAATTTTCTGAGGAATTCGTCTTCTATTTCAGATTTTCTTTCCTTTACCATTTTCCGATGCACACTGAGCATGCCTAGTCTTTTTTTTTGAATTTTCATTGATACTCCTTTTTTCCGCTTTTTTCCCAAATTGTCCTCTTTTTTAAGAGAATAGTCTTTGAAAAGACTTCGTTTATTCAGCATTTTCTCCAAATGTCCTCGAGAACAAAAATTTTTAAATTTTTGGAGGACATTAGCTAAGTTCTTTTTTCTTAAATTTTTTTAGAAAAAATTTCATTGATACTCCTTTTTCCGCTTTTTTCCCAAATTGTCCACGTTCTTTACGAGAATACTCTTTGAAAAGTTCTCGTTGTTTCAGCATTTTCTCCAAATGTCCTCGAGGACAAAAATTAATTTTTTCTTCAAAAACTCAGAATTTTTCGAGTTTTTTTTCTTTAATTTTTTTATAAAAATTTTCATTAATACTCTATTTTTTCCCAAATTGTCCTCGTTTTTTACGAGAATACTCTTTCGTTGTTTCAGAATTTTCTCCAAATGTTCTCGAGGACAAAGATTAATTTTTCTTAAAAAACTCAGAATTTTTCAAGGACATTGGCTAAGTTTTTTTCCTTAATTTTTTTATAAAAATTTTCATTGATATTTCTTTTTCCCCTTTTTTTACGAGAATACTTTTTGAAAGTCGTCGTTGTTTCAGCATTTCCTCCAAATGTCCTCGAGGAAAAAGATTCATTTTTTCTTAAAAAACGCAGAATTTTTCGAGGACATTTGGCTTAGGTTGGGGCATTTGCACCTACCTGCCTCTACCTGACTACGCCTATGCCGTGGTGTACCGGTAGTGTGCTCGGAATGCTACACGTAATATTCGGAGAAGTCAGCCCGGTAAAAGCAACAACAAGTACACTGTACGACAAAATCAACTTTTTTTGGGTGCGTGATCAAACCAACTTTTTTGAAGGTATTAGGAGATACCTAAGTAAAAAAAATTGCGTTCCCCATTTTTCGAAGTTAGCCTTCAAAATTTAGTTACTGACTTTCGAAGTTCGAAGTTAGACGCTTCGAATATTTGGTTTTCTAATTGTTTTGTTTACAAAATTTAAAAAGGTTAAATGTGGGCGACGCCACTTGGCGTGGTCTTCATCCTGTTATTGTTGTTTTTGTGGTTGTTTTTGTTAAGACAAAAACACTCCCCGAAGGTTAGAGGGAGTGATGTCGAAATTGACAGTCTTTATCGATAACTGTGAAATAATCGAAAATAGTTCTCAAATAATTTTAACAGTAATCATAAAACAATATCATATAAAATCATACTGTGATCATGGTAACGCTATGCGGCTAAAATATTTGAAAAACCGCTTTCACAAAAAATTTAAGTCTACAAATTCCGTGGCACATAAAGCTAAATATCTACGATTCTCTAGGAAATTTAAAGCGCTAAGCAAGAGACTTCATAGCATCTATGTCCGTAATTTCGAATTGGGAATAAAAGAAAATCCTAAGGCCTTCTGGAACTATGTGAAATCTAAAAAACAGTGTTCAAGTATCCCATCTGCCGTGATTTACAATTCTGTCCATGGCTCTTCGTCTTTCGAGGCTGCTAATCTTTTCGCAGACTTCTTCAAATCGAATTTTCCAACGGGTGACTTATTAACTTTGGGGCGCTGACACTTTCCCTCAATGATATTCTTGATGGTATTCGAAATGTAGAATCATCTACGCTGACTGATGTTGATGGTCTGTCTTCTTATCATTTTAAAAACTGTACGGCACTGGCAATCCCATTGCTTTTAATTTTCAACAAATCTCTTGGGTATGGTGAGTTTATTGATGACTGGAAGGTTACCATTTTCAAGAATGGAAACAAAAACCATGTTGCCAATTACAGGCCCACTGCTAAGCTCTCAACCATATCTAAACTTTTCGAATACATCGTAAAGCAAAAAATGTTTTTTGCCGTGCGACCTTTAATTTCTGATAACCAGAATGGTTTCATGTCCGGCAGATCCACCGTGACAAACCTATCAATTTTCTCAGAGTTCTGCATATCGGCTTTTAATAACCGCTTTCAAGCGGATACGATTTATACTGACTTTTCCAAGGCGTTCGACAAAGTCAGTCATTCTATTTTAGTTTTTAAGTTAGATAGTTTGGGATTTCACTCAACTTTTCTATCCTGGATTAAAGCGTATCTTAATCAACGGAATTGCGTGGTTATGATAGTCAATACCCATTCTGATCCTTTTATTGCAACATCCGGAGTACCCCAAGGCAGTATCCTGGGCCCGTTGCTTTTATATTATTATATTATTATTTTTATAAACGATATATCGGCTAGTTTTCAACACTCTAACTTTCTACTATATGCTGAGGATTTAAAGGGTTTTTCCACTATCTCAAATTCTTCAGACTCAGATAAGATCCAGTCTGACATAAATAACTTAGGTGTATGGTGTAATACAAATAACCTGCCGTTAAATGTGAGCAAATGCTTCCACGTTACCTTCTCCAAATCGCGCTTTACCATTCCAACGTCTTACGTCTTCGGTGGATGCTGTGTCTCCGCTCTTAGTGAGATAAAAATTAGGGGAAATTTTGAGCTACTTCTAGCTTGCATATTTGTACCGTGAAATTGACCGGCCTACAAAACTGCGTACTCAGAAATTCGCTAGAAAAAGTTTAAAATTTTGATTTAACTGAGAGCCACTGTACATCAAAAAAAAAAAATTCTGACGTGTGCATGAAAATCGCCGATACACGCGTATTTTTATTTTTTGTCCCCTTTCCGAAAAAGTCTATTTGGTTCATAGGACAGAAAAAAGTTCATTTTTGTACCACAGTGTTATATTCTAATACAAAATCGCGCTAAAATCAATTTTTTGAGAAACAAAGTTTAAAAATATACTATTTTCGAAAATCATTAAATTTTTTTAAACTATCGTTTTTTTTGTTTGCAATTAGGCAAAGGGGCTGATGAACTCAAAATCGAAAAAATTGCACATTCATGTCAATGGTAATACTATGCTATAATATGACATCACATCATGCCATGATATCATATTCAAAGGATTTCAGAAAATATCACATCCACATCGACGCTATTTTCTATAACATTCCATAGTTATACCTATGAGCTTTAAATGTCAGCTATTGTGTAAATATATCTGTCAGATAATCAGTTGGAAAGACTGAAATTGGAGCTATATCTATGAGAATGGCAGACGGTGAAAAAACATCACCCATGAATCGATAAAAGCTTTGTCGTATCACAAGCGTGATATCACACCATATAATACGCATAATTTCTTCCAGTGACTATTTACGCAGAGATTCTTTCAGCATATTGTGAATGCCCATCAAATAATCAGTATTGAAGATTGTGATTGCACCTATATAGGAATGACAAACCTCAAACGACAGTGTAATATGTTTAATGGCTCCCGTGAGTGTCGAAAAAATATCACTCATAAATTTTGGGTATGGCTTAGTTCTGTTCCTGAAGCTATCGTCTATAGCATCAACTGAAATAAATCCAATGATAGCGGTTTGCATTCTTTATATATCAAATTCTGACCATGGCTATATGAGCATATCCCAAATAGTGTTACATTTTTGGATACTCGGATGCTACACATCGGGTAATGAATTAAAGCGCGGAGAAAGCATATGGATATTTAGTTTTACGTATTGGCTATCTTCTCTGAATATTTGGATGAAAAAAATGTACACAATAAGTTTTTACAGAACTTTGAAAGGCGAAAAACGTCGAATTTATCGCTTTTTCGAGTGATACTCTTAATTTTCTTTTTGGTATTTGTTCTATAAAATTTTGAGGCATCAATGTATCGCTCTGAAGTTTTACCGGGGTGTAGTTTTTAAGGTGCAGTGAAATAAGTCCCAAATGAAATAACTCCCAACAAAAAAATGAAATAACTCCCAACTATTTTCCATACAAGTTGGGACTTATTTCATTATGAAATAACTCCCAATTCGTTGGGACTTATTTCATAATTTTTGCTGGGAATTATTTCATAATGAAATAACTCCCAAATGAAATAATCCCCAAAAAATTTGCTTTGGGAGTTATTTCATAATTTTTGGAAATTGGGAGTTATTTCATTTTTGTTGGGACTTACTTCATTGTTTGTAATCCAGGCATTGGGAGTTATTTCATTTTTTTTGGGAGTTATTTCATTTTCTTAAAAATACTGCGTCTTTGCCACTGAAATAAGTCCCAATAAAAATGAAATAACTCCCAAAGAAGGAAATGAAATAACTCCCAATATTTGGCAGTTATTTCATAGTGAAACCACAAGTCCCAAAAAAAATGAAATGACTCCCAAATGAAATAAGTCCCAAAAAAATGAAATAAGTCCCAACTTGTATGAAAAATAGTTGGGAGTTATTTCATTTTTTTGTTGGGAGTTATTTCATTTGGGACTTATTTCACTGCACCGTTTTTAAGACGGGTGTGCTCCTTCAATATTAAATGTTATCATCAATGAAACTAGCGTAGGTTTTTGGCCATTTTCAATATTTTGTGCTTATAAATTTTTGAGGCAACGGAGTATTAAAATTTTGGTTGAACGCAAGGATAGCCTAATATACAGCAAAACTTTCGGTGGTTTTGAATTTGATGTGCTCCCTTTAGTTTTCAAGGTAGAGGCATAAATGTCGAGCTACTTTGGTGCGTAACTTTTTTACGGTAGCATGTTTTTTTGTAGGCACAGCTACAGTGTTACTTTTATTACGTGTTACACTACTACTACAGTAGTATAAAACCAAATGCCTCATTTTGAAAGATTAACATAACGAAAGTTATTGAAATTTTAACAAGGGGCAAATATGGGCAATTTTCGAGAGATATCAGAAACCGTAAACAAAATTGTAAAACATGTATTTAACTACTTCTAAACTAACTTTTATTTAAGCGACAGTGACCTAAAACACAAATTTAGTACAGTTATCCCAACAATAGAAACATATAAAAAAATTAATTAAAGAAACCACTAATTCTGCCAAAATATGGAATGATAACTTTACCGAAGTTTTAGTGGCTTTCATACGTTTTGTTGGTTTTTTTGATATTTTAAATTCAATGTACTGTCAGTCAAGATATATTTACTATTTAGAACTTCAAATTTTTTTATAAAAATTTAGAAAAATTAGAATTTTTTCGGTCAGAATTCATTCAAATTTCTATGCCTGTTGCAATATTGTCAATCGGTTTAAGAAGCCTTTTAGGAAATTTTAAGCCCTTCAAAATTGCCTTTGAGCGTTTGTGCTTATCTCTCACTGGTTCACCAGTAGAAGTGGTGAAAAAACTTTTTAAAAAAAATTAAACATTTCGACGATATCTCAAAAACCGGGTTTGGGATATCAAAAAAAGTTTACCGAAGATTGCTTTATATAAATATCTACATGCTGCTAAACTTTTAACATAATTGGTAGAGAAATGCATAAGTTAGCAAAAATATTTAACGATTTTTCGGGTTTTACCTTTATCGATATATCCAAAACCGGTTATCGGATATCGACAATTTTTTTCCAAATTATTCTTTGTTTCTATATCGTTATGCTGCTAAAATTTCAAAATGATCGGAGGGAAAATGTTAATAGGTTTGTTTATTGGGCTGCTCTAGCTTACGCCAGATTGAGATATTTCACAAAATTGTGTTTAACGAACACTTTTCTTGCTCTAGGTTGCTCTATCTTTTGTTTCATGAGTACGCTCAAAACAAAACTAGAGTAATCCAGATCACAAATTTCTGCTCTAGCTTTTTTTATGGAGCAAGTTAGAGCAGAGAAGCAATTGTCAGTCAGGAAAAAATAAATTTTTGAAAACTTCAAATAAATTAGCTTGCAAAAAAATCAATGTTTTTGTATACGTGAAATTGCATTAATTTTGAAGATTTAAACAATAAAACGAAATAAAAAGAAACTATCGAGACTCAAGTGTTTCATGGCATTTCTGTTCTGAGTTGCTCTAAGTTGCTCTGTTTCTATTTTGACAGCTGCCCTGCTCTACTCTGCTCTAAGCTGCTCTAAACTTTTTTTGGGTCAGTAAACAAACCTAATGTTATTGAATAACCAGCTTCACTTTAAAAAATATTTGACGATTTTTCGGGTTTAAATTGTTAACGATATCTCCGAAACCGGGTGGCGGGTATCAAAAACTGTTTGCCTAAATATAACCTTCACATATCTCTACACATAAAAATAAATACACATAAAAATAATAAAATTTCAACAAAATCGGTGCAGTAGCGTTTAAATAAATGTATAATAAACACTGCGACTTGAATTTATATATATAATCTTCGATCTATTGACTATATCTTTTTGAGGCATTATGTAAGACGAATTACGCTGATAAATTTAAGCTCCTCTTTATCTACCAATATACCAGAAAAAAAGTTATTCTTGTGCTTCGATGTTTCAATTTTTTTTTTTTTTTGGCAAAAATGTAACACTATTTGGGATTTGCCCATATACTGTTCAGCGGTTGATGATGCGAATCTTTCTTCATGAATGCATAATTTTTGACAACTTGTTTTTGGTAAAAACCGTTGACAATCATAATTTTTTTAATAGAAATTTTACTGCTGAAATCCATGATATAAATACTACAGGTAAAACCGTTAATGACTCTAATGACATTTTTAAGCAATTGTCATACTCATTTATTTTTTGCCACGACTTTTCTGTTTGGTTTTTTCAATCAAATTAATTTCAAATCAAAAGAATTTCTATTTATTTTTCCTCAATTTGCGATTATAACTATTGCTAGAATTGTTAAAAATGAGGACTGTAAAAGCGGAGCGAATATGCCCCTATAGCAGGCTAATCTACCATCTCATTTCCTGCAATTTTACAGTGTCCAGGCATCCACCTAAACGTGCTGTGTAAATTGGAAAATATTTTTTGATTTTTTTCAAATTTTTCCTATTTTAAATTTTTTGAATATTTTTGTTCTATTTGACTTATGTGTCAGTATCATTTTATAATGCTAAAAAACGTCATAATAAAATCAGAAGAGAAAACGGTTTTACCTATACCTATAGTATTTATATCATGCTGAAATCATAGTTTATAATAAAATGCATAGCTGTTTTTTATAATTACTCACCACATTCATCTAGGTAAATAACAACAAATAATTTTTTTTTTTTTTGTATTCACGATTAACTAAAAATATTTATTCACTTCATTTTATTTGTTTGCGTGTTTTTGTTTGTTTTTTACTTATTACTCATATTACAGTAATTATCATTAGATTACATTGTATATAAGTAAGTGTTTATTACTCCTTACAATTGTAAATATTATAAACGATACTAATAAATACTATTTATTGTAGTATTACTAATGTAGACAAATTTAGTACTTACATTTAGATATATGTATGTGTATGTATAAAGTAAACACAAAAGTTAGACATAAATAAATTTGCATAAAATATTTATTTTCAGTATAAGAGTGTAACTAAGTAAATTTTATTGGTAAGCTATTTTTTATTGCAAAATATTAATGCATTTACTTGCGCGTGTGTGGAGCAGACGTACTTTAAGAGAAATCATAAATTCTGACAAGCTTACCATACATACATGCTTGCATGTATGGTTGCATATGTGTACGGCTAAATATATATTTATTTCTGTTTAAGTCGGTATATATATATAGGTCTGTAGAACTTACTTAGGCGTAGGTCACTTACAACTATGTATATTTACCATAATTTTTACATATACTTAACATAATTTGTACATTATTTACAACATTTTTTTTACTTAGTAGTGCACTCGTTCAAAACTTATTACTTTCGAAGATGTGACCTTTTCCTTAGTAAAAGTTTTTTCAATTCTCAGTTCGAAAATATTTTATTGTAAAATCCGCCTAAATGGAAAGCAATGCTATTATTTTTTCTTTATTTGTTTTATTTTTAATTTTTTTTGTTTGTTACTTTTAATCATGTTAATAATATCTGATATCTACTGCATAATACCATGTCCATATTTAGCTTAAATTTTAATAAAAACGTACACTTAGACATCTACATCATACATTTAAAAATGCTCAAGTCTATTAGGTTTTAAAACTTTGTTTTTGTTTTTACTTTTATAATAATACAAATTTTTTTTTTTTTTTTTTGTTAAAATAAATATGTAGTGTATTTTTGAAAGCATTAAATACATACAAATATTGCAACCGCTTGAAAACTCATTCGTAAAAAATAATTTATTTTTATATGTATAGCTATGTATGTTTGTATGTGTACCTAACTGTGTATTATATAACGAGATCTTATGCATGTAAGGTGATAATTTCTGAATAAATCATTATAGACTTGGAGGTGGAAGGACTTAAGCAGGCAGAATAGGGTGCCGGAATTCTGTTTATAATTTTGTGGTTTCAGAGGCTGGGAGATGATGTTAGTGCATTTTACTTAAAATGATATTATTTTATTTTAATATATTTAATTTTATAGTCGATTATTGTAACTTATTTTAGTTTATTATTTTTTTAATTTCTTTATTCATTTCATTTAACACATTTTATTTCATTTATTTTATGGTTTTATTTTATTTTATTTTATTTTATTTTATTTTATTTTGTTTTATTTTATTTTATTTTACTTTATTTTATTTTATTTTATTTTATTTTATTGTATTTTATTTTATTTTATTTTATTTTATTTTATTTTTATTTTATTTATTTTTATTTATTTTATTTCATTTTATATTATTTTATTTTATTTTATTTTATTTTATTTTATTTTATTTTATTTTATTTTATTTTATTTTATTTTATTTTATTTTATTTTATTTTATTTTATTTTATTTTATTTTATTTTATTTTATTTTATTTTATTTTACTTTATTTTATTTTATTTTATTTTATTTTATTTTATTTTATTTTATTTTATTTTATTTTATTTTATTTTATTTTATTTTATTTTATTTTATTTTATTTTATTTTATTTTATTTTATTTTATTTTATTTTATTTTATTTTATTTTATTTTATTTTAGTTTATTTTATTTTATTTTATTTTATTTTATTTTATTTTGTTCTATTTTATTTTATTTTATTTTATTTTATTTTATTTTATTTTATTTTATTTTATTTTATTTTATTTTATTTCATTTTATTTTATTTTATTTTATTTCATTTTATTTTATTTTATTTTATTTTATTTTATTTTATTTTATTTTATTTTATTTTATTTTATTTTATTTTATTTTATTTTATTTTATTTTATTTTATTTTATTTTATTTTATTTTATTTTATTTTATTTTATTTTATTTTATTTTATTTTATTTTATTTTATTTTATTTTATTTTATTTTATTTTATTTTATTTTATTTTATTTTATTTTATTTTATTTTATTTTATTTTATTTTATTTTATTTTATTTTATTTTATTTTATTTTACTTTACTTTATTTTATTTTATTTTATTTTATTTTACTTTACTTTATTTTATTTTATTTTATATTATTTTATTTTATTTTAATTTATTTTATTTCACTTTATTTTATTTACTTTAATTTTATTTTTTTTTATTTAAAAAAATTTTTTTTTTTATTTTATTTTATTTTATTATTTTATTTTCTTAAATTTTTTCTGATTGTTTTTTTTTTATAAAACCTTCACCATGGCAGAAAAAAAGACATTCTTCAAGATTTTTGAGATTCCAACTTATACCTCTCTTATTTTTTCTTCTAATTTCTCTTCTTGTACTTCCCTCTTCTCTTTACCAAACCCTTTTAGTTATTTTGTTATATATATGTATCTTCTTTATCCTTTGTTTTTCCTTTCTCCTTTTTCTTATCCTGCTTCTTAAACCCTTTTTCCTAATCTTTTTCTCTTCAACCTCACCTTCATCAAAATTTCCAAGTTCAATTTGTGTTTCACTGGTTTGTGTTTGCCTATTTCACTTTTTAATATTTTACAAACTTTTTAAACTTAAAAAACTTTATTTTTTGTTATAACACAATTATTATGTATATACTTGTAGCTTAAGCGCTAAATTCACGACTTATTAACTAGAATACTTACTTATTTTAATTGCAATTAGTTCGACCTTTTCAGCTCTTATTGTAGTTAGATAGGCATACGTGTGTGTGTGTGTGTGTTTCTATGTATGAAATATCGTACCTAGTCCTACAAACTAAGCTACAAATGTATGTTGGGGTTAAATAGCAGTCAAAAAGTTGTATTCTTAAATATTTTATCACCCTCTCCTACTACGACAATCCTTATTCCCCATTCATATCTAAATATATGCACGTTTTCCATCAACTACTCAATAATTTGTTGCCTTGCCCTTCCAAATTATTAGAACAGTTTAATTACTCTTTCACTTTTTGTCATACACTCGCGCCTTCATTTATACTCACTAAATCTCGCTTACTCTCTCTTGACCCCTGTTCCTCATTTAGTCTTCATTTTGCACCTCAGTACTCGGCTGATGCTCCAATTTAATCTTCATAAGTGGCGACTCACGTGTCGGTGGATATGCTGCTCCTGTACTGGCAGCACTTTCTGCATTACCAAAGAATTCACTTGGAAAGAAATCTTCAAAACGCGGACTTTTATTGACAGACTTTTGCAGCAAACCATTGGCGATCGCTTCGAAATCAATACCCGGTGGTAACGTTTCAGCGAAACGTTTATTGAATGCGTAGTTGCTGGCTTGTTCCTTGTTCTTGTAGTGCGCATAAGCTGCTGCCTGATCCGATGCAGCAGCGGCAGCCGCAACAGCAGCAGCAGCCCCGGACATCTTTTGTCCAGCAACACTACCACCACTAACGCTACCCGCACTTCCAGCACCACTAGCACTGCCACCGCCAGCAGAGCCTACCGAGCCACGTGATTGATTACCATATTGACGCGCTTGCATTGCTTCTTTCAATTCACGATCACGTTCACGATCTCGCTCACGTTCACGTTCACGCTCTCGTTCGCGTTCGCGTTCACGTTCTCGCTCTCGTTCTCTGGCATAATTGACACCACTTTGCTGATGCATTTGGCTGACGCGTTGTGCTGCTTGTGCTGGCATAACATTCAAGCCGGGTATACCCATCAAACCGAGTGCACTTAAATCGGGCATACTATCGGATGTGCGTCGTGCTTCGGCATGTTGTTTAGCATTCGCTGCCGATACTTGATCTTCGATTTCGGAACGTTGTAGATACGCTGGTGATTTGTACATATTCATTGTTTGTGAAATGGGTGATTGTTGTTGTTGTTGGGACATTATTTGTCGCCGTAGTGTTTCGGTCATAGTGGAGAGGGGACTTGGTGAATCGGGTGGTGCGAGTGCAGCATTTTGTGCGGCTAATTTGGCAGCATTGTGATAACCATTAGCTGCGGCAGCGACGACAGCAGCATTGCCAGCTGCGCCGAACGGAGAGGCCTATGGGGTGAAATAAAAAAATTGGGGGGAAAAGAGAGAAAAATTAGTGATCTAACATATTTATTTACTAAAAAACTTATTCATATGTATTAAATAAGAAAGCTGTTCAAATAATTGAACACCTATATCTAAAAAAAATTTTGCGCTAAGCATACCAGTCTCTTTAAGTCTTTACTTTCCGATCTACATAACTACATATCGCCGGTTCCAAAGTAAACAGGTGTATTTACTTTTTAAAATTTTTGGGAAAACAGCATTTCAAACTTTTATTTTTTCATAGAGCTCAATTGTAAAAATGAAATTTTGAATGCCGTTTCAAAAACAATTTCAATTTTGAAATACTTCTGTTTACTTTGGAACCGGCGATATATTAATGATTAAATAATAAAAGCGTTCAGCAGAGCCAGACAGTCAATACGTCATATATGTGACGTACGTCTATTTTATCGTATCCGTCTAATCTATTGTTACGCATACAAACACATAATTTGACGACTTTGACAGTGGACTCAACTCAACCCTGTCACCCATGGCATTTAAACTAAGATCCGCAGTAAACGTTTAAACTGAGCTTTAACTTTTTTAACTTATTTATTTCTTTAACTAAATTCCGTAGCCTTAGTCGTAGTCTAACCGTAACCATAGTCAACGTGGTAGTCATAGCCATAGTCATAGTCGAAATCGTAGTTGTAGTCATAATAGTAGTTATAGGCGTAATCTTAAACTTATACCGCAACTCTGTAAGAGGTATCTAGTCACTAACAGGAACATTTCGCGGCCTATTTCAAATTTGATACAATTTGGTATTCAGTAAGCTGTCTCACAGCTCTAGTCTCAAAAAAGAGTCACTTATATGTGATCTGATTGTAGGTATGTAGGTCACAAACGAAAATAATAAAGAATATTGGGTATAAAATTGGAAAAATGAAAAAAAAAATTATTTAGGGATTAAAAGTATTTATATATTTAAAAAAAAAAAGTTAATTAAATTTTTAAATTTAAAACAAATAAATAAAAAAATTTAAGTTTACTGTCCGCGGACTGGCACTTGAACCTGTGACCTCTCGCGTGATAGTCGGGACGCTTAACGCCTGGGCAACTTCGACACCTACAGCACTAATGCCAAATGCGTTACTTAAGATTTGGGCAATTTGTGTTTTCGCTACACATTAAAATGAGAGATAGAAAGACTTTGGTGAATTTCTTGTGACTTTCCCTTACAGAATACCGAATTCATCTCAAGTCACAAAAATTTTATCTAATAAAGTATCCCAAATTTTCTGATTTGATAATAAAGACATTTACACTGCACCAAATTTGGCACTTTTTCTTAAAAAAATGAACCTAAATTTTAAACCCGTATAAAGTTTAATCAATTTTTAAAACCTTTTTTGTACAATATTTCAAACCGTCCAAATACTTCCAAACATTTTCAATTTCTTTTGGTTTCGATTTAAAATCTAAATGAAAAAGCAGACTAAATTTTTTTTTTGGTGTTTTCGTTCGAATCGGTTTAAAATTAAAACTTTTGGTTTGAAAATTAAAATTTTTCGGTTTAAAGTTAAAACTTTTTGGTTTGAAAATTAAAACTTTTCGGTCTAAAATTTAAACTTTTGGGTTTGAAAATTCAAATTTATTTTTGAAAGCTTATTCAAGATTGAATTTTGCCAACAACATTTATGTGTGCGATGTAGCTCAGTGGTAGAGCAGACGGGCATGATGCGGGAAGTCTTGGTTCGAATTCCCGCCACCGGACAAAAAATTTATTTTATCTTTAAAAAAATCTTAAAACATTTCTTTTTTATAATTGAAACCCGAATCATTTAGCCAATTTTCACGAAAACTGGTCTAGATTGAATTTGAATCCATATTTGGTTTGGTCATATATGTAGTCCAAAAAAGTTTAAAATTAAGTTCAAATTTTTAACCGTGCAGGGGTTTTGTGTCCTGGTACAGGGTTCTTGCAGGGAAGGTGAAAACAAATGCAAAGGTGTTAAAACAAACGCGGCTTTTTTCACAGAAGCCCGTAATTTATTTCGACTATGAATATTCCCAATAGTCTTTTTTTTAGTCATAGTCGTAGTTACAAAGGAAATCCTGGTCGAATTTGCCGCACTCCTTTTCAAGGTCAGTAGCAATTAGTAGATAGCATAGATGGGGTTATTAGTTCTCGTATATATTCGTCGCTCGCTTGCCAAAGGCATGAATGTGCCAATTTTCCAGATTTGAGTTAATAGGCTCACTTGATTAATCGGAAATTGCAATGCTATATTCATCAAAACGAAACCACCTTTATCGCAGCAATCGTTTGTATTCAGGTTTGGAAATTATATAGTTTCAACTAGTTTCGAACTATGTTTGTTTGTCATGTGACGGATCATGGAAATTTTTTAAAAAAGTTTTAATTAAATAAACTATCGAACAATATGTTATTGACAAAGCATATTTATGTATGTTGCTTTTTTATTTTTTGTTTCTTATATCAATAAATAATATTATGGGCTGGTGTTTTATATAAATAAAGCTTCAACACAATGGTAAAGTAGCAGACAAAATTTATAAATTTAGTTAGTATACAAATAAGTTTTTTTTTGGTTGTCGCCTTAAACACTTCGTTACCAATAATGTTATTTGAACTGCACACCAAACATTTCGGTCGGTATATCTTTATCGTTATTAACAATCGTTCAAATTTTTAGATTAGTTTTCGTTATAGTTTTCGTCACAGTATTGATACTCGCTAACATATCGCCAATTATTGAAATTCAGTTCTTATTAAATTAAAACTTACCGCTTGCATTTGTCCATTAGCGTAAAGATGTGACATATCCTCTTTAATTTCACGATAATCCCTAAATACAACTGCTTTTATTACGGAACGAATCAGTTCTTCTGGCCACATGCCCAATAATATGCGTTGCGGACGTCCACGTGCCTTGGGTCGTGGATCAGTGCCGCCATCCAGTGAGGGTCCCAACATATTATGTACACGATTTGCATATAATACGAATGTTGGGTAGGGTATGTCATATTTACGCGCAGCCTGCGATAACGAAAGTCCCTCTTTTAGTACGCTAAATATGGCCTCGGCCATTGCTTCGGGACGCCACGATTTGAGTGGGCCACGTTCACGAAATCGCAATTGTTGCACAAGATTTTGTTGATTTGTATTCCAACATTTTTGCCACATCGATTGTAATTGATATTGGTAGCTATCTGCTGAGACGGTAGTAAAAAGAGAAATTGTGAAATTTGAATTTGTTGTTAATTTTTGGTGGAGAGTTAAAATTAGAAACTAACTAATCAGGAAGTTAAATGAAATAAAAACGAAATATTTAGTTTTAGTTCTTTTTTCAACTAACCGGTTACTGAAGATGTGGAAGCACCGCCCATCCAAGGATGTCCGCTTTCAATCATTTTAGCCTGAAAAAGAAGACAGAAATTAAGTTAGCTTTCAGTTCAGAAATCATACACACATTCTTGATAATCTTCTTCTTCTATCGATATTTATATATAAAATTGGATGTATGTTTGTATGTATGTTGCTTATGGACTCCCAAAACTACTCGACGGATTTTCTTTTCTTTGGCGTCGCAACGCACGCCAGGTTTTAGTAGTAAAGGAATAATATTTCAGAAATACACGTAATATGAGAACATGTGTATTAACACAGATTACTTTCGAATATCAAAAGATATTCTATGTTATTTAATTTTATTTGTTTTACTTTAATTTAATGTATCTCATCATCATCATCATCATCATCATCATCATCATCATAATCATCATTTATTGGCGCTTAACCGCCTGAGCGATTTTGGTCGTTTGCCTATCAAAGCACGCCAGTCATTCCTTTTAAGCGATAACTGCCGCCAATTGGAAACCCCAAGGGAGTTCAAGTCATCCTCCACTTGTTGTTTCCATCTCAGTCGAGGTCTCCCCCTTTCTCTGCTACCGAATTCGGGTGTCGATAGGAAAACCTTCTGTGCTGGAGATTCTTTATCCATTCGCATAACATGACCCAGTCAGCGCAGCCTTTGGGCTTTACTTCGCTGAACTATGGTCAGGTCTGCGTAAAGCTCGTACAGCTCATCATTAAATTTCCTTCGGTACTCGCCGTTAGCATCACGGGAAGGACCATACATCTTCCGGAGAACTTTTCTCTCAAATACTCCAAGGGCCATTTCATCTTCTCTTGACACTGTCCATGATTCCGAGCCGTACTTCTGGACTGTTGTGATGAGAGACTTATAGAGCGTAATCTTTCTTTGTCGAGAGAGGACTTTACTTCTCAATTGCCTACTTAGTCCAAAGTAGCACTTGTTGGCAAGAGTTATTCTCCGTTGGATTTCCAGACTGATACACAGCTAAAAATTTGAACCTAAATTTTAAACTTTTTTGGACTACATATATGACCAAACCAAATTTGGATTCAAATTCAATATAGACCAGTTTTCATGAAAATTGGCTAAATGAATCGGGTTTCAATTATAAACCAGAAATGTTTTAACAATTTTTTAAAGATAAAATAAATTTTTAGTCCGTTGGCGGGAATTCGAACCAAGACTCCCCGCATCATGCCCGTCTGCTCTACCACTGAGCTACATCGCACACATAAATGTTGTTGGCAAAATTCAATCTTGAATAAGCTTTCAAAAATAAATTTGAATTTTCAAACACAAAAGTTTAAATTTTAGACCGAAAAGTTTTAAGAATAAAATAAAACTAAAAAAAAAAATGTGGCAGCTGACAGAACTCGAACGAAAACGCTCAGGAGTCACAGCCAACTGCTCTACACGCTGAGCTATGACGCACATGAAAATCTTGTGGGCAAAATTCAATTATATTCAAACAAAACAAAAATAAAAAATTTAGACTGCTTTTTCATTTAGATTTTAAATCGAAACCAAAAGAAATTGAAAATCTTTGTAGGTATTTGGACGGTTTGAAATATTGTGCAAAAAGGTTTGAAAAATTGATTAAACTTTATACGGGTTTAAAATTTAGGTTCATTTTTTTAGCCGTGTATTATTTTCGGTGTATATGTATTAACCTTAATTAATTTAATTAATATTTAAAAATTTTTTTTCTACTTTTTTTATATTAGTTTATTTTATTTTTTTATTTGCTTTATATTTTTTTTTAATACTCTTTTTTTTTTTTTTTTATTATATGATTTTATTTTTTATTTTTATTTTCGTTTTATTTTTTTTTATTTACACTTTATATACACTCATAGAAAGACTCTACTAAACTTCCCACCGTTATACAAAATATGTCATTTTACCAAGTTCTCGCGTTTGCAATAAAAATTGTTTTCGACTTCTATTTCAATTATTCATAACCTTTATATGACTTTTTACACAGAGCAACCAAAAGCAAAACGCAACACAAACACAGACACGTGTGTATAAGCAAATTCCAGGTATTTCAGGAGCAGCAATCCACAAGGATATTTCAATGTGGCAGAAAAAGTAAAACTTCATGCGCCACTTTGTTTATGCCAGTATATGCATATTTAAGTACATACAAATATTTTTGTGTATATTTTTTT
Organism: Campiglossa producta; assembly: GCA_964058755.1. Classification (NCBI taxonomy): domain Eukaryota; kingdom Metazoa; phylum Arthropoda; class Insecta; order Diptera; family Tephritidae; genus Campiglossa; species Campiglossa producta. The sequence continues at coordinate 20,640,955 of CAXKVI010000002.1, read as the reverse complement.
AAAGTAAGTAATCATGTTTACACGCTGTAAACGGGACGTGTTACAGCTGTTACTTACTAGCCGCCTAATTTCAAATATTTAGCGCAAAAATTTCACAGCTTTGAAAACAAATTCATAAAAAAAAAACATGAAATATGCATAACAAGCACGTGATCATATTTAGTCTCAAACGAGAGAAAAAATTATGCTTAAATATTACGGCTTGTCTATATTTATGCGCTCAGGAACTTGAGCGCACAGCTGCAGCTCCTGCAAAACAAAAATAAAAAATATCATTAAAAATATAAATAAAGACAAAAAGCGGAAAAATTATGAGCATTTTGCTCTTCCACTTTGTTATATATGTATGTTCCATAGCATAGCAGCTACTAAGACCTATGTTGCCTTCAAAAGCTGGATAAGCTTGAAAAAATGCTTTATTGGTCAAGGAGGTGTATGGGCGGGGCGCGGGTCGTCATGTGCACGTTGGTCAACAGCAGAGTTTATTACTTTCCTTTGCAGACATTTCATTGCATATTTTACACTGGCACGAAACGAACATCAATTTGTTGCTGCCACAAAAAGCAGTTAACTACGTAATAAAGTAGTAAAAAGTAGCTATGGATTTAGTTTAGTTTGTCGGTATGACATGCACATACAGATGTATCCATGTACGAAATCGGTCAGAGATGCCCCGGCAGAATAATTGTTTGGGTC